>JBCFYV010000001.1:19532737-20030237 GCA_039000515.1 Timema cristinae
AGGTTTAATTTATAAGGAGTGTGCCCGTTGGAGTGATAGTGGAAAACCATTCAGGGGAAAAAAACACTTCATTACATACGACCGTGAGTCGAACTCTAAATCTCTCCACCACGTCAGTCCAGTTTATTGCGGGAGTGGTACCTTACACCATGTGGCCACTGAATCAGTTTATATTTATTTTCAAAGCTTTGAGAAGTGACTAGTGAAATTTATATTTAAATTTAAAGCTTTATTTTAAAAAAAAGCTTTTTTTCCAAAGAAATGTGATATTTTAATGGGCAAGTGAGTTCTGTTCACATGTTAGTATCTTGTTCACTACAAACCTGAGAGCACTTACAAGACACTCACTCATTAGATGTAGACTGATGAAAATAGGGGAGACATCAAGGGATGACTTTGATGAGATCCACCCGGTTTTTCTCTCAACTTCTCACCCCCTCCCACCTCCCTCACACGCCACACTATCCTCTACTTCTTCTGAAATCTTCCAGATGTCATCATTTATTAATAGAAGGGAGGGTTGGAATAGGAACCGAAGTTGAAAAAAAATACGTTCAAGACACAAGAGTCAGGACACATCAACGACAGAAATAAAACTAATTGTTTTTGGGTGGTGGATGGGGTGCTGAATAAAAGGAGATAATGCAAGTCATAATATTGTTCTTGGAGCTGCTAAAAGCTAGTCTTCTCCCCCGTCTTCAAAGTTATGATGGTAAACAAAAGGAAAACCATCAATAACCGGGTGAAAATGTATTTATATTATATTACTTACTAAGTCTTAACGTCAAATACAAAAATAAATTTAACAATAAACGCATCCGCTTCGATGGTCACTTGGTCTAACGCGTTACGCTCATGTTGGACTAGACCACCGATGATGGAGAGATTGAGGTTCGAGTCTTGGCCGGGTGTACTGGGTTAGTTTTTACAAAATGGTTTTCCACTCTTCTTCCACGTAAATTTGGGTACAGTTCCTATAAATATAACCTTCCTCACCCCTAAAACCATTAGCATTATTACATAAGTGTGTAGTCCAAACTTATAGTAAGACACAGTGATGATGATAATCATAATATAAATAATTTTAATTTTAATTTATTTATTATAATACCACCGTGGTTCGGATTCCACGTTAAACTGTAGGTCCTTCATTTCATCTCACAATCACCCTACCATTACACATTAGCGTAAGTGCGTATAACCCGAACGGGTAGTAAGACGCGGTGCTAATAATAATAATAATAATAATAGTATTATAATACCGTCCAACAGTCGTAAGAACTATAACAGGCCGGCACTGAAAAGTACCTTACAAATATAAATATTTACACGAGAAAATAAGATAAGCAATATAGATAAATAATTTTATATACTCTTGAATAGTTCCGAAAAAAAAATTGTAATTAATAATGATAAGAATAAAAAAATAGTAATAATAACAAATGACTAAAGAATGGCTACAAGCAGGAACAGTATGCCAAAAATAAATCAGAATATTGTAAATTTAAATATTATAGGCAGGACCTCTACATGAAAAATTATTGATATGGGATTTCCTTAAATAACTCATCGAGTTTAGCTTTTCTTTTATGATAGGAGTAGAATTCGACAAATCTAGAATTGGCGCTAAGGGCTCACCTATAAGAGGTATTAAGAAAAAATAATTTTGGATTACGAGAAGCCCGAGAAGGGATATGAACACCTACATGATAAATAAATAACAATAATAATAAAAATAATAATAATAATAGTAGTAATAATAAACAACTATGAAAAGGATTCGTTTTTCATTCGGACTTACACAAACATTGGAATGTGTTCCACACATTTGTATTTTGTGTGATTTTATATTTTATTATTATTATTATTATTATTATTATTAGCACCCGTCTTACTACCCATTCGGGTTATACGCACTTACGCTAATGTGTAATGGTAGGGTGATTGTGAGATGAAATGAAGGACCTACAGTTTAACGTGGAATCCGAACCACGGTGGAGGCCTGGCATTCCCACATTCACAAGATGTCTTGTCAGAGGTGAAGGAAGGGTTTGGTAATCAGATAAATCTGTGCCGGGACCGAGGATTGAACCCCGGCCGCCAGCACAGAAGTCCAACACCTTACCCCTAGACCACCAGGTCACCCTAAATATTTAATTAAATGCTTAGGGTGTATCATGGTCTTAGGCGTCACTCTTTCATTAGACTTACATGCTAACGACGGGGATATTGGGGTTCGGATCTCGGTTGGGTGAACTGAAGGTATTAAAAAAAAATATCTCCTCTACCTCAATACCATGGTAAAACATTTCTTCTTAATTCAACCTTTCTCATCCCTGACACAATAATGTAGATAATCAGAGAACCCAAAAAGGTAGTAGGACGCACATAAAACAAAACAATTTGTAATCTAAATAGGTATATTTATAAAATTCTTCTAAATTGAAAACGTATTTGTGAATACCTTGATATAAACGGAAGCTCGTCATTTTTATTTACTCTGAACACTTTAGAAATATATCCTTATTTATTCTATCAGTGAAAGTGGTACTGGGTTCAACACTCATCTACATTCATATCAATAATTATAAAGATTATTATTCTAGAGGCTATTTAATTATGCATTAAACTTGTATTTTGATCATATCTGTTCGACCTTTCAAAGAAAAGAACAAGATAAATAAAGGTGATCACATTAACAACACACAACACACACAAACCCTTCATCACCCCTGCTTAATCAATTAACGTATTTGAAGACGTTGGATATCCTTGTATAAAAATTTCACTGAAACGCTATTTATTTATTTACCTACCACGGTGTTCACATTGTCCAAGGCATGAGAATAGCAAATGACTGGATTATTACTGACCCGTAAGCCTAGGCTACAGACAAATTTTAGACCTACACCTGACACACTGCCTTACGGAAGTTTCGCTGCGCTACTTTAGCCAAGTTGAGTCCTTGGACACTGGGAGTGCTAGTTGCAGTTTGCAGTGATAACTACACTTCCAAGTGAAACAACTCACTTTCAAATTGTTTTTGTAAAGGGTTTTAAGGTCTGAACATAATAGTTCAGCTACGAGCTACCCAGCCCCATCCCTCCTCCAAAAAACTAACGTCCTTTATATGAACAAATCTTTTCAGGCGAGTAGCTCGTTGACGATAAACAATTTGCAAACATTCGATTGAACAAAATAACAATTGTATTCTAGTTTGGCTTGTAATTTGAATTCATAGTAGGCTCACTTAGGTGTACATTTATGGGAAGGGGTGGGTTGATACCTGAACCTAGCTTTGTAAAAGCCGGTTTATTGACATTAGAAGTAATTTTTTGTATGTTTTATAGTAAACACATCTTTGAAGAGAACTTTTTTTGTAAATGACCGCTTTGGTGGCTCAGTTAGCAAACGCGTCCGTTCGTGTTGAGCTATACTGTTGAGGAAGGGGAATTCGAGTTTGAACATCGCTCGGTGAACTGGGGGTTGTTTGCCCATAAAAGGTTTTCCCCTCTCCCTCCACGCAAATGTGGGTTCACTTCCTCGATATTCAACCTTAACAATTCCCTGCCCATTAGTGTAAATAGTACTTTAACGTACATACTGAACGGGTAGTAAGACGCAGGGCTAAGTATTAATATTATTTTAAAAATCCCTGCTTGATAGCAATGTTGTCAATTGGGACTACATGTAGCGATCCCCGTGTTGAAAGACAAAATCTCCCCAAGAAGCGCAGCTATTTTACCCTGGAGATTGTGTGTCTGGTGTGTGTATACCTTGTGTGTGACCTAGGTTCAGATTTTAACTGGGTATGCTGAGGGTAGCTTCCACATGTGTTAGATCAATATCCGCCCCCTAACCCCTCACAAAAGTAATTCAGAGGGATTTTCCCAGCCCTTTCTCATAAATTAAACGATTAATTAAATAACGTGTTAAAGGGTTGAATTTTTTTTTTTAACAAGCTACGTTTTATACTCGGTTTTTACCAAATATTTTAAAGGTTTGAACCAAAGTTTTCATTCTTTCCTTTTGTACAATTACACACCAGTAGTTGGCTCTGGTAGAAAAATAAGTAACCCCGATAAAACAAGGAAAGATTTTCTAGGTGCCAACTCCTACCCTTAGTAAAAAAAAGGATTGAGGTGAAAATCCAGTAGCTGTTTGCAAGCGATTTAAAGCGATAAGCTCCCCACGTGTTTGTTTAGTTGGTCTTCAAAAGTGTGTAGGTGAGCTCTTACCTTATTCTTACTTTGGAGACTTCCTTTGGTAAACACTCCTTTGCCTTAAACTTTTTTTTTTTTGTTTTTCTTTGTTCTTGGTTCGAGATGTTTCCACAAGCTTTCACATAGGCTACCACTTTCTTCTATTCCCCTTTAGAAAAAACCTTCCTCCTTACATTTGTTTTTTCCTTCGCTATATACCTTAAAAAAAAGAAAAGTGGAGAGTAAAATAAAAACTCTTATAGTCAACAAGGCAAACTATGTTGGTGAGAATTTCCCATATGTTGCAATTTTATTTTCTCTTCATTTCTGAGCTCCGGATCTAGGAGTGCTGCGGTATTTGAACTCCTATTGTTTCTTTGCGCCTTAAGAATTAAAAACATCCCTAGTTATCATATTCTTCATTGTGTGAACATGAGACAAATTAACATTTACTTTGTATCTTTAGAATAAATTCTGTCTAAATAATTAAATCAACTTTATATTCTAAAAGCTATTATTGAACTCAGCACATAATTTTTTTTTAATTTGTTGCATCAGTTAGAGTAAGCTTAGTTTGTATAATTGTGTGTTATTATTCATTATGCACAAAGATAGGATTTTAATAACCTTGAATATCAAATTTGTAACAAAATTAGGCCAAGTCAAGTTGGCGTTAATAAAGTACATATAACTTGTATACAAATCTACAGTACGCGACAATTAGTTTTTCGGTATCATCGACACATAAAAATATATTTTCTGTTGAAACCTTGGGATTGATTTATTTTTTATCAGTGACACAAATTTTATCTTTATATTTTTAAAACGTACGCCACCAGGGCTGTTTGCTAGTCATTCCTGGTCTTTAATGACAGTGACAGATAAGTAACCGTCTTCAAAGGTTGGGACTTCATGTAGGTGCGGTTACATCGGCCCGATGAGTGGATGTGATGATAATGATTGTGTGGTGCCAGTAGAAGTCTTAAACCTGATCAGATAATGACAACTATGGGAACAATTCCTCCAGGGGTAAAGTACCGATGGTCCTATTAAGAATGAAAACCCAAGACCTCTAAATTAGAAGCCAGAAACTCTTATCACTGTACCATTATATTTTTATTATGTAAAATATTTAAAATTATTAATCTTCATCAATTTTGTTTGCTAACATATTGATTTTAAAAAGTTTTAATAATGTGTTTTATTTGAAAATATAGTCGGTGACCTGGCGGTCTAGGGGTAAGGTATCAGATTTCTGTGCTGGCGGCCGGGGTTCAATCCTCGGTCCCGGCACAGATTTATCTCATTACCAAACCCTTCCTTCACCTATGACAAGACATCTTGAGAATGTGGGGAATGCCAGGCCTCCACCGTGGTTCGGATCCCACGTTAAACTGTAGGTCCTTCATTTCATCTCACAATCACCCTACCCTACACATTAGCGTAAGTGTGTATAACCCGAACGGGTAGTAAGACGCGGTGCTAATAATAATAATAATATTTGAAAATATAGGCCTACCCGCATTGGGTTACACGCAGACTAAATTTAATGTTCGTATTGTCTGGTTTACTGGTAACGAGGATAAGGGTGTTTCAATCCTGGTGAGGTGTATTAGGTTGTTTTTCCCCTAAATTGTTTATCCTTCTATCTTTACTTAAATTCTAGTACAGTTTATGTAAATTATATTGTCCTCGTATCTACCTCATGAGCTTAGTTAAGATGCAAATATATCGGACGAGTAGTAATAATTGGAGCAACAAAAAAAAGTTAAATCTGTATTATTATTATTATTAGCACCGCGCCTTACTACCCGTTCGGGTTATACGCACTTACGCTAATGTGTAATGGTAGGCTGATTGTGAGATGAAATGGAGGACCTACAGTTTAACGTGGAATCCGAACCATGGTGGAGGCCTGTCATTCCCCACATCTACAAGATGTCTTGTCAGAGATGAAGGAAGGGTTTGGTAATCAGATAAATCTGTGTCGGGACCAAGGATTGAACCCAGGACCTCAGCACAGAAGTCCGACACCTTACCCTTGACCACCAGGTCACCTGAAGGTGTCTGTGCAAATTACGTATTTTATAAATGCTTTCATCCACTCTAGTCTATCATTAAGGTAATTCCTCCGTTAAAATTCAAAGAGAACTTAGCTTTAGTTTTAAACCCAGTCACAAATTCTGAAAAGCTGTGAAGCGATCTGTTTACTAAATTCGCGCTTTGTTAATGACTCAAGTGGTATCGCTTCTGAAATACTTCCCTTTTGCAAATAGCGTGCATCTAGAGTAGAACGTAGTGTTGACATTGACCGGTGAATAGTTAATAGTGTTTGCTGACGATACAGTTGGGTGTAGTGTTTATCTCAAACAAACTGGGGTTGTAGCTCCTGTGCCATCAAATAATATTTGGTTTTGGTGTATTACTGACACTGGAAACACATTAGGAATCAACAAAACGTCATAGTCTTGTTTTTTTTTTTTAGATTTTTGGGTTAAAGAATTCTGTTTGTAGTTTGCGAAAATATTTACTCTACTTATTTTATATTAGCATACATTTGTTTTACTATATAAAAATTGGTACAAATTCATCCGTTCATTGTTTGTAAATAGTTCCAATTTATTCGGTTCACTGAAACTAGCAGTTCATGTATATGGTTTAATAGTTCAGTCGTTCGTGAACTACAACCTTTGATAAAATCGGTTGTGAACTACAACCTTTGATAAAATCGGTTGTGAACTGCAAGCTTTGATAAAATCGGTTGTGAACTACAACCTTTGATAAAATCTGTTGTGAACTACAACCTTTGCCTTTGATCAAATCGGTTGTGAACTACAACATTTGATCAAATCAATTGTGAACTACATTTATCTGATTACCAAACCCTTCCTTCACCTCTGACAAGACATCTTGTGAATGTGGGGAATGCCAGGCCTCAACCGTGGTTCGGATTCCACATTAAACTGTAGGTCCTCCATTTCATCTCACAATCACCCTACCATTACACATTAGCGTAAGTGCGTATAACCCGCACGGGTAGTAAGACGCAGTGCTAATAATAATAATAATAATAATAATAATTTGTGAACTACAACCTTTGATAAAATCGGTTGTGAATTACAACCTTTGATCAAATCGTTTGTGAACTACAACCTTTGATCAAATCGTTTGTGAACTACAACCTTTGATCAAATCGGTTGGGAACTACAACCTTTGATAAAATCGGTTGTGAACTGCAACCTTTGATCAAATCGGTTGTGAACTGCAACCTTTGATCAAATCGGTTGTGAACTACAACCTTTGATCAAATCGGTTGTGAACTACAACCTTTGATCAAATCGTTTGTGAACTACAACCTTTGATCAAATCGTTTGTGAACTAAAACCTGTAATTAATTAGTTAATAAACAACAACCTTAAGAACAGTAATTCTGGAATTACAGTTTGTAGCTCAGTGATTCATTACTTCTAACCATGCCATTTATAGTAGTATATATTTGTTGATATTAAGACAGTGGTGATTATTTATGGGTGCTAAAGAAATGTGCGGAAGGGTGGTAAATAGCTTTATGAACAAGGAAACTGTAAACTATGAACAACCTTTAAACCCATACAAGGCTGTTATAGTATATTTGGAGAATATCTGATTTGTGTTTGTGAGAGTGTGTGCTCGGCTAAAGAATATCGGTTGTTTAAGATGGGGATGTGTTGAACACATGTTAAATGCAGAGTAATTGCAGTTTTTATAGTAAAAATTAGTTTTTTGACCAAAATGAATAAAATATTTCTCCAGTAGAAACACAGCGGAATTTTCTTCACAACGTGATATCAACAGTTGTTTAAAATCTGTTATGAACATAGCACCATTATTTGAGAGAAATGAATTTATTATTATTATTATTATTATTAGCACCGTGTCTTACTACCCGTTCGGGTTATACGCACTTACGCTAATGTGTAATGGTAGGGTGATTGTGAGATGAAATGAAGGACCTGCAGTTTAACGTGGAATCCGAACCACGGTGGCAGCCTGGCATTCCCCACATTCACAAGATGTCTTGTCAGAGGTGAAGGAAGGGTTTGGAAATCAGATAAATCTGTGCCGGGATCGAGGATTGAACCCCGGCCGCCAGCACAGAAGTCTGACACCTTACCCCTAGACCACCAGGTCACCCGAGAAATGAATTAAATGAAGATAAAAAGTTGTCATTAAATTCCAGGACACCCTTGACAGATATTCAACAATTGTTGATATAATCATGCGCAGAAAATTTAACTCTCTGTTTCTATTGGAGGAGTATTTTATTTATCACGGCCAAAAAATATTGATTTTAAAACTGTAAAAACACTTACCTCTAATCGTTCCCTACACTCCCATTTCAATTTTTCACTTGTAATTTTGTAGTTCCGATTGATTTAGATCACCTTAAAAGGCTGAACTAGTTAGAATAATAGTTCAGTTGAAAGAATCTTTCAGATTGAGCCATTTGTCTGTTAGCTAAACATAACTACTTAATTTATTTGATTTGTCACAGCATCTCACCACCCTTAATGTTAAATTAAGAGGAAATATACCAACATGTGTGTGTAAGGAGAGTGGGAAAACGTCTAGGAAAAAAAAAACTGCATTACACACGGCTGGGATCCGAACCATGATAGTCTTTTCATCGGTGATCCAACTTAATACGAGAGTGATGTCCTAAACCGTTTTACCACCGATGCTGGTCTCTATATTACTCTAATGAAACCAACTATACACGCACTTTATAAAAAAAATAACCCACATTCATTATTCTATGCAATATTTGTGATACCTGCGAGTAAGTTGATTTCCTAAGAAATGTGCCAAATAACACTATCTTTTTTTTTTCTTATGAGAAAAAAAAATATATTTGGCACAATCGAGGCAAAATGATATTTTTCAACACATTTTATGAGTATTGTTTACATCAGCAGTAGCCAAAAACTAGCCTTCTATGATGTCCCACTTTGAGACTTTAGAACATAAAATAGAAAGATTGTTGCCAGAAAATCATTGAGGTGAACTGTTATATCTCAAACTTTAAAGTATAAAGTGTAAATCCAAGCGGCATTTTTTAAGAAAGAATTCATGGTTTGGCATCTGTTCAACATAACTGTTTACTGTTTCAGTCAGATTCATGCATTTTTATTTAAAATGAACCAGCATCTACATCGTATTATTTTCAAAATGTCGCACATTTTCATATCAAACAAATAGAATAACCTGGCTTTCAAAAAAGAAATCCCATATTAAATGGTGATCTTAATTTTTATTGTAAATAGCATTTTTTTTAGTACTACGTCTTATTACCCGTTCGGGTTTTACACATGTATACTAATTACTCCAAAGTGTTAGGGATAAGGAAGGTTGAATTTAAGAAAATGCATCCACATTTGATCTGACCAGAATTTAACCTTAATCTCCCCATCATAAGTATTCCATTCTATTGCGAGGGTGATGTCTTAGACCATTCAGCTACAGAAGCAGGTAATAGTATATGCATTTATGCTAGGAGTAATCTTCAGTATACTCTAAACACTTAATGGTTATTAACAATCTAGATGAATTTTAAGGTTTCTGAACGGTTTATGAGGGAAACGGAATTCCTTTCCTCTAGCGAACATTGATGGGAATCAAACCACAACATCGTATATCGGAACTAATCTTGATATAGTATACACCTAACAACTATATTAACAACAATTTAAATTTAGGATGAAACACGTGAGCAGTTAAATATGCCTTGTTCCAATGGCATGTGGTGGCATCTTTGCGGGGTAGTAAAATGTATTTAAAACTGTTTTCTTGATATAGTTTCATCCCCTTGGTCACCATTTGACCAATCATAATAGGTTCTGATCCACACTGTTCATATGGGAAGTTATTTCCGATGGTATTGACCAATGATTATCCTAGATAAGGACGAGAATAATTCATTATTAGCCATAGTTCAAACAAGCTCTGACTATCTTAACAACATTCCATGAGACGCCACTGTGATGGCATGTGAGCTATTATGTCTAAAAAAGGTTTAATATTTTTCCCTTAAATGTTATATCATGATATATTTTGTAAAAGATATTCAAACATTAAAAGCATCAAATTAATTCCAAGAACATAAAGATACCAAAAAATTTCTACGAATATATTCCTTTAATGATAACAGTAAAACTTTAATTAAACAAAATTGTCACGCGGACACACAAAAAAAGTTACGACTTAGGATAAGGAGTTGTTTTTTTAAGACACACTAACTAGATTAGAATTTTATTGTTTTTAGGAACGAGTAAAATAAGAGGGTTAAGAAATTATGTTAGAAAAGTAATGGCGCGCATAAAAAGTGTAAAATAAAAAATACGGAAATGAAACAAATGGATTATAAAACCGGCAAATGTATTCAGACATTTATAGCAGGCCTGGTAGGAATAGGGTGCCAAAAATTCTCCCCTGTGATGCTACAAACCAAAATAAAGCTTTATATTTTCTTTTTTCATATAAAAAAAAGTTTTGTTTGGAGTGTGTTTTTGCATAAAAATTTTCAAAATACTCGTAGATGTTCATAAAAATCCTATATATTACATAGAAAACAAAATAATATATTTCTAAATGGCATTGGCTATATACTATGTGTAGCAATAATAATTTGTTAGATTAAAGTCACGTATATAAAATACATATAAAATATTAAGATTGGATTAGGATTGTTTCTTATTTAATCATATTGGACTATGATTAATTTTGACTATCAAGTAAAATGGTTTCATTCACCTTATTATTATTTATCTTTGACAATTATTAATTTGCGTTTATTTTGATAGCTTTTTGTAAAAAAAGTTAAGGAAATAATTAATATATATTTGAAAGTGTTTTATTATCCATCATCATCCTCATCCTCAACTGTTTGATAAAAGGCCTCCATCTTCCTCTATCCTTCCACCAGGCTTCCTATTTTAGCCTAATTGATTCCATTCTTCTCCTCTCACTTGTACACTTTTTTCTATCCACTCCTCCCATCTCTTTTTCACCTCTCTGGCGGTCTTTTTCTTCTTCATTACTTGCCCATACCATCTCACCCTTGCTTCCTCTACCATCTCATGTACTCCAACATCCTCATTACGTGCCATACCATCTCACCCTTGCTTCCTCTACTATCTCATGTACTCCAACATCCTCATTACATGCCCATAAAATCTCACCCTTGCTTACCTCTATACCATCCTCATGTACTCCACTACATCACTTCATTACATGTCCATACTATCTCACCCTTGCTTCCTCTACCATCTAATGTACTCCAACATCCTCATTACGTGCCGATACCATCTCACCCTTGCTTCCTCTACTATCTCATGTACTCCAACATCCTCATTACATGCCCATACAATCTCACTCTTGCTTCCTCTACTATCTCATTTTCTCCCTCTACCCCCACTATTCCCGGATAAATTAGTTCCCCAAAAAATAAATATATATTCCTAACAATATCAATTTAGTAGGATTTAGTATATGACATATTTGACCCATAGATACATATGTTATCCAGTTCAGTAGCCTGTGTGTGTGGACTTTAGCCGCTCTGACGGTACAGAATGTAGCCCTTGGAGGTTGTCTACACGTCATACCCGCAATATATACTGTATAAGATGATGTGATGATAGTGATTATGAAAGTTGGAGCCAGTAGGAATCTTTAACCTAACTTAAGATTAATTATACAGGCCCGTTGGGATAATTTCTCCTTAAGGGAAAAATACTCAAGGCTACAATCAAATTATAAAGTTTCCCAAAGTCTCAACACATCGAGGCAATTTAATATTAATCTGTGTTTTGAGTGTATTTTTTATTTTTCAATACCGCGTCTTACTACTCGTTCGGGTTATACGCTTATGTACTAATACGCTAAAAGGTTTAGGGATATGAAGGTTATAATTAGAGAAAGTATACTCGCATTTGCGTGGAGGGAGAGTGGAAAACCATCTTGGGGGGAAAAAATACCTTAGTACACCTGATTGAGTCACGAACCTCAATCTCCCGAATATCGGCAATCTATTATACTGTGAAAGTAGCGCGCGTTAGACTATGCGGTCAGCGAAGTCAGTTTTGAATGTTAGGGTGGTGATTTTCAGGGACAGGGAGATGAAGGAGTGGAGCTGGAGTCTCGATAGAGTGTACTAAGAGTGTTTTTTTATCCTAAATGCTTTACGACCTCCCCCCCCTTCTTCGAAAATGAAGCTACATTTCATTTGTCATTAACATTATACCTTCCTCATACCTACACATTAGCGTAATTATGTATACGTATAGTACGAATGGATTATAAAACGCAGTGTAAACAAAACACGAATAAAGTACATTACCGTGTTTTATAGACAAACATTATAAGACGATCTTTTTCCATGAACAATGCGGAGATAAGCCACTTTGCCGCCAACACACCCCGCTGTGCTCTGTGCCATAGGGACTAGCAGTAGTATCCCCCCCTATCTCAAGGGCTAGACTTAGCGCTGTATCTATTGCATTAGCGGGCCCTGAAGACCCAAGGCCCTTAGCCCCAGACGACTGGGAGTACACAATAGGGAAAAGCGATGAAGGGTCCTTGCATCGACGCCAGAAGTTTCCCTAACGATGAGACTTTAGTTAAAGATTGATTGGATACACATTCTGGTTATATAATATAATATGTTAATTTATTATTTCCATGATATTATTATTATTATTAGTATCGCGTCTTACTACCCGTTCGGGTTGTACGCACTTACGCTAATGTGTAATGGTAGGGTGATTGTGAGATAAAATGAGCACCTACAATTTAACGTGGAATCCGAACCACGGTGGAGGCCTGGCATTCCCCACATTCACAAGTTGTGGTTAATGCAGTCTTTTCAGAGGTGAAGGAAGGGTTTGGCAATCAGATAAACCTGTGCCGGTATCGAGGATTGAAACCCGGCCCCCCAGCACAGAAGTCCGACACCTTACCTCTAGACCACCTTTTTTCCCGTGATTTAAAATGTTTCAAATCACATACATATTTTGGAAGAATAGATACTGTGCCTGACTAGCAAAATCCCAAAAAAATTTAGTAATGTGGGCCAATGATATGTTCCATCCTCTATCCAGGTTGACCAACCCTTACTAGATCATAAATTAACCCTTATTAATTTTAAATTAACTGTGCACATAATTATAACACAGACCTTAAAGCTTAGTGTGTGACCCATATAGATGTTTACTCTCAGTCAATATCTTCGCTCGGCTTTATAGTGTGTAGATAGATATCTATCTCATAGTATTCTGTATAGTCCGAACTGTCATAGATTAATTTAGTTTGTCAATAGTGTGCTTATTTATTCTGCGATCCTAGTATTAAATTAAAATACCCCTATATGAGAAGATCAGATGGACAGACAGGCTGACAAATAAAGTCCTAAGAAGAGTGGGGGAGAAGAGAACCATTTCGGATGTGATTCTTGTAAGTAAATCAAACTGAATAGAACACATCCACATGAGCAAATGTCCTCTGAATGACGTCATAGAAGGAAAGGTTGTGGGAATGAGGGGCTTAGGAAGAAGAAGGATTTAAATGTCAGATGATTTGAAGGAAAAAAGAAAATTCTGGGAGCTGAAGGAGGCAGAAGACAGGTCGCATTGGAGATCCAAGGTTCACTGACAAAAGGAATGGACCTGCCGTAAGACAAAAACACTAATAATAATGTTTTAAATGTATAGTTTTGAGATATATGGTGTGTTTTCTCTGTATTTATAATATAAAACAAAAATATCTGAAATGGTTTGAATGGTAATAATGACACGTGGGCAAACCTTTTATAAATTCTACTTTACTCGTTCCTACACTTTATATACAAGTTGAGGATAGCGCAGAATGAAAATAAGGCGTTGACTATAGGTTAGTTAAGGTTTTTTTTTCTTTTATTTGAGATATTTAACGTGTTCTTGCTGAACCGACTGATTATATCAGCACATAAAAAATTACAACGATCGAGAGAGAAAGAGTCTACCAATTTTGACGGGAAAGGTATTTACATATACCCTCCAGGGCTATTTTACATGCGACAATCAACATGGGACCGACGGCTTTATTTTTCCTCTGAATGAAGTTGTGATACGGATTTTTATTTATCTAGAAATATCTGTCGACCCTAACTGGGTTTGAACCCATACACATCGTGTACAGAGGCGAGAACTTTACCACAAGACGAGTAGTTAAAGAACCGAAATATTTCCCACGTTTCTAGTAACTTTTGAGCTGGTCAATACACCCCCCACCCACCTAAGCCCCTTTAGGGCATTAAGAGACCCTTAACTTCTCGACTAATACCCATCGATACCACTCCTAAAGTTCGTGGTGAGGTTTTAGTTCTGTTTCCTACCACCCGATGGTGTTAGGGAAGGAGATATTGGAAACACTTTATAAAGGTTATCTTCACGTGCTAAACACCTATTTTATGTATTTCCCTTTCTTCTGAGATACTTTACTTTTACTTGAAGTACTGCATAACCTTTGTTCCTCTTAATATTATATAATTATTACTATATTATTATATCAGTAACTTTTATAAGCTCAGCCATCTGGGTCATTTTTCTCAAGATCTAGATTTACCATATTTAACTTTTATTATAAAACTATCAGGAGTAAGCTACCCTGCATTGCTCGGATTAGTTACCGAATGCATTGCTTTGTTTCACTGGGAAAAACTTTTCTTTGCTTTAAACAGAGAGAAAAAAAGCTCTTCATTGTATTCCGTCCAGACTAGTTTTTAATGAATTAAAAAGAGTATAAGAAAGCAACAACATATTTAACATTATATCTTCTAAGTGCAAATGTTTGTGCACAGGGGGTTAGAAATTTTAAAACTTCAGACCTCTAGGTGCGGTAGATATCAGTCAATGCTCAAGGTAGACAGAAAAACTCTTCATTTAATTAATATAGGTTAGAGACAAACTCATATATAAGAAATCCATCACCATTAAGCGTTTTAATATGATGTTACATACTAAAATATTTGAGAATAATTATATTTCTATAATATGATGGGAGAAAGCTACGATATACAATGAAATATAATGGAATATAATGAAAGAGTAGTTTGCGGGGAGAATGATTATAATTACGGAAATCAGCGGTGGCTGTAGTATCGATATTAGTTATTAGTAGTCGATCATATCAACACATACAGTACATCACAGATTAACTAAAATTCAATTTATTTGAAAGGCTGCCGATGACGGGGAGATCAAAGTTTGAGCCTCGGTCGGGTGTAATGAGGGTGTTTTTTTCCAAAATAGTTTTCCAATCTCCCTTCACGCAAATGCTAGCACACTTCATATATAACCTTCCTAACCTTAAAACCATTAGTTAAATTAGTGTATGTGCATATATCCCTAACGGGTATAAAGAGGCCTTGCTAAATAAAATCTTTTTTAATGTGCTTAATTAGTCTATTAATTTTATTTATTTAAACAAAACTATAATGTTTGTTGATTTTGATAACTCTACCTTCCTGCATTAACTTAGTATCTCCATTTAATTATATATTATGTTGTCATTCTTATGTATGCTTCAGTGATGGCCTGATATAGGTCTTGTGGCTACTGGTCAGCAAAATGAAATTTAAATAATAATTATTATTATGACTAGACAAATCTACAACCCCAATACCGTAGCTAAATGGTTAAAGGGGCCTACCCCAAATATCTAAAGTACCTTTGTATGATCCCCGATGGGGCTTATTAACTAATTGTAAACTTTTTCCTCCTGCTAACCAATTGATAAGATTCATCAAAATTAGAAAAATAATTGAATCCGAATCATCTTTTACCTCCGTGTGGCGAATCTCAAATTAGGATTAAAAACTTTGGAAAAATTGTATAAACAAAATAGTAAATATAAATAGAGGGCCTACTAGAAATAAAAACTAGGAAAAGCAAATAGATATGTACTTGATGTAATGTATTTATTAACAATAATACATGACAGTATAAGTGTTAAATTGTTGGTATAGTTCTGGTTGTTCAATTTTTACTATAATTATTTTGACAAATAGCAACAAATATGTAGTATTATGGTTAATAAAACCAATTCAGAATTTTGCAAAAAGAAAAACAATATATATATATATATATATATATATATATATATATATATATTTAAAATTATGAATAAGATTTTTTAAATTCATATAAACTCAAATTTCCTCAAGGATTCCTGCTATCAGAGGGTTTGAGGCTATTATGCTATTTAAAAATAAATCAAATAAATTTATTATAATCTGTCAAGCTACTACATACGTTCATTTGGTGTGCGCTTTATAATGGCTCTTTCTATCGTGAAATGACTATACATAGGTTCCCCAACATCAATTCAGAGCTACTTCACATCTCAACCACATCTCGACCACTTCTGGTTATTTATAACTGAAATTGAAGTTTCTATTTCCTCTACTGTAAACTACACTGAGGGTCAGTTATGTCTCGTGTCTTCATTTTAAGGTGGGATTGCAGGGAACGCCAGAAATGGTTAGTGTTTTGGCGGTTTTTATGGAAAAAAGTTTGTTTTGTTAAAATAAATAAAATATTGCTCCAGTAGTAATATAGTTTAATTTTCTTTGCGTGGACATATTGTAACCCCCTTTTTAGAGAAGTGATAGTCAGGGAATTACAAGATATTAACAGTATATTTGATTGGAAATCAAAGAAACAGTCGATATACAATAACAATTCTTAAATATATAAATATTAATTAGTGTATCCAAAGTCAAAGACTTTACTATTAAAACAGAATATTTCATAAATATATAAATATTGACTAGAGCGTCCAAAATTGAAGACTTTACTCTTAAACAAGAATATTTCATAAATAAGCCTATATAAATATTGACTGGAGTGACCAAAGTCAAAGACTTTATTATTAAAGAATAATAATTCATAGGTATATAAATATTGACTAGAGTGACCAGAGTGGAAGATTCAAACATTAAACAAGCACACCTATTATGGCATCAATATTCAGGGAATTACAATAATTAAAGATTCCAAGATTACTAAGCAAATTCATTAAAAGTTTCTACGCCTCCTGTGATAATAATCCGTCAAATGACGTATCAAAGACACGTGATATAAATAAGGGCATTTAGAAGATATCTTACAACAACAAATAAGTTCGCGAGCACCTTAATATTAATTGTACAGCGTTAAATATAAGTGTCCTGCCTAACAATGAATCCCAAAGAGATAGAGTAATAAAGTATTATACAAATCAAGGGTGGTCAACTTCACCTTTAACCACTTAATGCAGTCCAAGGGTATAGAAGTTACAAGTATAATATAGACCACTAAATGCTCGTTTCACACATACTAATAAAAGTTAATAAGTGATATCCAAATTAATTTTCCATAAAGTTTGTTCTCCAGCGAACGGTGCCAACAATTAATCAGAAAGTCGGTAGAAGTGCAATAAAAACCTAGTCGCCTGGCGGCGAAAACTGAAAGTACGTTTACATTATAGTAAAGATTAAGTTCCTCCAAAAGGTTAAATAAAATTAGAACGTTATTGCAAATTAACCAAGTTGACACAAAAAATCCATCCGTTAATTGAAAATTTAAATTTTTAAGAACAAATCAAATATTTGAAAAGATTCCCACACATTTAACCGAAAGGGAATTTTCAAGGATAGCAGAGGCAGCTTGTAGCTAAAATTAGTTGGGGTGCTGCTCCAGGAAATGTTTAGCCTTTGTTTTAAAATATGTTTAAAAGTAAAAAAACACGTATAAAGAGAAAATTTATTCAAGAACTTTATAAAATCTTAACAAAAAAACTGTTTTACTTACTTTAACTTACATTGCTACAGTTCAAGCTTGATCTATTCATTTAAAAATGAAATCCATTATTCTTGTTTTAATTTGCGCAAAAAGTTCAATAATTTTCTCCTTGATCTTGGGATGACAATTGAGGAATTTTTTTTCCATTGAAAGTACTGCAAGCGCATTTAGTCTTTCTGTTAAATAAAAGAACAGAAAAAATGAATCAAATAGAATATCTGGAAGTAGAATAATAATCTAATTTTACACTTTATCACAGTCAAGAATATGGTACACGGTTTTTAAGCACAACCCACGCTGAGTAAAAAAAAAACTTCCTTCCAACATCACACCAGAGCCAGCACTGCGAGAGCAACAGTGGTCTCTCTAGCTGGCAATTCCACCTTCCTCCCCATCCCTCTCATATGTGCGCTTGCTCACAACAGTAAAATACCACGTCGCTGGCACTGTAAAGCACACAGTTCCATACAAATATTTCTGTGTCTTTTTCATAAACTGGGGGATGGATACTGAAGTACTGACAATCTTAAGGAATATATAATGTACTACAAAAGTAAAGAAAGAATTAAAGAAAAAATAACTCATTATATTAAATGTTATCGATAATATCAAGTGGAAATAGGGGGTGCTGCAGTTCCGCAGTGCCTTTACAAGAGCCGCGACTGAAGGATAGATAAAGTCTCAGCTTAATTTGCAGCTCTCACCTTTAGTAAGCCTATGACACAATGAGTGAAGATGCCTACAAAACACCGCCATATATAGATAAAGTCTGTTCAGCGTAGGAATTGTTTTCTGAAAGGCCTTTTTCCCTACCAGAAATCTATTATATATAGTAGGATATTTGTAGGAAGAAAACACCTTTCGGAGAGTAATTCCTACCGTGAATTAAGTATAGCTCACCAGACCACATGTTCTCAGAGAGTAGTGATGACAAGGGGGAGAGGGGAGTGGAAGGGACTAGACCTCGAAGCGAGTAGAAGCCTGTGGAAGCTCACCGAAGTCTCGTTGGTAACAGAACATGCGCTCGGACAAGTCAGGCGGAGGAAGTATCAACTAGGCACGTAACGTATAAGACATTCACGAGCTAAGTTTACCTGGATGACAGCTCGAAATGTTACTAGAAGTAATCCCTAATATATCACTACGCCAACAACTGACATCTATCATTTGGATGACTGTAATGAAAACAGATAGTAATATATTAATGTGATAGTTAACCACAGTAATTTAGCCAATATTATTTATATATTTATTTGAGGTCGGACACAAAGTTTATTTATAGTTTTATTCCCCTTAAAAATATATTCACTTAACTTTCACAAAAACTTCTAACGAACATAGCTTCAAAATGGCGACAGACGAATCTAAACCATATGATTGAACATAACGGTAAACAAGTTTTTTACAATGATGCAGACACGCAGTTGATGAAAATATTTTATTCAGTTCAATATTTCAAAATACGATAAAATAATCATAAAATAATGTATTGTATGTAAAAAAATTACAACAATTTTCTCTTTTCCAAGTAAATACGACGCCTGTATTAAAAGATATTGATGTGTGCACTATATTACACAAATTCAGTAACGTTCCAAAACGAAATATAAGTACTTTTAATTATGTTTAAAATATTGTTTGGAGTTGTATGAAAAGAAATTATTTAAAAAAATGATATAGTATGAGAAAACTTAAGTTTACGTTATTTTAAATGTAATATATAACAGGTAATTTAAGATCTTTACATTTACAACAAAACTGTGATCTTTTACAAGTGTTGGCAAACCAAAACCTAAACATATGATTTTCAAACTGTCATCCAAGTAAAGATCTATCGTGAACGGAATATAGCCTTCATTTGTTTGATATGGGTGTGGCCTTTTTTTCTTGGATCGTGCCAAGATCCATCTCCCATCCTTCAGTGTGTTAGGTTGAGGAGGTGCGGCAAAGCGTGTGTTGGATTTGGAGTCCAACCGTTCGGAGGGTTAGTGTTGTGCCATTTGATTTGAACTGTCACAGTGTAACTTGTTACAATATCATCATTTGTTCAATATCTGTCATGAGCATTGTGGCATTAGATGAGAAACGTTTTAAATGAAGAGAAAGAAATGTCATTAAATTCCAGAACACGCTTGACAGATATTAAAAAACTGTTTATATAACCACGTGAAGAAAATCAAACTTTGTTTGTACTGCAGAATTATTTGATTTATTTTAGCCAAAATATGGTTTAATATAAAACTGCAAAAACTCTCGCCCTTTCTCACTTCACCTACACTACCACCTTAACAATTCACAAACTTCATAGCGAGTTATTTTCCTCTACGTCCCCTATATACCTCAACCTAAAGTCGCACAAGTTATACCAACTGTTTCTGAGGAAAATATCCCTTGCAACAATCTACCTTTACCCTCCATCCCTAACCCACACCCTAGCTTCTATCCTTGTTCTTCCTACATGTAGGAAGTTAACGTTAAGTTCTATGGCAACACGACAGGTTTTGAAGACAGTGTGACCAACACACACACACACACGTGCACAAACTCATTCTCTCCCTTCTCCCCCTCCAAAGAAACTTCATGTTAAGATATGCAGTCCTTGAAGACTACCAAACTTTAGACTTTCGCGGTCAGGGAAACGGAAGATATTTGTCTGTGACATCAAACTTCCGGTCTAGGACCTAGGGAAGAAATACAGGAGAGGGAAATTTGTTTGCGGAGTGGGAGAGAGAGTTTCGTTAGTAAAGTTGTATACCATGTTTTGGAGTATTTTGGTTGATCTTGTTTCGTTGAAATGGACTGGGGTAAAAAAATATAGGTTTCCAGTCTTTGATGAAAAGGTTTTTTATTTATTATGGTCGTTAGGAGTGTAAGAAATGGTTATTTTTGAAAGAGGGAAATGGGTAAGGAGAGAAAGTTATGAAGGAAAAGAAAAATAGTGTGAGTTTAATGAGAGTTGTTGGTCAAACAAATTAGAAATATGTATTATGTCAGAGTATTCCAGCTATCTACTTTACTGTTTTATAAGCTTATACAATAAAACATGTAACGTGTAAGAAATTGTAATTTATTTAGTTTGAAGTATTATTAATTAAAATGCTTCGAAAATGTTACATTCAATAAATATACACTTTACTAATTATTCGAATATGCTAGGGATGAGGTAGGTTTAATTTGGAGGACTTATACTTGCATTTACATTAAGTAAGAGTGGAAAATCGTTTAGGAATAACCTCTCTCAATAGACCTGACCTGGACTTTAACGCCGATCGCCCCACAATAAACAATTCTGTATACAGCGAGAGTAGCGCGTTTGAGCATGAGGCCACTGAGGTGGGTAAAACAAATAGTTAATTGCCAACACATAGCTAGTAAAGATAAATATGTATTTAGATACATAAATTAGAATTTAAATCAGATTATTTTGAAACTAGTAAAAATAAAAACTGATTACTTAACAAAATATTAAGTAAAGAAGTTATCAGACAGTTATGTTGCCAGACGTGAGCTTATTACAATTTAGACAACTCTAAACACCTAACTAGTTAAGGTGTTCAGGTTAAAACTAGTCTAAGTGAATATTTATATCCGGTTCAAATCCAAGGGTTTCAAGTAAATTTCAGTATTTCTTAATATGATTAATTTTCGTGTCAATATAAGGCCTAAGATCTTCTTTTTTTTAAGATACCCCTACATATTTTTTTTATCATGGAGATAGAAGCCTTCTCACAAGACCGGCCATATGTTCACATATTAAGGTGGATGGAATATCAAAACTCTTTTTAGTCAAAAAAAGTAAAATATACCTTCAGTACAAACATAGAGATTAATTTTCTTCATGTGGTGATATCAACAGGGGTTGAATATCTGCCAATGGTGTCCTGGATTCTATTGACACTTTTTTTCTCTTAATTTAAAAAGTTTATCATCTAACGCCACTATGCTCATAACAGATATTCAACAACTGTTGATATCACCGTGTGAAGATAACTAACCTTTATGCTACTACGGGAGCATTTTTTTTTATTTAGCAAAAGAAAAGTTTTGCCATAAATACTGCAAAAACACTAGCCTTTTCTCTCAACCCATTCCATTCCACCTTCAGGTAAACTATATGAAGCTATTAGCAAGATTGTTGAATGTTTATATAAGAACTAACTTGCTATTTACCAGATC
The DNA here is from genome assembly GCA_039000515.1 of Timema cristinae. Classification (NCBI taxonomy): domain Eukaryota; kingdom Metazoa; phylum Arthropoda; class Insecta; order Phasmatodea; family Timematidae; genus Timema; species Timema cristinae. Next base: position 19,554,972 of record JBCFYV010000001.1, read on the forward strand.
TTCACACAAGATTTTTATATATTACGTATCCAATATTAAAAAATAAATTTTAATACCTTATCATAAAGGACTTGTTTATATAATATTGATTTTTTTACATGTAATAAAACAGCTGTTATATAAATTGTTTAATATGATAAGAAGCATTGACGCAAAATTATGAATATATTCTTTTACCACCACATGATGCAGTGGTCTAGCATTGCATAGTTTAGGATAGAGAGATTTGTACGAGAGAGAATATATAATGCTTCATATAAAATATTTGTATTATAAAGAGACCTACATATTTGTGACGATAAGTAATTTCATATCTCAAATAGTTTAGGAGATGATATAAAAAATATAATTTACACATCAGACTGGAGCCCTTAAAGTCATTTTGCCGAAATATTGAGAAAAGCCATTTTGTTTGGATATTTATAAATGTTTAAAGAAATTAAATTTAATTAAAATCGTTAATGCCGATTTTGAGAAAATTGACTTTTTCTCTTTTTGCCCTTCAGTATACTACCCTCAATTTTAGGGTTAGATATTCAATTCTGAAAACCATTTGGGACAACATTATGAAAACCTTAAATACAAAGTTTTAGCCCGATAAGTAAAATAATTTGATTAAATTTCATTTCTAAACATTTATAAATATTCCAAATAAAATGACTTCTCTCAATATTTCGGCAAAATTACTTTAAGGGCTCCAGTCTGATGTGTAAATTATATATTTTTTATAATATCTCCTAAATTATTTGACATATGAAATTACTTATCGTTACAAATATGTAGATCTCTTTAAAATACAAATATTTATAAGAAGCATATTTTTATAAAATCAATAACTTTCAATCTATACGTAAAATATATATAATATTAATAAATATAATATATATATATTAACTTTTTGAACACAAAAGCTAAAAATATCGTGACCGCAAAAGAAAATCTAATCTGAAATGTTGATGGATGTCGACGTTTCAAGACCAACCCTAAAAAGTGGTCTTTAAAATGACGTTTGTCTGTGTGTATGTTTAAACTTCAAATTAAGAGTTATTAAAGAAAAGGCGAAATGAGAAAAAATCGATGTTCTCAAAATAGACTCTAGCAATTTTTATTAAAATTCGTATCTAGGTGTTGATTAAGATTATAAATAAGCTGGCCATTCTCATTTTCCCATGAAAATGAATTTTAGGGTACTTTACAGAAGCAGAAACTTCCGTATCTCCTCAACTATTAGCGATACTAAATAACTTACCATTGCAAAAATGTAGTCCTATTAAAAATAAAAACTTTTACATGAAATATATTTTTTATAAATACAACAGTGTCTGAGATATTGGAAAATATATTAATACAATTTTGTGAGCTTTATTGTAAATAGATACTGCTTAAGTTTTAACAATAATTCTCTAATGCCATAGAGTAATTAAATATAAAAAAGTCTCTCAAAAAGTTTTGTTGTTTTTCCTTAAACCTCTTAGGAGAAATATTACTACAACAATGATTATATCCATTTTAGACTCAATAATCAATATTTACATTATTTATTGGTCAAAATTTATAAATGAAGAATTTAATAGCAATGCGATGGCATGAAGAGTTGCAACACCTAATAAAATGTCGTGAATTTTAACTGGAAGTTGAAATTTTAATACGAAGTGTTGACTCTTGTGGACCCTACATTGATCTTTTTTATCGGCCCAAACATACAAATAAGGACATTTATCCTTTAAAAACCAAAATTATAAAATTTAAAACCAGAACTAAAAAAAAAGTTCTACATATGTATAGTGCAATTTATGCTTGTATTTGATAGTGTATATTATTTCGTTTCACATATATTACGAGTTTTGAGTAAATATCTCCATTTTCAAACAATAGAGCGAGAAAGTCCGTGTGAAGTTCCGTACCATTTATTTATCATAAGTATTATTTAAAAACGGAAGAACGTTGCAAAACATCGGAAGGGTAAAATTTTAAATCAATACTGCGTATAAAACAAAAACAAAAATGAAAACATACCAAGTGAATTATCAAGAATGGGTGATGTTTATGCTGTATTTTTTATAACAAGTATTTATTTATCAAGAGAGTGTATGGACAGCCGGAAACAAGGGCGCTGAGCGTCCGAGTAAGAATTATGGGTTCAAAAGATCGTGAAACTTCTGAGGGTAGCAGCAGCCCCCTCCCCCAAACAACCCTCCCAAACTCCGGCGTCTCACGGGACGAGGAGATTTGTGATGTCTTCCTGTAAGAGAAAGATAAAGAGACATGGAAAGTTGGTGCAACAAGTATTTAACTCCATCGTCGAAAGTCTTTTGGTATTGACAATCAGTTCTTCAATTGGGGTTAGATAAAAAAAAGCTATCAGTAATCAGTATCTTTACTGCTATAATAGCAAAATATATATTTAGACAAACTGGACTGGTAGTTTTAAGAATCATACACCTCACTCCCTCCATGTTACTATCGTTACTACAGTCTTACTAGTAGTTCTGTGAACAGTAGACCTCTCTCCCTCCATGTTACTATCGTTACTACAGTCTTACTAGTAGATCTGTGAACAGTAGACCTCCCTCCACGTTTACTATCGTTACTACAGTCTTACTAGTAGTTCTGTGAACAGTAGACCTCTCTCCCTCATGTTACTATCGTTACTACATTCTTACTAGTAGATCTGTGAACAGTAGACCTCCCTCTACGTTACTATCGTTACTACAGTCTTACTAGTATTCGTGAATAGTAACCTCGCTCCTCCATGTTATTATTATAACTGCAATCTTAATTTAGCTAAATATTGGATTTCAAGCTAAAATCTATCTATCCTTGATATGTAGCTAATATTTTTCCTTTATGATCAAGTTAGACATAAACATTTTATTTTCTTAATCTATACAAAAATAAAATGTTATAAGTTATGTAATTTTTTACTTTAGCTATTATCGCTGGATCTTAACGTTCATTTTCTGAACAGACTGAATAAATCAGCACAAGTCTAACTTAATTTGAAACGATACAACATCCAATCCTCCAGACTCATTTATCAGTGGGAAGCTGTAAGCATCAATTCCGCCATTTATAAATGTCTAGATTATTCCTGGACGTAAAGCTAAGACTTTTTAATTTAGTAAATAAACAGTAAACTAGCCCAGTTAATGTGTTGCAACATTTTAACGTAATTCAAATTGATATTATAAGAGTCTGATAACTTGGTTATATTATTAGCTTTAATGCCTATTTAATTAAAGTTCCCTGGTTCATTTTCAGGTATAGCCAAAATATGTATTATTATTCAAAATTTGGAGATCACCTTTCGTCATAATGATAATAAATTTACGACCGAGGGCCAGGATGTTGTGTATGTTCTTGATTTAAGCTAGTTTATATGTTGTGCGGTTCAGAAAGTGCACGTTTAAAGTGATGATGTAGGAGACGCAAAAAATTTAGAATTTTTTGCAGGTTTATATCAAAATATTTTTTGTCAAAGGAAAGCAAATATTTCTCCTGTAGAAACAGAGTTTAATTTTCTTCACATGGTGATATCAACAGTGGTTGAATATCTGTCAAGGATGTCATGGAATTAAATGACAACTTATTCTCTTCAATTTAAAAAGTTTTCCGTCGAATGCTGCTATGCTCATGACCTTTTCTCACGTCCCCTACATCCCCAGATTAAAAGACTATTCTAAAAAAATAAGCGAGTTAATAATACAGCCTCAGTAAAACTATTTTCACACCGCAACAACAATATTCCTCTACAACCTGAAGATTAACAATCATGCAAGTGACTATACACACAGCAGAAGAGTTCTTACTCCCAGAAACATTGGTGGGGGTGGAACAAGGGGTGGCTGGGCGATAAAAGAGTTGTCGGGGTGTGGGTGGGGGTAGGTGGAAGGGTTGGTAATGACTTCACAAGTGTCGGGGACTCGTTTTAGAACGCAACTTGGAATGGGAACGTGCCGATTAACTGTGGCTGTATTTCAGCACGGATGACTCGCTGAAGCACCCCACAAACCCAACCCGAAATAAAAACCTTCCACCATCACCACTTCGCGGAATAATTGCGATACGTATCCTACGGCTATTTCGTCACACCCTCAACCCCATCTTCGATTTTAGTGTAAAAATGATTTTATCTCTTTTTTAATATATATATATAGGAAGAGAGAGAAATGTTTCCCTACTATGACGTTAAAAAATGTTTTGTTCACTTGCTGTTGAAAACTAAATTATTGTAATTGTTTCTAAAGAGTTGTTGGAATGTGCTTTCTCACTGATAAGGCTTAACAGCGCTGACATTATTAAAATATCGAGCACGTACAGATAATTTAGATAAATCCACGCCCAAGATATCAGCGATATTTAAAATCTATTATCATAATAATCACTATAATTATAATTTTTTTATCGTTTTATAAAATGTTTGGAAATTTATTCATTGTTTTTAAATGTGTGATAGTGTTTTTCACCTTCTAGTGAATAGACAAAATGAATGTTATAAAATTATAACACAAACACCAGACGTTGCCCAGGGTAACCATGCAATGAATAGCGTGGCTGTCCATGAAAACGCCTTTATTGACTTCAAGCAAATAAGAAATAAATCTTCTTTATGTTATTTTTTTCCCATCCAGTTTTTAATAAATCTTAAAACTTCTAATAAAAAATCTCAAATTCCATCTTTGAGGTGCACATATTCGTACACAGGAGATACTAATTTTTGTGGGGTAAATATCACGCAACGCTCATGACGCGTAAGCAAACTCTTCATTTTATTAAACAGATTGAATATGATAAAGTATACATGTTAGTCTGACTAAAGCCACAGATCAACTGTCTTGTATTTTAATCAATCCCAAAACTTTACCCAAAATTACATCTAAACTCTTTAATATCTATGAGTTTTTAATTTATCTCGACACCTCAGAGAGAAAGTATTGTGATCGTCAAAAAAAATGAATTTGAGATTGTGATAAATTTCACGTTTTATGACCCACTGAAACAAAAAAATATTATTTTCGTGATGCAATTTTGCCTGTCTGTCTATCCGTCTGTACCTCGGACTAGAGCCGAAACTATTATACAAATTGGGTTATAACTTGGTATCTAGGGTTTTTATATTCCCCCCGCCCCCCACCAAGGGATATTTGGAATTAGGTATCTAGCCCACAATTTAAGGGTAGATTTCTGAAAAACAAAAAGAGAAAAAAAATTGACTTTCTTCCGAATCGATTTAACGATTTTGATTAAACCTTATGTATACACACTTTATTGTTATAAACAAGATGGAAATTCTCATTTTCTCACGTAAATGACTTTGAGGGTACTTTACATATGGGATATTTTCCAATTTTAATCATTTCTACACAGCTATTTGATATACGAAATATCTTATAGCTTAAAGTTTAGTACTATTTAAAATACAAATATTTTACAATAAATATATATATATACTTAATATATATAATATATAATATATATAAATATATAATGTATAATATAAGTTATATATATAAATTATTTAATATATAAGTTATATATATAAATATTTAATATTAATATATATATATATATACTAATATATATATAAATATATATAAATATATATAATGATAATATATAAGTGGTATATATATTATAAATATATTTAATATATAAGTATATATATATATATATAAAAGTATATGTAAGTATATAAGTATAAGTATATGTGTATATACATATATATAAGTATATATATGTATATACACACATACGCACACTTTTTAATTCAGTTCTATGAAAATGAATTTGATTATTATTCTCTTGGGTGGCCAAAATTGTTCCTCCTTTCTTCTTTTTTTTTTTTTTGCAACAATGTCCTAGTTTCAAATGCCATAGAGTAGGTAAGAAACTATCTAATTTCATTTATGATATTTGGTGCAATGTTTCTACAAATGTAAGACCTGGTATTTCGTTTCACAAATCCTACGAGTTTTTAGTAAATGTTTATTTTAAGATAAAAGAGAGAGAAAGAGTTTTTGCGGTGCGCCGTACCATTTACTATTTGACTGTGATTTCTCTTTATTAAAATATAGTTTGCAATATTATTTTAACTCTTAATAAAAATAATATACATATGCAAACCATTTAAGATAATCAAAACCTACCTGCTTTGGTGACCACATTGTCTAAGGAATCACTCTATAAATAGACTGGACGGGAAGATAGGGGTTCGAACCTGGTCAGGTGTACAGTGGGTGAATTTTATCTAAATTTGTTTTACGCTTACTCTTCACGCAAATGTGGGTGAAACTTACTCTATATTCAACCTCATTCCTACACCATTATTGTAAATACGTGGATATCCGGATGGGAATTATGATGAAGTGCACAGGAAATATTACGATAATGGCATGTGAGATTACATCCTCAAATAAATTAGGTAGTCGTTTATGATCGGTTTGAAAGTGCGACTTCACCGACACCGATTGGTTCAGGTATATATATTTTATATATATTTACTACCACGTCTTACACGCCATTCGGCTTATACAACTATTTAATAAATAGGCTAATGGTTTTAGTGATTAGTAAGGTGGTATTAAGATTAATTGTATCCGCATTTGCGTCAAGGAAGAGTGGGGAAACGTTTCGGAAAAAACACGCTCAGTACACCCGACCAACATTGAACCTCAATCATTGTAATTGGCAGTATAGTCTACTGGGAGAGTAACGCCTTAGGCCATACAATCACCAAAGCGGGCAGTTCAGGTATAGTTTTTTTATTCCCTAATTTCTATAAACCACGACTGGACCAATCGTTCTTGGGTTCAACTGTATTTGAACCAAGTCTATTGCATCTTGAGCCTAACCCCTGTACCGCATGGTCCCAGGTGTAACAACACATTGCCCGTCAAACCACTTCAGCCTGGTGATTATACTTCCACCTTGACCAGATGTAAGGATTCCTAAAACAAAGACAACTTTAGTGCTTTCAGGTTCGTTTATTACTGCCACGTTGTACAAATAGCAATTTGCCTTCCTTCCCTCAAGGTCACCAACAGGTCGTATCCTTAAACTTATGGACGCCTTATTTTGAAACTTGAGACAAAAAATTCACTAGCGAGCAAACTCGCAACTCAGATCATGCAAATCACTGTCTGTATCAAAACAGAGCTAGTTTGGAAATGTTTCTACTGTCGCGCGATTAGGTTGTGGCATTGTCTCAATGCGAACGAGTTTTCAATCTGACAACACTGTAAAACCATGACGTACTAAAGGATTGAGGTGATGGGATGCCACTAAGTGCCATTGTACAAGAAACTTAGCTGAAAATAAACACTTTTTTGTACTTAGTGCATCATGTAATACGATATTTTGGTTTATTTAGTAAACCATTTTCCATTTATTTGCATCTATTGTATGTTTATTGTCTCAACATTTTCTCAAGTTATTTAAGTTTGAGTTAAACGTTTCATATATTCCAAATTCGTTAGCTCACTTTGTAACGTGCTTTTCTGAAGCTCAAAAATTAACGAGATCGACCTGGCTTGAATACAATATTTTAACCTTTTGTAGGAATGAAAAATCACTTGTTAATAATTTGAATTCAGTAAAACAATATTTTAATTTCGCAAACAATTTTAAAACATAAATATGCTCTAAAGGTTTTTATAATGCTTATAATAACTAGCTTGTGTTCCTTATTTTTAAATGTGTACTTTTCTATTTCATAAAATCCATTAATTTAATTTTTAAGTAAACAGCTACATAAAAAAAAAAATTAATGTACTGTTTTTAATTTAATACCTTGTTAAATTTATTTTTAAAGAAGAATATTGTGATAGTCTGCATATGCTTAAATACCTTGTATACTTTTATGAAAAATTAAAAGAAATGATGTACTTATTAATACAATAATTTAAAATGTGAGGTTTTTTATTCAGTATAATAAATTTAAAAAAGATAGATTTGTCAGGATTTGAACACGCGAAATCTAGATTCCAAGGATGTCACGTTACCAGCTCGACCAAGTTTATGATTGAATAAATTTGAAAAAATTAATATACATTTTTATAATTTCACACAAATAAATATTTTTATTGAAGGATTGAATTAAGTGTCCAAAGCTATTTCTTACTTCTGTAAACCTCTTTTGTACAATAGTAGGTTTATTTCAACAACATAAATCTCAGAAGTTTGCAACCAAAGAGAAGGATGGTATCCGTTTTGTTTTATTATGCTTTACTCGCCATGACAAGCCCTATCTCGCACGGTGTGTGGATGGCAGTAAAATCCGCTCACTATTCAATCATGAGGCATCAGATTTCACAGCGCAGACGTTTCAAAATTAGGGGTTTGTAAGATTGTTTGAGAAATGAGGGTCCTGGCCAGAGTATAGTAAAGTGCTCTGCAAGTAACTCTATACGGCACAACTCTCCAACGTCAAGTCTGGGCTCGAACTGCTGACCCTCCACACTGAGATACACTATATTAGCGTGGTCTAGAGGTGACGTCATAAAAGCTCGAACCAAATGTGCCTCAAACAAATGGTATAATCTCAGAGAGATTAATTTGCTCCAACTGATATTTCAGATACACTAGAGTAAAAAAAGCACCATAAAGAGGGTTTTAGAAAATACAAACCTTATGCTGTATGTATTATAAAACTTCATGGCGTAAGCTCCATCCAAACCATACTGAGCAAGCGGCTGCCATTTTTGGCGAATAAGGTGCCAGCCTCTGTAGATAGAGTGTGACATTTGGTCAACACGACGAACCCTTCAACAGTTAATCTCAATTTTCTAGACAGGAGCCACTACTTTTTTTTTATTCAAGTAGCTATTAATTTCTCCTCATGAGGCTGAGTTTGGTCCGTTTCATACCCACTGACCGATGGCAAATATCGGGGATCAAACCCGGTAGCACTGGCCATTAAAGCACAAAGGTGGTCTTTATTTATAGCTTTTTAAAATATTATTATATATAATAAATGTGGTAGCTACAGATTACATCACTTGTAAAAATATAAAATTATAGTAACGTCGATTATACGAATTAATTAATGGTTCGGATGATCGGAAACGCGGATATTTGTACCAAGGAAAAATAAAAAGATCTTATTCATGAAAAAAATAAAACAGTTTTAAAAATTTACTATTGTAATAGTAATACATCCCTTATAAAAGAGGGGACACATTAATTTTCAATAAATTTAATTATTAATTGGATAATAATGGACAAAAATAGAGACCACATGAACAAATTGAGTGAAAAGGGGCCTTACCTCTTTTTTGCAATAATCTGGTTGATTGAAAATACAGATGATAGGGATTTGGATAGTAGGCGCTCTACCAAAGTTATATTAACCGTCAAATACCTTTAGAAGGATTGTTATAGATTAGATAGAAGCTTATCTGCTAGTTAATTGTGTGTGTAAGAAACATTTTGCTTCAAATGCTTCACTTTTTCATAAGAATAAAGGACGAGGAGGCAAAAGAAAATATCTCATATCCATAACGAACACTGTAAATGGGAGATCAGAAGAAAATATCATAAAAGAGAGAAACACGAATATTAAGAGAGAAAAAAAGAACTTCTTTAGTCTTAGTGACCGGGTTAATCCTTCAACATCAATACAGTATCACGTACTTTTTAGTGTATCGTTTTATATTGAGTTTAAACTGTAAATCCTCGCGTGTACAGCAAAAGAAACAAAATAAAACACGTGATGTTAGTAGATAACTGGAGATTAGAATTTCAATTTAAAACAAATATGAAGTTCATCCTTTCTCTTTCAAAATCACGATTCAAGGCTGGTTTTTATTTTTCCAAATTTAATTTAAATACATGTTTAGTTATCTATATAATTTAAAATAATATAGAGTCATAAAAGCATAACTTTAAAATGTATAGCTCACACCATTTATACTCCTATAACTTAATATCACTCAAGATTTCAACTTTTTTTTTTAACTTCTTAACTCTAATTTATACCTTGCTCATTTCTATTCCTTCCCCATTTGTCGTCTAGTGAATGACTAATTTTCTAGATCTTAATGTGTTGGACCCTTATCCCTTCCCCCTTTACACCCTATCTATCCCCACTCCCCTCCCCTCACTATCTACATACATTTACGACACCCAAGAGGGAGAGCTAATTGTAGCTATTTGGTGCGCGGAATGAATTGATAGTAAGGAGTGGAGGAAATAGAGAAAGAGAGAGAGAATAAAAATAGGGAGCAGAGAGAAGAACGGACCTAAGTTAGGTCCTCTCGCAAGCGCATACTGCATACAGAACGACCTCTTCGAAATCCTTTGGAAACCAACCACGATACAGAGATTATATTTGGAAGAATCATTCAGGAAGAAACACCATCAGAAAAAATATTACTGAACTCTACACGGACTTTCTCACTACACTGTTTAGAAATGGATATATTTAATCAAAACTCGTAATATATGTGAAACGAAATAATATAAACTAGCAAACCAAGAAAAAATTGGGTTATACTTACGTTAAACATTCTTTGAATTCCGGATTTAAATTTTATGATTTTCTTTTTAAAGAATTAAATTCCTCACTTGTATATTTTTCTCCCTTCCCCCTCCCCCCTCCCAAAAAAAAAGGTCGATATTGGGTCGACTAGGGTCAATACTTGGTAATAAAATTTCTACTTCCGATTGAATTTTCGGCATTTTATTAGGGGTTGCAGATCTTATGGTTATTATATATTTTATTTAATTTTCATTTATAAATGTAATCAAAAAATAAGGTAAATATTTTCTAATTAGTCTAAAACGAAACAGATCATATTCTGTACAAACATTTCTCCTTAGGGTTAAGAAAATAGAGCATCAAAATTTTAGAGACTTACATCTACTTACTCTTATGAATTAGATGAATTAAGCGTTTAACAATGTAGTATCTTACAACTAAAGTCAACAAATTGTATCAATATATTGAACTGGAAAGGTTTACTTACCATAATTTTTTAATAGTACTACAATTTTGCAATGATAAATTATTTAGACTCAAGTAGTTAAGGAGATGGAAATTTTCGCTTCTGTAAGGTACCTGAAAGTAATTTTCATTTGAAATGAAATAACCATTTGTTTATAATCATAATCAACGGCCTAAATACGAGATTAAATCAAATAGTTATAGCCAATTGTGAGAAAATCGATTTTTTTTAGCTAGTTTTTTTTGATGATGACAATACTTTCTCTGCCTTTAAGATAGCAATAAATTAAACATATGTATATAGCGAGATGACAAAACTGCGAATGAGCTTCGAGTGTCAAAAGCTACCATACACATTTAAACTATTTATCACATGTGGGTAGAGTTAATTAAAATTCAATCTTACTCATTCTTAACACATTAGTGTAGTTGGTACACATAAGTATAGTTCAAGTGGGCATTATTGAGGAAGATTGAATTTATATTTATATTTTACTGTACTCGCATTTGCGTGGAGTGAGGGTGGAAAACAACTTAGGACGTCAGTACAACCCACTGGTATTTTAACCTCAATCTTCCCTTTATCGGAAGCCCAATCTAAGGCGAGAATAATGTCTTAGACCAGGGATGGGCAAACTACGGCCCACAGGTGTGTTTACTACGGCCCGTGGGATAAATAGTTTAAACGTGTGGCGTAGTTTTCCGTTCTCGGAGCTCATTTACAGTTTCTCTTTACTCAAAGACATCCTGTAAATCTTCTGTACGAGATTAAAAACATACTATGCCCCTAATCCAGAAATTTTTTTTTAGTCACGACCCTAGATATAATATTTTACAGACCTGGTGACTCAACATGTAGATTATATTTCTCATTATTTTCATATTAATGTTTATTAAATCAAAGTAATTGGATTAATTACAATTATTACAGTAAAAGTAGTATTTAATTAATTAAAAACTCTATGGTCTGAACCCGCAAGTGAACTATACTGACCGAGCGGCCGCCGCTGTTAGTGATGATAGTACCAACATTTACGGATATAGGGTGTCATTCGGTCAGAACAACAAGCCCTCGGGCCATTAATCTCTGTTTTCTAGACCGGAGCCTCTACTTTTACTTCCAAGTAACTCCTTTGTCCTCACGAGGCTGAGTTGACATCGTTCCTGACCCACTTCTTCATAGGAAATCTGTAAGCGACGGTTATCGATGCCGGGACCTCTATATATGTAACCAAGAACTTTGATCACTAAAAGAAAGAAAATTAAAAATAATAAAAACTGCTCTAGTCCTTGACCTGTAATCGGTTAAGAGCCTTTTGTTAGCCCAGCCTATCAGCGTTATGCGATTTAAGACGTCAGGTTTTACATAGATTTCACGTGAGATCAGGGTTTGAATCTCGGCCAATCCAATGGTGGGGTGGTTTTTCCATAAATTAATATGCTTTTATCCCTCGCCCTTCCATGCGAATGTGGATGCCATTCCTCCAAAACTATCCTCTCCATCCCTAGCGTTTGGATTAAATTGTTAACAACCATGATGGTAAATAGTAGGAGCTAGTAATAAATAATTAGTCTTATCTAACCACTCATCCAATACATTAATTTAAAAAATCTCGAGACCAAAGATCAAATATATTCCCGCACCGATAGTTACATGGTATATGGCGTCAGGCTCGAAATGAGACTGGTTTACCAACTTCTGGTAAAAATATAATGCATAGGGAGGTGCTTTAATAATGTGTTATCCCCTTCCACTTGCATGCTAATGCGGGTACATTTATTTAAGAAAAGCTCATGGTGTCTACTACATAAAATGACCAACAATCTTAGTTTACCTAAATTAATTTTAGTTTTAGAAAATACAATTTTTTTCCCAGTCAAACTTGGTAAAATTTGTACTATATATAACACTAATTAAAAGCTACAAATGCAGATCATGTGACTTGAATTATGAACACGTGAACGTTTTTTTTAATTATCACCACGTCTTGCTAACTATTCAGGTAATACGCATATTTACTAATTATGCTTATGAGTTAGTGATGAGTAAGGCTTAATTTAGATTAAGTTTACCCACATTTACGTGGAATAAGCGTGGAAAACAGTTTTGGAAAAATCCTCTTAGTACACCGGACCGAAATTGGAACCCTAATCTCACCAGTTTCGGCAGTCAAGTCTAACACGAGAGTGACACCTTGATCAAACGCCGACTAGATAAGATCATGTGAAAGTAGCTCTAGTAACGTTTCTATCTGCCAGATAAAACCACTTTTATGGCTTACAGGAGTTCAAAGTGCACATGAGGCTACCTTGTACTATAATCTCTATACCTTGAAATCCAAATGACACCTCTCGGTTATCAGTAGCATAACGAGCCCACAATGGGTCGGAACGATCTTTTAAAAGAGTAAAGAGAAAAATAATATTCTTATACGTCGCGTCTACTTTTTATTCTCCTCCAAGTTCTTGCTTTGCTCCGACTAAACTTTTTAATATACTATAATATAATTTTATGTTTTTCGTTGCTAGTGGTTTGAATTTTTTTTTACTGGAAATTCCACAGGACATTTCCATGGGGTCAATTTGAAGGAAATAAGTATGATGATTTTAAATCTCCGTTCCAGAGATGGGGCTTAATAGATATTTTTATGAGCAATGAAATGGAATCTTTTTTTTTATGTCTCGAGTCTTTGTATGGATAAACTAACGATGAAACTGAAATGGGAATAAATATTTTATACACACGAATTTAACTGTTTAAGAAACCCATTTTGGTAGTTGAATGGTCATAGGCAGGGATGGGTAGTATATTTTATAAGGTGTGAAATTCGCCACACCATGTGGAAAAGAGAAATTAGGTTGCTCAATCTAACATTTAAAACAACACACGGTATTGAATAACTTTATTTAAAAAAGATGTAAACTTTGACAAGAAGTGTACTAATCATAACTTGTGAATGTGGGGGCCTACCACCGTGGTTCTGATTCCACGTTAAACTGTAGGTCCTCTTTTTTTTATCTCACAATCAACCTACACATTACACATTAGCGTAAGTGCGTATAAGCCGAACGGATAGTAAGACGCGGTGCTAATAATAATAAATAATAAATTAAATTAAAAACTTTGACTACTTGGTTACAACCACCTCAGATGCAAATGATGAAAGTTATTTTAATTGAAATTGTAAAACAATTAAATGCGAAATTTGTTAATTATTTAGTATGAGAAGTTGCAAAAACATTGAATAACTAACTAACTAGTGCAAACGCGGAAATGTTAAGTCTTAACCAGCAAACGCAGTCAAGTAAAAGTTTATTTTAATGAAATAGTTGACAAAACTCAAACTCGCCACAGTTTTATGGGCAATTGGCCTTTGCCTTAGACTTGCACCGGCCCTTTTTAGCAATTGGCTTTTGTGCCTTGAGACAGGGTTGCCCATCCCGTGTCTAAGACGTCACTCTAAACACAAGTAAACTTAAGACTCATGACTGTGTTTACGGAGCGATTGTGGTTTACATCCCAGTCGGGTGTATTGCGCATGGTTTTTCCAAAATAATTTTGCACTTTTCCTATTCATAAATTGGAACACATTTCCTCTAAATTCAAAGTTCCTTATCTATAACTCATTAGCGTAATCAGCCTTAATTTATTATTTAGCAACATGTCTTACTACCTGTTCAGATTATACGTATATGTATTAGCTACGATAAGGAGATAGGAATTAAGTAGATTGAATCAAGGGGAAATTGTAACCGTATTTGTGTGGAGGAAAAGTGGAAAACTATTTAGGAAAAACCAACATCATTACACTTGACCGAAATTAAAATCCGATCAGCCCATCAGTGCAGTATAGACTTTTTTGAAAGTGACAACTTATACCATGTTACCACCGAAGGCTGGTTGTTGTACAAATTAAGTTAGTTTGTAGTTAGTGTGCTTATATAACCAGTTTATTCATAAAGTACATATTAAAAACAATTAATTATATTTTAAAAAATAACACTTTCTAGTGATGTGTACTAACATATGAACTCCAGAAAGTGGATCTATATCTAATAATTATTAGACACGTCAAGATTACAGAACTTCACAAAATGTTTCTAGTTTCACATTTTCTTCGGGAGTACATTTCGCACAAATAGGGAGAGAAATAGAAAAAGATAAGGAAGAAGAAAACGTTTCCCTAAAAAAAACGTCGTCGCTATCAGATGGGACAATGCCCCACCCGGGACTCATATCACGGTCCTCGTGGGGGGAAGGGGGGCGGGAGGTAAGGGAAGGGAGTAGAATGGGGTGAGGGGGCCCCCGACAACATAGATACCAAGATTCTCTTTATTTAATTTTCCCTTGAAGGCGTTCCCAAACAGCGCCTCTCGTGACGGAAATAGACACTAAGTTACTGTTTTATTACATAAGAGTTAGCTTAGGGTATATTTATTATTTTATTTGTACAGTCGAAAGATTGAAACGGTGGGTTTTTGCTTAAACCTCTATTTTATACATCTTTATTTTATTTCTATAGTTTAAGGATTAAGAGTAAAGGTTTGTGTTGAATTTCAAAAGAGAGTCAATTTAGAGTATATTTTTATTGTATTCGTGTATTAGAAATATTGAAGGTGTGCATATGTGCGGTGCTTTTTTAAGGTATCTAAAGGAAAATAATACGATTACAAACGCTATATTTATTTTGTTTTGTATATTAGATCAAAATTTAAAATATATTTTACGAACAATCATTAAAAAAGAACATACACGATGATTCTTTTACCCTGCTTTACAATTAAATTTGGTTCATTTGATAATAATGTTTAAAATAGTAAGAAACAATATGGATTCCAGAAAAATGTCTGTTTTATGAAGTATAAATGGCTAATAAGTATTTAAGTGGCACTTAAAAGTTAATAATTATCATCAAAGAGATAATAGAAAGAGCATACACATAATTTTTCATAAAATTATATCATATATGCTATTATTTTGATTTCTCTCCATTTAATATAATTTTGATTTGTTGTTTTACGTTTCATTTTATCAGTGTCTGCAAACAAATTGCTTATATTGAACACCAGCCCACTGATACTTACATCAGGGGAGGGTTCCATCATTTTTTCATCTTAAAGACCAAATATTATCATCAATTTGTACCACGAAGCGAAGATAAATTTAGTAGTACCATCAACGCCCACAAACAACACTTAATAAACTATTATTTTCAATACTTATATATAATTCAAATTTTACTGCATGCATGCATGAACACTTCCACATATTCTTATTAATTATATAAATTAATTCTAAAATTAACTTTTTAAAACATTTTTCTATTTGAATCATTAGCTATTTCTTATATGGAAATGATACGACTAGAATGAAATTGTTTTCCTTAGAACTCCCTTGAATAATATTCAGTATATTATGTTCTATTACAAAGGGTATTAACATAGGACACATTTTATGAACCAATGGCCTCAAGCAAATGATTTACAAACTAGCTTAACGCTAGAAAACAATGAAACTCACTCTTCTGAGCCTTAATAATTCATCACTGAAATGGAAAGTACTAATTTTTACAATCCTCAGCAATTTTTTTTACTTGGTCTGACATCAAATGTTAGTTCTGATAACAGCAGACATACACATTACTAAATGAGCTAAATATCTGGAAATATCCACTCTTTATACTGTTACCACAAACTGGTGTTCATGCGTGGGTTATTTTAAAGGCAAGAAAGTCTTTATACGACTGTACTTGTTAATAATGATTTACCCTAATTTAGTAAATAAAATTCCCTTTAAAGACAATCATCCTTCATTCGTTCACTGTATTATCGTGAGCGTGATTGTTAAAACAGCTGTTATAAAAGGTAAATTAACATTTTATCAGAACAGCCCTGTTAATCTTAGTAAAAATACCCAAGCTGCCATTGATCCAGGGATTAATTCCAACGACTGGACAGAAGAAGTATTTTCAATAATTTATTGTTCTGGGTGAATTTTGTTAATATTCTTAAAATAATACTTCATCATCCTGCAGTATTATCTTAGATCAAGTCAATGGTAGCCAATATAGTGATAAAAAAATGTGTTTCATATACACGGAGTCAATTTTAATAGTTTATGATAAATGCACTCTTTTCAATGTTGGTTATTTCAATGACGTAACTATTGTTGGTGTCAACCCATATTGTCACCATCATGGGCCTCCTCTCGTAACAGACCTTACAAAATTCTTAGTTATGTTTCTAGTACTAATGTTACTCATATATCGTAATTCCCTTATATCACTGAGAGTTGAAAGTAATGGCAATAGTAGTGACATAAACAAATTGCAAAATTAAATATACCTTTAAATTATAATATCTCATGCATAACCGAAATAAAATGACACATACATAGTTTCTGTGGTTACAGTAAAAATTCGGTAGCAATTCCAGAGAATTAGAAGTAAAAACGTTTAAAGCGCTAAATAAAACTTATTCATTTAAACTCGTTAAAATTTACCATTAAATGAGATACATTAATGAGTTAGGTTTGCATCGTCAATAAAGGCTAAAATAATATAGAAACTGTGTATAGTTAATACATATTGCGATATACTAAAAATATTGTGGCTAAGATACCAGAAAATTTGAAAAATTTGGTGACTATAAAACAGCAGCTTGCGTTGATGAAATTCGAAGCATAATATTGTAATTGCATAATAAAGACAACTCTTATCGGAGCGCATCTGCATTAGGAGGTTCAAAAAGTAATTAAGCATAAAGTTGTATTTGTAGGTTTATCAATACAGTATGAAAATGTATTCCTTAGAACTTCCTTGAATAATATTCAGTATATTATGTTCTATTACAAGGGGTATTTAACAAGTAGCTCTGCTTACGAAAACATATTTTTGTGGCCTTAGCTAAATACAGTGATCTTTTTTTAAATAATAATGTCATAAATAGACCTCATTAGTTACGCCACCGGGTTACTTAACATTCATTGTATATATATTCTAGCAATAGCATATGTAGAATATATCCTACGATTAAAAATAAAAAATAAAATTGTGAGAATAAAATTATTGAACGAAAAGAACTTTATTCTCCCGTCCTATTTTGTATAACAGCAATTTTTAGCCCATACCATTTTACAAACCTTCTCATCACTACACACACTCAAACCACTCACACACACACACACATACACATTAGTCAAACTGCTCCCCCTACTTTTTATCTTCTTCAATACCCGCGTAATAGTGATAAATTCGAGATACAATATGATTTACACAAATGGAATTACTACAAAGTGCTTTCTATTGTTTTACATAAAGATATAATTCTGGATCATATTTCTAGCTTAGGATGTATTGCCTGAAAAAAATATTTTTTTAATAATGGACGTGTAAGTGATGCAAAAAATAAATTTGAGACATTCTATGAATAAAATAACGGTTTCAGTTTGTAGATATTTTTTGAAAAAAGAAAGAATGGTTATGAAATAGTAGTGTAAAGATTTGATAGAGTTGGGAGATAAAATCACTTTTATTTGAATGGATTTTATTCTTTCAAGGGTAGAAAAATTTCTCTCTTGGCTGGTATATTTATAAAGTAATTTTACTTTCTCACTTGGAGAGAGTAGACCTATTGTTATTGTGTACATTTTGAACCTTGAAGTTTTGTGTGTCTCCGAACACACAAAAAAGTGGTTTTACAATTATGTTTATAATTCTGGCTGTGTTTCGTCCTTTTTATGTAATTGGGGCTGTGGCTGAAAATATTTAGTGGATTCCATTCAAATTTGAGATTTATACGTTATATGGTCACACCTCCAAGGACAAATCGTTTAGGATTTTAGCTTTAAAATTAAGTGTGGTTTATTAATTAAATTCTTTTTGAAAATTTGAAGGGGATTACAAATTATTTAAAGATTTTGTTCTGAATGGGTATTTGAGAAGAGCTTTGCATTATTAGTCAAATAAATGTTTGTCTATAACATAAACATTATATAAGGGTATATTATATTTAACATTCTTTTGAAATTTTGAATTGAAAGAAAAATAGCTTTAACTGTTTTGTAAGAATTGAACATCTGGTATTCTTAGATTGATTAATACAATTATGTGTTTGTTTTTCAGAGTAATACTATTTAGGGTGCTTCACTTATAAGTTATAGCTGACATTTTAAAATAGAGGAAAAAATGTGTTATTATTTTTCATTCTAAGGTAATAAAATATTAAGGCTAAGACAAAAATGGATTAGAGTTTTTTAAGAAAAAGTGTAACCCCTTAGCGAGGATAGAGTATGGGAAAATACAAAATAAATTATAAAATTTGGAAAACTATTCGTAGTTAAACCGGCTGAGATCTAAACCTCAAACACCCCTCCCTCGGAAATCAAGTAATTTATATTGCAAGATTAATGGCACAAATATATAGTTTCAATTTTTTCTAAAACATTATTATTTATCAGAAAATGAAATTTTAACTACAAAATAGAAACACAAGAAGAATGATTATAAAGTATTAAGTGCAAAACACAATAACAATTTTAACCAGTTAACGCATATGAATCAACTCAATTCCCAATGTTCTCGCATTATCCATGGCTTGTGCTAGTCTATACCGGTCTCCCTTACATTTAAAAAAGTTTTTATTCGCCATGTGAGCGTTGTGAGTCACTAGACTCGTGGTGCGAAGAAGGAAAGAAGGGTTTTGGGGGGAACAGGGGTGCTGTAAAATAAAAACTCCACCTCTAAGTACTCAAACACATTCACACCACGACACAGACACTCCATTAAAGGAATTAAATAAAAACACAAAACGCATTATTTAATGTCTTTAATGTCGAAGCTCTGGCCAACATCCAGCCATTTCAATTGAACACGTTATTAATGAGTTATTTTTTAATGTAGTACAATTTTTTAAAATGTTTTTGTAAATACATCTAGATGAAAATATCTAAAAAATAAGTTAAATCTAGTTTAAATTCTTTTTAACTTCCCTCCTTACCCTAAGGTTGAATTTATATGCGAGAAAGGGCCAATATTCTTGCAGTTTTTATATTAATGTTTTTAACCAAAATAAATAAAATATCACCTCAGTTGATAATTTTTGTTTAGTTATATAGATTTGAATATATATGTCAAGTTGTCCAGGAAATTAATGACAGCTTTTTATTTTCATTTAAAAAGTTTCCCTGCTAATGCTGCTATGCTCGTGTTTAACAACTGGTGAAATTACCATTTGAAGAAAATTAAACTTTCTTTATATTTTAGCAATATTTTATTTATTTTAGCCAAAATATTTTGCTATATAAATTGCAAACACACTGACCTTTTCTACCGTCCCCTACATCCACCCCTTAAGATATCACTTTATGTCAAACAATCCGAAAATATTAAAAGTCAAATTATTCCTAAGAATTCAAAATTGTGGACCATTATCCTTCATATAAACTGTAAGGTAGAAAGCCTACCTAACTATAGGATGTCTACCATTCGGGAAAATAATGGGAAAACGGGAATTAGCCGGGAATTTGGTAAATTACAACAAAAATCCGGGAAAATTTTATTTTACTCAAAATATGAAATATAATAATTAAATCAGTAAATAATAATGTTATTCAAACTGTAGTTTTTTGTTTGCTTATAGTTGTGTAATATAATTTATAATTCCTAGTAAACAATGTTAATACAAATTTCAAAAAAAGTGTTTATTTAAATTTTAAAACTTATTATTAATAAAAAAGATTAGTAAAAAGATTAGTAGTTAGAAGAATGTGACATAATTTTTAGTCAGGAATTTCAGGAAATGATCAGGAGAAATCAGGGAAAAAGTCGGGAATTTCATAGGTCAAGTTGAGTAGACACCTTGTTGCATTAGTATACTATGGTGCAGCTGATAACATAGAGTCCTAATGTAATCAGCAAAGGAAAGATTGCAACCTTTCAGGATAATCCGAGTATACATGAATAATGGTTCCAATAAACAAACGACCCTCAGCCCAAAAGTAGATTTCTATTTGCAAAACTACCACGAAGGTTTGAAATGTAAAAAGAAAATTGTTGAACAAAAGTCGCTTTCTCGACTCATTCATCGTGCAAGACAAACAGATACGTAGTTAATTGATCCCACCATACCTGTTTATCGGGAAAAAAAAACTACCAATTGTTCTCTATGGGTGTGAAACGTGATTTCTTACCTTACAAGGCCAAATAAAAATGTAGTTAAAAACTAGGTGTTTGGGGTGATATTTGGTCCATAAACGGATAAAGATACGGGGGAGTGGAGGAGGTTATATAACGATGAGCTACATATCCTGTACTTATCAGAGTACATTGTTAGGTTAATCATCTCTAATAAATTACGGTGGGCAGTACTTGCAGTGCAAATGGGAGACGCTAAAACCATGTTCAGGGTATTGACTGGTAAACCCAATGAAAATAGGCTATTGGGAAGGCCTAGGCACAGATGGGAGGATAACATTAGAAAGGACCTGAAAGAGGTAGGTTGTAATGAGGTGGACTGGATATAACTAGCTCATGATATAAATAGTGTAATGTGGTAGTCTGGTTAGAACTAACTCAAGATAGGGATAGGGTGTAATGAGCTGGACTGGATAGAACTATCTCAAGATAGGGATAGGGTGTAATGAGGTGACGATACAACTATCTCAAGATAAGGGGATATCTATATCTATACTAATAATATTATAGAGAGGAAAGATTTTTTTTTAATGGATAAACTCAAAAACTACTGGACCGATTTTAAAAATTCTTTCACCAATATAAAGTTACATTATCAGCGAGGAACATAGGCTATATTTTATTTTGAAATTTAATTTATTCCTCATAGAAATGTCGATAGTATATTATATAGTCGTTGGAAATAAAAAAGTTGTTGAAGGGAAAGTGGGGCTGGTGAAGGGGGTTGGGGGATAGGGGTGAATAAAGAGGAATGAGATGAAAATAGGAGGGAGGATAAAAAGAGGAAGGGTCTATACAGTGATGATAGAACTGTATTTAAAAAATAACTAAAAAAACGTTTTGGTTTTATATTGACATGATGGATGATTTGAAGCTTTGTTTTACAGAATTCTTTACAATTATTTTTGACGGGTAATGGGGCTAGTATTGTAATAAGTTGGACTGGATAGAGATATCTCAAGATAGGAATGGGGTGTAATGAGGTGGACTGGATGGAGCTAGCTTAAGATAGAGATAGGATATAAATTAGAGGGACTGGAACGTGTGTTAATGAAATTTCGAGATCCTAATGCCATAGAGAGAATGAGGTAAGTATGCCTACTTATGTTTTAACAGGAACCAATTGAGCATGGTGTCCTGTTGAACAATAAATATCTTGTGGCTTTCTTAGCAACACCTTTATTCTACTGTTTCTTCCCAAACCTTGATCCCGAACGAGTCTGTACCTTCTTTATCCAAGACAGCGCTGTATCGATGTGCGGTAATGGTGGACAAGGCAGGCCTGAGTTAGTAAAGGGCCATTAGTGCGGGCAGGTTGACCACACTGACAAGGCGGGTTGAGAGTAACACCACTCAAGGAGGTTGAAATATATGGAAGGAGTGCGAAGCCATTCTATATTGGTAGAGATACACAAAGGAAGAACAAATCATTGTTTAGATACAGGCAGGCATCCCATGTTCCACGAACGTTTAGTTATCGTACTTCAGAGTCTGACATATTAGTGAGCACAATATACTCTTTAGCCCAACATGTTTTATTATTAGGGATTTGATTAATCTAAGCTTTAATTTTGAGTAGAGTTTTAATAGCTATTCAAACTTGATTAGAATATTATTACAAAGATCGAAAACTCTGAGTAACTTGTTGTAATTTTTGATTCTATCTCGGAAATTTTTAATTTAATTGATTTGATTAAATTTTAATATACTATTTCATATCAAATAAGGATCCTAAATATTTTCTTTAATCTGATTTTTAAAAAAATATATATATATATCTTGAATACGATATTAAATTTATTAATAAATCAGAATTTTCACGACAAAATAAATAATTTAAAAAAATACGCTTGTGATTATGGTCTATGCATGGGTTGGTTAGAAAAAACTTGACTTGAAATATTTCTTGGCTCATAGTTTCTTTAATTCCTGTAATATAATTACATATTAGTTCTCATACCAGCTTTACTGTAGCTTGGCTCAAAGTGAAAAAAAGCCTGCGTGCAAACCTCTAGTTTCTATATCATTTATATGTAGAATATAGAGTTTAATATTAATATTTAAAATAGTTTTATAGAAAAAATTGTTTTATACAAGTCTTCATTTTTTATTTATCATCTTTGACTGCATTATGAAAATGGATTAATTTATAAGTTTAGAATGTAAAGGGTAGCCTAGACTAAAAGTACCAACCTTAGAGTAGAGAAAGATTGGAGAATTATACTGGTAAATTACATATGAATAATCACCACCGAGATTCGAACCTTGATCTTCCAAGTCTCTGACAATCCATTCTATCACGGGCCTGACGTCTTAAACCACGTGATCACGGACGCATATTTTTATTTTGTTTTTTAAGCTGATGGGAAAGGAAATAAGTTATCACCTTCCAAACACTTGCCTTTCTACCTTAAACTTTGTAAGTTCTGATCAATTTCTAAATAAATTAAATATGTACGATTAAGGAAATAAATTCAAAATCACACTTGTACTCGAGAATCGATCCCAGGACCCTTGGCTTAGAGCATCATTGATCTACCACTAAGCTACCCAGGAGTAATTCATTATTCAATCAAAATTTAAGGCAGAATTTCAATTTAATTATAAGATGTATCCAGTCCGGATATGGTTGTTTCCATAACCAAAATGATACAATTCACACCATCATTTGACCTCGAATAGCTTTGACATTAACACGTAGCTAAAGTTGGGCCAACCACATCAAATTTATCTTAGAGGTCTAATATTAAAACACAAATATTCAACTTAAATCACATGTTATAACAAACTAATGGTAGAAAAAGAGTTTTTTTTTGCATTGATTTTTTTCAAATTCAGACTGGCCAGCTTGAACTCAATTTTTCTACAAGTTATTTTATAGGGAAATCTCAAGTTAACCTGACAAATTAAATATTCTTTATAACGCCTAATTTAGACTCATGGATGTATGTTTTCGTGCACATATGAGAACAAATGGAGCACAAACGATTAAACAAAAAAATATTGGTAATGTTGTGAGCCAATTTCGATTATGTGAAATTAGCACCATAGTTTAGCAAAAATATGCAGTAAAAATATAACTGTACGTGTACCAAAATGATGACCAGGTTTGTGTGTTGATTGAATTTATAACTTTAATCCGGACTAGGTTGGACACCACTACCAGCTGTTTTCCTAATAATTTTAACTTCGTAATGTGATTGGTAAACTTACTTTAACCATAATTATTTTATTTATTTCAAGGTAAACAAAAAAGTCACTATAAATTATTATTAATAGTGTTTAGAGGACCAGTGACATAATGAGATCATTAGTACCTGTCACTATAAACATTAACACCAACAACATATTACAATTATTGGTTGATCATTATTGAAACGTCCAGAATAAATCTTATTAGATTCCCGATTATATTTAATATTTTATCATATCATTTACTAGATGACCATAGAGCTAGGCTTTCATAAATATTTTTAAAATAGTCTATAGATTTATAAAATAAAACACGCATGTGTTATTAAATATAGTACTGGCATCATTGATTGTTAAAAAGTTTTACAGACACAGAAAACAATAGCTTAGCGTAACTTATTATGACTAGGCCCAACATAATGCATATGGCATAATTCTTTAAACACTCAAAGATATATGAACTAAAACAATAATAAAACCAAAAAAACAAATCGTAATGGCGTAGGGAATTTCCTTTACGTTGGTCTCGCAAAGGGGCGTGGTTTTTTGAAAAGTGGCTTCACCTCTACAAGCAGAGAATGCTACCTTTAACACTCCCTCTATATATTATAAGCTCCTTGGCAGTACCACTCAACATGATTATACCAAGCTAGTGCTTGTAAAATTACCGGTGTGGCGAGTAGAAAATGTTTGTTTAAATAATACGTGGGCTATGGTTATTAAGGTTTAATGTAACTTTATGATAAAAATAACATAAATAAGAGTTATGTATTTAAATAGATGTAAGGAAATGTCTAGTCCTATCTAATATATGATAAACTTATTTTGGTGATAAGTGTTAACGTTTTGATTTGAGCTTGTAACACGAGACTTACAATTAATTTCCAATGTTGACATCATGTGCAAGTACACATATTACAAAGACCGTACAATATAGAAAGATGTGATAGACTATACTGATGCCGTAGACTTATTACTTCTAGACTGTGCATCAAATCTATCGTCTACAGGACAGACATGTATTACAACAACCGCAACACTTTTGCCCTAATTGACGTCACTACACAGAGATAATGGCGGTGCCTGAATCAGTACAAACCGATGCGCGTGTGCTATTTTGTGGTTATAGTCTACACATGCGCATTGGCTCAAATGATGTCACAGCAAAGATAAAACGATTGCTGACTGCAAATAATAGATAGACCAGGGCTAATTGTAAATTATTTTTATTTGTTGTTGCTAAATTATATATTTGGAATTTTTAATAATTAATATATTTACAATAATATGCCTTATATTGTTTTGTTTTTAATTTTAGCGTATGCAACACACTTATGAGATGTGATAACAATGATGATCATGTGATGCCGGTAGAAGTATTAAACCTTGCATGAGCCCAGTTAACAAGGCCATGGAAACCATAGCAACATTATTACTAGTCGGGAAAAATACCTATGGTATTGGGGTTCGGGGTTCAGTCATTGTAGTTAGCCTACAGACAGGACCACACATGTATTTTACGTATGTAATACGTACACAGGCTATTATATACAAACTATACTCCCTCCCCCCCCCCCAAAAAAAAAACACATTTGATACTACCCGTTTGGGCTAGCCTAATTTATATTAATATGGTAGAAGATTAGTAGGGCGTGATTTAAAGGAAGTGTATCCTCAATTTAATATGAAGAATGGGGAACCATATACACTCTGACACACACATCCTGGAATTGATAAAAAGCTTCCCCGTCGCAGGCGAACTAGAAAAAAATGAAGCGGACACCTTTGTCCACGTGAAAACCGTGCGTTTCTGTTATAACTTGACACAATAAGGAACCCATCATCTTTAATTTAATCTTTAATGAAAAGTAGTACAAGACAATTTCGCAATGACACGTTTATGTCAGTGTGGAATATTATTATTAGCACCGCGTCTTACTACCCGTTCGGGTTATACGCACTTACGCTAATGTGTAATGGTAGGGTGATTGTGAGATGAAATGAAGGACCTACAGTTTAACGTGGAATCCGAACCACGGTGGCTTCCTGGCATTCCCCACATTCACAAGATGTCTTGTCAGAGGTGAAGGAAGGGTTTGGTAATCAGATAAATCTTTGCCGGGACCAAGGATTGAACCCGGCCGCCAGCACAGAAGTCTGACACCTTACCCCTAGACACCAGGTCACTCAGTGTGGAATAGAACCGTGATATCCTTACATCCTTTTTTTTTTATAATTGCGTCTCACCAGCTGTTCAGGCTATAGGCATGTATGATAATTAATCTAATGTGGTAGGGATGAGTAAGAAAGCATTTTTGATGTAATCTACCCATATTTGCGTGGAAGGATAGTGGGAAACCACTTAGGAAAAAACCACACCCAGTAAATTCAACCGGAACTCGATCCCCAATCTTCTCGTCATCAGCAGGGTAGCCTAACGAGAGAGTGACAACTTAAACCATTTAGCAACTGAAGTGGATCTTAGATCAGTTGACAGACTTATTAAAAGCTAGTAAAATATACACTTGTTGAGTCTTTGAGATGATCCATACGCCATTTGTTGACCTGTCAGTCTAGGGGTAATGTGTCAGACTTCTGTGATGGGGGTCCGGGGTTCAATCCTCGGTCCCGACACAGATTTATCTGATTGCCAAACCCTTCCTTCCCCTCTGACAAGACGTGTATTAATCACAACTTGTTAATGTGGGGAATGCCAGGCCTCCACCGTGGTTCGGATTCCACGTTAAACTGTAGGTCCTCCATTTCATCTCACAATCACCCTGCCATTACACATTAGCGTAAGTGCGCATAACCCGAACGGGTAGTAAGACGCATTGCTAATAATAATATCATACGCCATTTAATCTTCAGACTGGTTTCAAATCAGCTAACTTCATAAAGTCCAATTTTCATAGGAAGGACAGTTTTAGAAAATCAAAACATATATTTTCGCGGCAAAAATTGAAAACATCTAATTAATTACCAAGTTATATTTTCGATAGTGATACAATCTATTAAAGGTGACAGTGCAAGATTACAGGACTTGACATATGAACATATGACACTAGATCTAGTAAGTTATCTAGGCTTCCGATAAGGCTCTTCCTTTTAACAATTGAACTATATCTTTACCTTTAATGATGTGATAAGAATTAAAATCCTTTCCATCGTGCCCTTATTAATTTATTTTTTAATTAGTACACACATTAAGAATCAATAAAAATATAGGCCCTGCAGTGGTAGACAGTGGAAAGGGCTCATTTTATACAGACACACCTACCAACTTTGAATTATTGGAAACAATTTATGTTGGTAGTAAAACAACCGCTCTCCTTGAATAAACAGTTCATAGCTATTGTTTCAAATTTGTTTAGAAGACTGACAAAATATTTTCATATTTATAGAAAAACATTCATTTCTTAAAGACAATCTATCACGATATAATTTTAAAATTTCAAAAAATTCATCACCCGCCTTAGTGGCCGCATGGCCTAAGACACTTATCTCGCAGTAGATTAGACTGTAGATGACCTTTAGACAAACGGCATCGCAAAAAAACTATTTTTTTTTTGTTTCAGGGGTCATGAAACGTCGATATTTATCAAAATCTCGAGTTCAATTTTTTTTTGACGATCACTATACTTACCTTTCCTAAGGTCTAGATAAAGTAAAAAAGGAGGATAGAAAAGAAGGTAAGTTAAAAGCTCCTCTTTGTCTTTATAATATAAATAAGTATAAAGAAAAAGATGTTAATCATCTATATTAATTTATAACAACTGTCAAGAATGTATAACCTTATTTTGACCCTAACAGATGTAAAATTCGATATAAGACAACCCGTTCAATATATGTTATTAAAGAAGATACCTAATGAAACGACCAAAACAAAAGAGGGAAGCACATATGTTGAAGGTAAAGAAATCGGTTAGTATGTACCTGGTAGTCGATACCTCTCATTATTTATGAACTTTTAAAGTAACCGTGAACTACCGGGATCAATTTTTATTAAGTTCCCTCATTGCAGGAAGTAGCTTTGTTTCGAACACGAGGCTTCCGGCGGAATTACTTTTATTTCTTAGTAGAGCACGGATTATGAGCGTCTGTGGTACAGTCACAGACTAAAAAGTATTCCTCCTGTGCATATTATAGCAAAAAACCAATTTTTATACACGCTGTAGTAGTTACGTGAACAGTAGACCTTGTTTCCTCCGTGCTACTATCGTTACTACATTCTTATTACCTATCTTTGTTTTTTTAAAGTTAAAACATATTTATATATTTTATCATTTAGTACAGCGTCTTACTACCCGTTCGGGCTATATGTAGTAGTTAGGCTACAGTTTTAGGGATTTGGAAGGTTATATCTAGAAGAAGTGTACCCAATTTTGCGTGGAGATACAGTGGAAAACCATTTTGGGAAAAATCACCTGACCGAGATTCAAGCCTCGATCTATACGTCATCGGCAGTCTATTCTACTGCGAGAGTAACGCGTTAGACCACGTGGCCACCGAAGCGTGTAAGTTGAACTATATCTAATAATTTATCCGTGTATATGAAGTAAATATCTCTCTCCTTGGTGATCTAGTTAAGACAGACAGCAAATAATTACTATTTATTCAATAGTTCATTACACCCTCCACACCTACGAAGGGTTAAGTTTCCGAATACTGTCATAACTATTCTAATCAATGCCCCTTTTTCACTTATCAATTCATGGAACGATAAATGGTAGGATGAAATGGAATACAAAAAAATCTGTTTAAGGTGGCATTATCATCTGCAATTCCCCCTCATACTCATTTGTTCTAGATTAATTCTTAGGTTTGGGATAGCTGATAATAAATTAGTAATTACTGTAGCCCTCCCAAAAGATATTTGCCCACATGGTAGAACATAACCTTTAATGGCTGTTGCTATAACTAGAAAAATAATTAATACACCAATTATGCAGGTGTATATGAAGGCGTATGAACTGTAGTATAACCCTCGTCCAATGTGTAAGTAAATTGTCGTAAATAACACCTTTGTGACTAAACACTTTAGACTTTATATTTCTAAACGAGGTAAGCATACAAATCACTGGACAATAATGTGATTGGTATCGTTATGACGCTAAGGTGTATCTGCGAAGATCCTCAAGTTCGGGACATGGGGGTCAATTGAAAAGGGTCTTAAGTTGGAATATGCCTATATATTAATGGGCAGTAACCTTTTTTCAGACAACTCAGTGAAATAGTAAATATGTCGTTCGGCATTGTTTTAAATAATGCCTACTTCAACTATGGTTAAAATCAGTTAATGCGTTTGCTTGTAAATAGAAAACAAACAGAAATATAGACGAAATGTCAAACAGCCGAGTTAAAATGAGACCTAGTTCCACTTGGGCGGTAGTCTATATACATTTAAGGTGAGGTGGAAAGGAGCACGAAAAAAAAAGCCATGGATTTGGTGGTTTAATACCAAAACATTTATTTTTCCAAAATAAATTAAATATTGCTCCAGTAGAAATGTAGTGTTTAATATTATTTACACGGTGATATCTACAGGTGTTAAATATCTGTCGAGGATGATCTGGGATTTAGAGACAACTTTTATCTTCAGTTAATAAGTTTCTCATCTAATGCCGCTATGTTCATGACAGATATTCAACAATTACTGTTGTTATCACCAGGTGAAGAAAACTGAAATCTATGTTTCTACTGGAGCAATATTTTATTTATTTTGATCAAAAAAAGCTTTGCTAAATAAAACTGCAGAAACACTGACATTTTCTCGCGTCCCTTACAGCCCCACCTTAAGGTTATCTGGTCTTGTGTACACCGTGTCTTACTATCCGGCCAGACTATGCGGTTTTTTAATTATTATTATAATAGGGAATGGGAAAGAAAGGAAGAAATTAAATATAAATGTAAAATAATTAATATCAAAACTATATTTGTCATTCTAACCTAAGTATATCCATATTAATATCATTTATTGTACATTTGAATACATGATGTTAAATGAACAAGTTTTACCAAACAACAGGTTATATTACTTTTCAAAGTAGCTTCTCATATTAAAAAAATAAATATCATGTCTTCTTAATAACAGTTATCAATCGAACCCTTAGTTAGCTCTGTCAGTAGCGTGTATGTCTACTGAGTTAAGAGTACCGGGTTATATTCCTGCCATGGCCAAAATATGTATCATTTCTGAAATGTGGGTTCTTAGTGATAAATTAACAGCCGGGGACTGGATGCTGTGCCTGTCCTAATATTCAGTTAAATTATAAAGCATTTTATGAAGCTACAAAAGGTCTAGCAAGCTGGGAGTGAAAAATAAGTCTTGGATAAAAATAACTGACCCAGGCCATAGGTTTGAATCAGTAATGGATCTAAAAAAAATAAAAGTAATAAATTTGTCTTTCAAATATCTCTTAAGAAGGGATTTTTTACAATTTACAAATATTTGTGTAAGGAAATGGTCACCCCTGTTTTTGTTCAGAGGGCTGGTTGAATTTTGTGTTTGAATTAAGGGCACATAAACTACCTGTCCCTTCCTAACTTCTTGAGTCGGCCACAAATATTTAGAGAGTTAATTAAACGCATCTCCTTACCCCTTTTCATCAAACTAGTCTTAGGGAAACATCTTTCCCTCCCCACCCAAGCCCCTTTATAACCCTCCAGTGATCTATATCAGATCATTTATCTAGCCCCCCCTCCCCCACAACCACCACCAACCACCCATCTCATCATGGTAGCTCTAATTTCTCCCACCCGCCACGGAAGCGTAGTTAGCTAACGCGCAAGTTTCGTGTTGAACTAAACTGCCAAGGACGGAGAGATCGAGGTTCGAATCTCGGTCGGGTCAACTGGGGGTGGTTTTTTTTTTAAATTGCTTTCTACTTTCCCTCCGCAGAAGAGCGGGTTCACTTCCTCTATATTCATCCTTCCCAATTCCTAACTCATTGGAGTAATTAATACTTAAGCTTATAGCCTGAATGGGTAGTAAGACACGGTGCAAGTATTATTATTATTAGTAGTAGTAAGTATTATCATGCCTCCCTTACACACCTAGAATCCCACTGTGTAGAAGGAAGGACGGGGAAAGGTCATCAGAGGAGCATTTTGCATTAAAATTATAGATACTATTACATATTAAAAATTAAAATCTCAGTATACCGGTTTCCTTTCTGTCATATCTACTTTATGGCATTAGGAACTCGAGAGTTAATTGCCGCACTTACAAAAGTACGCCACATATCTCTATCTTGAACTAATTCTATTCAGTCCACCCCAATGCTACCTATCCCTATCTTGAGCTAACTTTATCCAGTCCACCTAAATACACCTTAACCCTATCTGGAGCTAGTCTATCCAGTCCACCCCAATCCTCATTACACCCTATTCTTGTCTTAAGTTAGTTCTATCCAGTCCGTTCATTACATCCTATCCCTATCTAGAGCTAGTTCTATTCAGTCCACCTCATTACACCCGATCCCTATCTTGAACTAATTCTATTCAGTCCACCCCAATGCTACCTATCCCTATATTGAGCTAGCTTTATCCAGTCCAACTCAATACACCTTAACCCTATCTGGAGCTAGTCTATCCAGTCGACCTCAGTCCTCATTACACCCTATCCTTATCTTAAGTTTCTTCCAGTCATCTCATTATCCTATCCCTATCTGACTAGTTCTATCCAGTCCACTATTAACCCTTTCCTACTTAAGCAAGTTATATCCAATCCCTATTAACCTATTCTATCATGAGCTAGTTCTATCCAGTCCATCTCATTACACCCTATCTCCATCTTATACTAGTTCTATTCAATTTACCCCAATACTACCTATCCCTATCTTGAGCTTGCTATATCCAGTCCATCTCATTACACCCTATCCCTATCTTGAACTAGTTCTATCCAGTCCATTTTATTACACCCTATACCTATCTTAAGCAAGTTACATCCAGTCCAGCTTATTAAAACCAGTTTCTTTCAGTACATTCAAATCTCATCCTCGCATCTTATTTTATATTTGTAACAGGCACGGCCCATAGGTTTTGCCGAGGTAAGCAATATTTGACAAGTATTATATTAGTACATTTTATTTCCTCCTATTTGGTAACAAACTTTTTGTTTAGAGATAATTAAAATACTTTCATACAATATAATATTTTTCGTGGATGGTCTACTGAATAGTGAGCTGGAGTTAACAAACAGTCTACTAGTATAGTCCCATCAATCAGGGCTTGAACTGGCAACAACCCACGAGTAAACACTTAATTTTATTACTCTGTGATTTCAATACAAGCACTGGAAACTATTATTTACTTTCCTAGCAAGGGATGATAAGGTGATGCATCTTAAAAGAAAATGCACTTCAAATATCCGGATACTAAAGTTATTTCTAAAACCTATTTAACGGAATATTTTCTCTTATGGAATATTTAGTCCATAGCTCTGATTAAATTAAGCAAATGAAACTTCCTTTAAAAAATAAAAACATGTGTCACTGTAGTATAAGTAGTGTTGTTTTATAGGTATTTATAATATCTATCAAAAAGTGACAGCTTCAGATTAAATGCATTGACGTTTGAAAATTCATGAAAATAAATATATTACCTTTATAAGCTCTCATATTTACCCATTTGTAAGAATACTAAATAATGCACGCAGTATTTAATCACACAATTTTTTTAATGGAGTAGGCAAGAAACTGTGCTTAAAACTAAAAAATAAAAAAAATAAAAAAATCCGTACTTAATCCATCCTCACTAACTTTCTCCACACCTCCCTATCCTTATATACTTCCTTCACAACATCCATATATCGAGTCATACATGATTTTTTATTATTAAAACTATTACTGTTTCTCTTCTTCACACGTTCTTCTATCATTTGCATATACAAGCCAATTTTCATAGAAAGGGCCTTACTATCAGTATAACTACTTTCACCTATTAATTCATCAAGTCATGGGACCTTCAATTGTCACTTTTGATAGATAATATCAATACCTATGAAATAACAATAATAAAATAGTAAAACATTAAAATTGTTTGTTTCAAGAAAAAAAAAATGGGATTTTTCTAAATTATCATCCAACTGAAATTTGGAATCAATTTTTTATATTTAATTGTAGGTTAAACGTTCAATAAATACTTATACACGTGTAGCAGCACTCTGCGCGTCCCATCACAAATCTTGAGACAAATTACTTTGGAAAAAAAAAGTTCACTTCTACGCCCAACTGATCAAACCTCCCTCCTCTTCCCTCCACACTACAAGCCTTCTCCCCATCACTTTCTTGAAGTAATGGCTGAAGCACAGATATACCTTCAAGCACAGGAGGTCCTCTCACCCTCATCCTCTGAACAATGTTCAAGACTCAAACTTCCCGAATCTCTCCCCTCCCCCACCCATTACGTGATGCACTCTGTATCATCCAGTCTCTTCCCCCTCTCTATCCCCCAACCCATCTGCTCACTCTCTCTCTCTCTCTCTCTCCTCACCCCTAACCCACCTCACAACATCCCCTTTAGCAACCTGTGTTTCACTTCCATCTGTTCCCAGTTCATTCGATACTCGGGATACCCCCCCTACCCCGCCCTCGATCCAACCTTAAGATCTCTCTTTCTTCATCACCTCCATATCCCCTCACCCCCTAGCCCTTATCCAACCTAGACCTAACCTCATAGATATATGTGCTTAGCGTCAACGCATCTTAAGGAATTCTCTCACTTTCCTATATCAAATCATTTACTACTTAAACATAAATGTAACCCGCTTCGGTGGTCGAATGTTCTAAGGCATCACTATTACTTTAGACTGGTCTGCTGATGACAGATAGATCGGGGTCTGAATCTCAGCCGGTTATGTTGATAATGGTGCTTTCTAAATGGTTTCTCACTCTCCTTCCACGCTAATATGGGTAGATTACCTCTAAATATCTTCATTCTTCATCCCTATACTATTAGATTACTTATCATATATGCTTATAACCTTAACACCATGATAAATAAAATTGAACATGCCCGTGATTAAAATAGGAATATATTATTGAGAGTAAATATTTTCTGAGCTAACTTGAAAATCAGTATTTTCGTTAGAGTGAAACTCTTTCTCCGCCCCCCCCCCCCCATATTAATGCTATTTCTTATGCTGCTCCCATCTAGATTCATCTCAGACCCCTACCATCAGGGGTCTTAGTCCCAACACTCTTCTTTCCCCACCCCCCGATCCCACAACTAAGATACAAAGATATATATAATAGATTAGGATTTCCCGGAAAAGATCGAAAGAACAAAAGAGGGAGAAACCTCATATCAAAACTGCACGAAAATATGGATAAAAAGGACATAGAGAAAAAAATACCCCAACTCCATAACGTGTCGACACGACACACATGTATTGTAAACAACCTCCTGTATCTTTATAATAAGTACAATAAAGCAATAAAGTTACACGGAACGACTGGCTAATTCATGAAACTCACGATATTTATAATCTTTGAAAAATATACATTTTTTGCGGTGTTGCCGAATGTGGCTCAGAAACTACAAATGATGATGCACTATTCTATCCATTCAATTTTGGTCTAGTTAGGTGTCTTCTTGTATTTAGTGTAGCACCCACTTGAGGTGTGATAAGTCTGACAATGAAACTGTCCCATTCCATTTTGGTCTAGCTAGATGTTGTCTTATATTTAGTGTAGCACCCACTAGAGGTGTGATAAGTCTGACTATGAAACAGGCCCTGACCCTAAGCTCAATTATGTCCATTCCCAAATGCTTCGATTTTATTGGGGAGCGGATAGAGGAGATTTTTACTCAAATTTTTCAATTTTTAATTTTCTCTCTGTTATTCATCAAAATGTTACACTTTATTATTTTACTGTAGGGTTTGGTGTTGTTCTGTTGCTAATGAAAATGTATGTGTTTTGTTTTATAAACAATAAAACTAAGATAAATTTATAAATTATGCGTAAAAATGTTTCATTATTTCGATATAAATGCAAAACTGTTTCCAGAAATATTTCACGTAGACTCTGAAACGTAAAAGTCATTGACCATACGAAACATTACGCTACACTATCCCAGGGGTTGGTGTACCTACCTTGCAGCCTTCAAGTTTTTCATCATCCCCATTTCCTTTTTATCAACCCCTTGGAGTGAGAAATATTGTGATCGCCAAAATAATCATAATCGACATTTTGAAAAATATCGACGTTTCATAACGACATGAAACCGGATAAGTGGTTTTCACGATGCTGTCTGTCTGTCTGTTTCTTGGCCTAGAGCAGGAACTATTTTATCGGTTGGGCTAAAAATTTATATTTAGGGTACTAATAAGGTTCCCCCAAAGGGTTTTTGGAATTAGATAACAAAACCTAAAACTATGGGTAGGTAGTTTACCGAAGGGCAGACAAAGAAAATAAATCGATTATCTCCATATTCGCTGTAACGATACTGACTAAATTGTGTGTTTAGTTATTGTTTACCATTACAAACAAAATGTAGATTTGTTATTTTCCCATGAAAATTACTTTAAGGGCGCTTTAAATTTGCAAACATTTCGAAATTTTGGTCATTTCTCCGCAACTAATGGGATATAAAATAACATATCATTGTAATGTTGTCGTACTATTAATAGAACCTAATAAAAATGTTTTAACTGGAATATAATTTTATAAAACCATTAGTTTCTGAGCTTTTAGCATACATTTTTACACACACACACACACACACACACACACACACATATAATGAAGGTCTTAGAAATGTAAACAGAGATGTTCCTCTTTCTAGATATTTCTATGACAGTTAACATTATTTCATTTATGTTCTTTGGTGACGTGTTTCTATAACAATGTATATTACTTAATTTCACAACTCTTGCGAGTTTTTATTTAGTAAATATCTCTATTTTAAGATAAAAGAGAGAAATTATGTGCGGTGAACCGTAACATTTTATTTTTCTTACTGAACATTTGAGCGATCCATCTCCTTCGCTCATCCTGAAATATTGTACCACCTTCCTGCCCCCCACTACAGACCCTCAGTCACCTTCCCCCTACTCCATCACCCCACACCTTGATTCAAGAAGCTAGATGCTCATTACTCAACACCCCCCCTTCCCACCCTTCATATGAGACCGCTGACCGGAAGAACACGGTGGGAGGAAATACACACTTCAAGAAAGATTACTGCCGGAAATAGATGTACCTTGCTACAACGCATGAGCTCTAGGAAAGATTCATATACACGTTCGCCGAGAATAGAGAGCTGCAAGAATCTGCTTGAATGAAGCAGCAATTCACAGGCTGAATACCGGGCCCATGATGCATTGCATCGCAAACTTTTAACAGTGGATCATCAACATTTTATTTTATAACGGATAAACTTGCTCCAAAAATGGATGGATGTATTGGAAAGAGGAGGAAGTTACACAATGACGAATTACACACCATGTACTGATCACGAGACATTGATTGTTAGGATAATCAATTCTCGTAGATTACGGTGGGCAGGACATGCAGTGCGAAAGGGAAGTACCTAGACGTAAATGGAAGGATAACATTATAACGGACCTGAAATAGAACGAATGTAATGAGGTGGACAGGATAGAACAGTCTAAGGATAGGGATAGGGTGTAATGAAGGGGACTGGATAGAACTAGCTCAAGATAGGGAAAGGGTCTGATGAGGTGGACTGAATAGAACTTACTCAGAATAAGGATAGATGGTGTGCTTTTGTAAGTGTGCAATGAACTTTCAAGCTCTTCGTGTCATATAGTAAGTAAGTGGACTAACGTATATTT
This sequence comes from Timema cristinae, assembly GCA_039000515.1. Lineage (NCBI taxonomy): Eukaryota > Metazoa > Arthropoda > Insecta > Phasmatodea > Timematidae > Timema > Timema cristinae. The sequence continues at coordinate 19,592,101 of JBCFYV010000001.1, forward strand.
TGCATAATTTCACAATGGATGCTTTAAAATTATAACACCGTGTCGTAGCACAATCCAATACATCAATACACACACTTTACATTAACATGTCATTTCAAATCTCCTCACAACAGCCAACGAAGCTGTCTGCTTGCTTATATCTCTACAGAGCATGCGCATGGATTTGAAATGTTTGTTTTAGAGATTGATTGGTTTTTCCATGCCAAAGATCTTAGGCAGAGCGGACCAAGAATAGATGAGTTGAACTGTAGCAGAACTGCTCGCGCCAATGAGGCGGAAATCTTGTGAATGGCTTAGCGCTCGTCACGTGACCCATTTATGTTCAATTGTTTTCCGGTGAAAGTGTGAATCCACAGTTTTAGGCGTCAATCTGCAGTCACCTGTTATAGGCATCAAGCTGGCAATATTCTAGATTCCACGGCTACTTAGAGTTTGAGGTTCGAGTCTCAGCGATGGTGCATCGAGGGTGGTTTTCGATAAGTGATTTATCCCTGTGTTTTTTTATTTCTCTCTCTCTAAGCTAGTGTAACCTTTAAATCTACCCTCTCATTCCTACTGTCTAGATTTACAACTAGATAACTACTTCTATTCATGTAAAGGAGAAAATGGAATGAAGATATGGAAGTTTTGAATCCCTGAGAGTTAATTTATTTTATTAATATATGTTCTTTATTTCCTATCGTTTTGTCTGTCGAACTAGGTAAAATTAGGTTGAATTTATTTAAATTTTGTATTTATGAGCCTACTCAAATTAAAAACTAAAAAAAAAAAGTTTTTATCAAGAACGTTATTTAACTTAGAATTTACGTAGATATATGTATTATGGTCCGACGCATTGATGTTGGCTATAAGCTTAAAATTCAATTTAAATAGAATCTACAAAATTAATACTAGCTTGTTTTAAATAACCATCTCAGCCTCATGAGTTCAAATTAGAAAGTAACAGCTCTGGTCTAGAAATCTGAGATTAGCAGCTGGAGGGTTTGTTGCGCTGACAACATAGTACCCTCTATCCATGGAGGTTGGCATTATATTTGCCAACAGATGGCGGCCACTTGGTTTTTATGATTCTCTAGTGAGCTGATGCAAATTCATTTTTTTTTTACATAAGTCATTATTCTTTCTTGGCCTGCTCACAGAATCGCATCATTGAGTATCTAAGATAATGTTGTGTATGAATTGTTTGATGTTTTAATCCTACAAATTAAGGAAACTGATTAATGAAGCACTATTTTTTGCTAATAAATCATGTAACTGTTAATTTTGCATTAAGATCTCAACTCTTAATGGACTGGACTGGACTGATGATGACGGAGATATAAAGGTTTCGAATCTCTGTCGGATGTACTTGTGGGTAGTTTTTCCCTAATGCTTTCCCCCTATCACTCCACGCACGCAAATGTGGGTACATCATTTAATTACCACCTTCATCGTCCCTAACTCAATATTTGGATAGACCGAATGGGTGGTGTATATTCACACAAAAAAAATTCCCCTCATGAAAGCTTAAACTGTATTTCCCATATTAAGTAAATATTAAACATTTATTATCAGATATCAGTGATTATTACAATTCTCTTTTAACTTTGAATTTGTCAACTAATAAAATATATTTCATTTAACTTAATTTTTTCGCCCCAAGTTTTCCGAAAAGTGTGTTCAGATTATCCGTAATTTTGGACTGCTGGGGTTTGGTCTAACGATGTTTTACTTTATTTAATAACTGAAGACAAATATTTAGAATAAAATGTGTGTACTAACTATAACTAGTTAAGTAATCATAATGTTTTAGACCACGTGGACTGAAACCGCCTCTTACAACAGCTGTTTTATCTCAAGTGAGCCACTGCTTCCCTTCGAAACAAAATGATGTATACTAAGGAGTTGATAGGTCATTGATGAAAGAAGGAAATGCAGCATCTGTTGTCTGGCACAGGAGTCTTAGGTTCCATTATAATCCAAGGACCCAAACTAATTACAGCGATTTTTTTTTAAGTATACAAATAAATCAAAAAACAAATGGAGGCTTTTAGAAAGGTCTATTAGCTTGTTTATACCGATTTTCACTAGGCGCATTCTAACAATACGCATTTATAATAAAATAACATGGTGGGACCCGCCTAGGTGGTCGCTTAGTCTAACGCGTTATTCTCGTGTTAGACTAAACTTCTGAATATGGGGAGATCATGGTTCGATCCCAGTTGTGTGCACTGAAGGAGATTTTCCCTAAATAGTTTTGCAATCTCTTTCCACGCGAATATGGGTGCATTTCATTTCAATTAAAACTTGGTAATTTTCTAAGCCATTGGTGGTAAGACGCGGTGCTAAAAAAACATGGTAGGAGGGGTTTGTATGACAGTCCATATGACCTGCAAATGCCTTTGATAGATGACACAAATAGTGATAAAATAAGTTTAAGAATATTAAAATTAAAATTAAATTAATTTAAATTATTTTAAAAATGACACCAGGGCATATGAATCGAAATCAGGACCTTTGTCTTAGCATTGATCTAACCACCGAACTATTCAGGATTCATTCAATGTCCAAGGTAATTCTTTATTCATAGTTTAAGGCAGAGTCTGTGATGGAAGTATGGGAATCATTCTGGGTTTTCTTAAAACCACATCTTTCAACCTGTAAGATTAAACGCATATGCACTAATTACGCTAATAAGGTAGGGATGAGGAAGGTTGAATTTAGTTCAAGTGTACACGAATTTGCGCGGAGTGTGAGTAAACAATTTGTAAAAATAACTCTCTGCACACCCGAATGGGATTCAAACCCCGATATCCCCGTCATCGTCAATCTAGTATACTGAGAGAATAGTGCCATAGACCACGTGGCCACCGAAGCGAGTATGTTGTATTCAACCAAATAGTGTGTTTATTTTGCGATTACAAATCAAATCAAAATACTGTAAAAATATATATTTATTGTAAATTTTATAACCACATATTTTAGTAAATACTACGTCTTATACATCAGTCAAGTAAATGTAAGTTTGATAAAACTCATTTAACTCTTATTTAAAATTGATGAAAACGCACTCACTCTCTTCCCAAATCATTATAAGGATTAATCTGAGTTTTCCGAACAAGTTCAGTTAACAATGAGCTAGAATGTGATTTTTTTTTTGTATTTTAGTGCTAATTGCAAACATGGCTTTTTTATTTAAATCTTGGAATCTATACACCAAAAGTGACGAAAACTGGCAGCGACGTAAAATTCACGAGGCATCACTTCATAGATCTAACGTATTATTTTATTTTTGCTATTATTAATGAATGTAACTATTTTTATCCACATTTTAAAATACTAACATAATTTTTATTTTGAACAGTGTGGCTCATGTGTAGGCATGCGGAACTGCATCACCCCTATTTCCACTTGATATTATCGATAACATTTAATATAATGAGTGCTTTTTCTTTAATTCTTTCTTTATTTTTGTAGTACAATATATATTCCTGAAGCTTAATGTCAGTGCTTCAGTAGCCATCCCCCAGTTTATGAAAAAGATACAAAAAATTTGTATGGAACTGTGCGCTTCACAGTGCCAGTGACGTGGTGTGTGACTGTTGTGACATGCGCACATAGGAGGGGTGGGGAGGAAGGCAGGACTGCCAGGTAGAGAGAGAGAGCACTATTGCTCTCGTAGTGCCAGCTCGGCGTGTTGTGGAAGGAAGTTTTTTTTACTCGGCGTGTGTTGTGCTTAAAAACCGTGTACCATATTCTTGAATGTGATAAAGTGTAGAAGAGTGTAGAATTAGATTACTATTATGCTTCCAGCTATTCTATGTGATTCATTTTTTTTTCGGTTCTTTTATTTAACAGAAAGACTAAATGCGCTTGCAGTACTTTCAATGGAGAAAAATTTCATCAATCATCCAGTGATCAAGGAGAAAATTATTGCACTTTTTGCGCAATTTAAAAAGATAAGAATGGATTTCATTTTTAAATGGATAGATTAAGCTTGAACTGTAACAATTTAAGTTAAAGTAAGTAAAACAGTTGTTATTTTGTTGAGATTTTATCAAGTTCTTGAATCAATTTTCTTTTTATATATATATATATTTTCCTTTTACAAAATTTTATAACAAAGGCTAAAAAATTTCTGAGCAGCACCCCACTAATTTTAGCTACGAGCCGCGACTAATTTTGAAATAAGTAATTATACTAATAATAATACTAATTGGTGATTTCAAATAAATTAAATATGTTTAAAATACACATCTTAGCACAGGAATCGAACTTCTTACCTTTGGCTTACTGTGTAAAAATTCTACCACTGTGCTATCCAGAAATTTTCTCACGCTCATAACCATTCATCCCGTCATAGTTTAAGGGGTCTTTTTTTTTTAATTTATGATACGCAGGTGTTGTATTAGTCACTTTATGATCTTAATTTTTTTACGCCTAGAATTTATACTATGCTTTGGGTGTAAAAAGTTTATTTCACGCGAAAGGGAGAGAGACTCACGCGACCCCGTTCAAAACAAAACACAGACCAATCGTGGCAACTCCCTAACCCCCCTCCCTTTCGCTTCATCGCACTTTCGTTGTTTTTTCAATCGATATGTAACTGCGACAAACTTTTGTTTTCTCCACCGCGTCAGGGCTGTACGAATTTTAATAACGCTAAAGGGATGGTGATAATCAAGATATAATTTAAATTATCCTGCACTTACGCAGCGAGATAGTGATAAGCCCATTAGCGAGAAAAAAAACATCCTTGTTTAACTGGTTCAAATTCGAACCTTAACTTCCACGTCACTAGTAGTACATTGGCCCTGATATCACGATTTCGTTATCAACCTGACGTCTTAAACTTTTATTATTATAATTGATAATTACGCTTTTAGCCATCTCAGATTCTGCCTTAAAGTATAAGTGAAGAATGACCCTGAAGAAGGGACGATTCCTCGATAGCTCGGTTGTTAGATCCTTGACGTACTAAGTCAAAAGTTCTGGGTTTGATTCCTGAGTCAAGGTGTCATTTTTTAATATAAAGATTATAAATAGCTATCGTTATATCGTTATAACACTTTTGGAAGCTTAGCACTGTAACTAGTAGTAGATTTATCACGGGGTGGTTTGTTTGATTAAAACCTTGTGAAATTTTGGCGGCACATTCCCAAAATTTTGCTGTCAACTAAAACCGGTTGGGAACTAGTGGTACAGACTATTATATAATTGTCAAGTAAACAAAATGATACATTATTATAATGGTAGGGTTGTTTCTATATTTCTATGTTTGAATTATTGTAATTTATATTAATTTTTGTGTAAAATTCTTTATATATATTCCTCCAATGGACACCCTTTATAGATTTTTGATTAGTTGACACGCTACTAAAAAATCAAATAAAAACTGAAACTTAATAAAAATAATTTGGAAAAAACTTTAAAAAAAAACTTCGTTTACAAATCATGCATGCAAAACTAACAAAAAACAAACAAACAACAAAAAATCATGCACCTATATTTTTTTTTTCTCTACTCGATGTTGAAAGGAAAGTTGTGATTCCGTGTCGAAGTTTTGTTCCTTTTTTTTTTCCTTTATTCCGTCGGTATCCCTTACACGCGCGTGCGTGAGGTTGGCAATACAAACAACATGCGGCGGTGAGTAAGGTCTCGTGACTCCGTAAGGGCTGGGGGTGGGGGTATAGATGGCGCCACAAGCGTGCTGGTGCACTGCATCTCGACGCTAGGCTGCGTCGCGCGATAACCGGACGGCAATTATATCGTTAGCGACATTGATGGATGGCGAGCTGAAGTTGAGTCGCATGTCCCGCCAGGTAAACCACATTACCGATACTAGGGTTATCGTGTGTGTATTTTTTTTGCTAGGTTTAGCACCGTGGTGTTCAAAGGGTTTAATTTAAGATTGAATCATAAATTTCATAGACTGATATGCGATGGTTGTCCATTGGAACAAGCCTGAGGCTGAAAAATATCGTTTAGTTAAAGTGGGATTGTAGAGAACTCGAGAAAAGAGAAGTGCTTTACCTGATTTAAAGCAGAATCTTTTTTTTTTTGCTAGAAATAGATAGAATATTTTTCCAATATATTATTATTAGCACCGCGTCTTACTACCCGTTCGGGTTATACGCACTTACGCTAATGTGTAATGGTAGGGTGATTGTGAGATGAAATGAAGGACCTACAGTTTAACGTGGAATCCGAACCACGGTGGAGACCTGGCATTTCTCACATTCACAAGATGTCTTGTCAGAGTTTTTCCAATATAAATATAAAGATGAATTTTCTTCATGTGGTGATATCAACAGTTGTTGAATATCTGTCATAATCATAGTGGTATTAGATGAGAAACATTTAAATGAAGGGGAAAAGTTGTCATTAAACTCTAGGATACCCTTGAAAGATATTCAACAACAGTAACTGTTGTTAAAATGTTTCTTCATATGGTGCTCTCCACTGTTGTGGAGAAAATTAAACTTACCCTGTCCTTAACCCGTGTTCCCTACACAACCAGCTTAAAATTGACAAACTTGAATCGAAAATAGAACCCAGGACCTTTGGCTCAAATGATACATCCTGGATCGTTTCAAATCCAGTGCCACTCCTCACTACTAATATGTTAATTATGAGGTTGGTTGAATTCAAAGGAAATGAACCCACATTTGAGTAAAGGAAGAGTGGGAAAACAAACGTGAAAAACCCCCTAGTTTACCCGACTAGGATTATAGCCCGAATCTCCAAATCATCGGCAGCTCAGTCTATTTTCAAAGTGATCCCTTAGATCATGTGGTGACTGAAATGGGTAAAATAATATTTAAAATATCTTGAATATGGAATTTGAATTATTTTTTCGAACATATTAAATCGTGTTTAAGAACTTGTGGAGTTATAGGTATCTAAAATTTGCAGGATCTAGCTGAGTCGCGTCCATAAAGTATTCTATTTAAAACGTTTGAAAATGCTTGTGTAAATATGGGTAGCTATCATAGCTCTGATGACCATAAGGGGAGGAAAACTGTTTGCTGATCAATTAAAATATATTTAATAAAGAACACATAATAAACTGCCCTATCAAACAATTTTATTAACTCTCATGTTTGTACACTCAATACAGTGCAAACACATTTTCAAGTTTTGGATTGTTTAACTTAACACACGAATAAATACGAAGCGAATTAATTCGTCCTAGCGCTCCCAAATAAAACTTGGGGGCAACATTATATTAGCAAGTGAAAAAGGTGCGTGGAGGGCCGAGTAAAGTTGTGAGGGGGGAGGGGGGGGGACTATGTGCCTACAAAACGAATGAGTTCCCTAAACAATCCCTTGATGGTCCGAAGTGTAAACTTAGTTAGAACGGTGGGTAGTTTGTTTTTTTTACAGACGAAAGGGTGTGGGAAAGAGTTAATGGACTCGTTTTGTAAACCAGCCTGTAATGTCACACGTTTGGAGATGCAGGTTAAAGGCGTAGACGTATGTTAAGTAATAGCTTACGTATACCACTAAGAATAAATGAATATACACACACAGTTACATAAATTAAAAAGATAAATAGTAAGTTTTACTTTGACTAAATCAGTACTAACACTGTACATTTATGAGTTTCTACACAACTTAATATTTGATGAAAGTAAATGAGAGTTAAAAGTAAGTTTTGATAGCAATGTTATGGCAAAATTAATAAAACATTGCTCGGTAGATACGTTTGGTTGAATTTTATATAATTGGATGGGCAAATAAAGTGAAATGGAACAGAAGATAATACATTCATGTTCCTATTTTTTTTTAAAAGCCTTTTTTGGTAATATTTAATAAATTACTGTTTATGTAAATGGATTTAGTTTAGTACTCTACACAAAGTAATAATTTAATATTTGGTATGAGAAAAATTTCCTCGGTGCCTATCTTATCTTCTATTTTATTAATCCTTAACATTAATAAAATTTAGCTTGTCCGTCCTTAAGCATTGCACTTTATCTACCTCACGCAAAGGTCTGACTTTTAAATTTTAGTGACCACTATGCACGCTATTGTGCATTTGAAGGAACGAATACTAAAACATTTACATTATATTTATTTTAATTAATTAAAAACTTGGTTGGAAGTAAAAAGGCCTCCGCCATGTAAAGAAAGCTTAAAGGCACTAATTTTAGTGCTACCTTCTGTGTACTAAAAATATTTATCTTCGGAAAGCCCTATACGTTAACTAGTAATAGAGATTCTAGAACCGTTAGATTACTAAAATGAAAAAAAAACCATTAAATTGATTAAAACTAAAAGAATATTTTTTTGTTTTGGTGAAAAAAGCTTTGTGAAACAAAAACTGCATGAAATATGGACCTTAGAACTCGTATTCTGTTGCACACTAACTTAATCTTTCTTCTAATTAAAGAAACATATTAAAATAATATTGCGCGTCTGGGTTACATCATTCGTAGCCTGTAGTGGAAATATTAGTTAGTATTAATGTACATTTACCCAGGGGACGCCCGAATGTACTAATCGTACTTCCTTTCCGGGGAGCTCTTTCTATGCCCGATGAGATGAGATGTTAGTGATACTAAAACCCCTATACAGTATTATTTAGACTAATATGTAAAATAAACCCCATATTTACATATCCAACACAATATTTAGAAATTTTTTGGGAAGATTGAAATAGTCAAATAGCAGTCGTCGGTAAACTTCCCTAAATCTCAGAGCTATGACCTAATAAAATATTTATATCAACTTTATCAAAACCCATTAAAATATGCCGTTTTGGTATTAGCATGAAGTACAGTCAGGCAGACAGACAACCGGGGGAGGAGGTAAAGGGGGGTGCATAATTTCAAGACCTACTATATCTATTTTGGGAGCCATAGCAGCCAGCTCACTCATAATCTCGAAGTAGAGCATTTTCAAGACCTACTTTATCTTTTTCGGGAGACATAGCAACCAGCTCACTTAAAATCTCGAAGTAGAACATTTTCAAAAATATAATAATCTATCTAAAAGAGAATGTAAAGATATTGGATATTTTTATACCTCAATGATACGTCTATGGCTGTCTCGCTTGGTGACGTGAAGAGATGTTTTTCCATGTCTCCAAAAGAAAGAACCACTATATAGACCAGTTTGGACATTGTATTTACTTTTGGACTCTCGGTCCACCATGTTTGGTCTAGTCCTCTCTTCCTCGCGTATCACCTCCACATCCACCCCTTCCCTCCACCTCATCCCCCAACACACATACACACATACACACATGGGGATTGGATGTCCTGTGTCGTCTGCTTTGTACCTCGACTACTGTCAGTCCTTCACCATAGGTTCCAGACACACGCTCGAATAATTTTATAAAAAGATAGAAGACGAAAAAAAAAAAAAAGAGTTTCGCGAAATTTGATCAGCAGTATCTCATTCACTATTTTACATAGAACGGGAACAAATGAATACACAAACACGTGATTTTGACAAACATTGTCAAGAAGAGAATTGAAGTAAAACCATTGTCTTCGAATATTAAATTAGATTTTTTTTAATATATTCATAAAGATAGTATTTCAATGTTACATTTTATTTACATAATTTTCCTTTAGTAAGTTCACTACTCAAGAACTATTTAATTTATTACTACCATTGAAACCAGTTTTGGTGGACAAATGGTCTAACTCTAAGGCAATAGACTAGACTGCCGATGATGGGTAGATCAGGGTTCAAATCCCGATTGTATGTAACAGGGATGCTTTTATTAATATCCACTCCAGCTACACGAAAATGCGGATAGTTTTACTCTAAATTCAACCTCTAACAAATTAGCATAATTAATATATATGCTTATAATTTGAACGGGTAGGTAGTAGGACGTGGTGCTGAAAAAATCAGTAACATAAATATAAATATAACATTAATATACTCTTACACACCTGCGTGTAGTTTAAATTTAAATTTGTATATTTTAATTATTATTATTAGCACCGCATCTTACTACCCGTTCGGTTATATGTACTTACGCTAATGTCTAATAGTAGGGTGAGTGTGAGATGAAATGGAAGACCTACAGTTTAACGTGGGATCTGAACCACGGTGGAGGCCTGGCATTCCCCACATTCACAAGTTGTGATTAATACACGCCTTGTCAGAGGTGAAGGAAGGGTTTGGCAATCAGATATATCTGTGTCGGGACCGAGGATTGAACCCCGGACCTCCAGCACAAAAGTCTGACACCTTACCCCTAGACCAGCAGCTCACCCGTATTTTTTATTAATATTAAGGGTAACACTTATTTCATGTATTAAATAAGTTGCATTTCAGTGCTAAAAAACCTTTCATATATTAACTTCAAATACATGTTTTACAATTAATCAATCATTCATTTACACTGTAGATCATCAAGCTTATCTTGCATTGTTATTACTCCACTATGGCGCAGATTATAAGATAGGCTCATAATGCAGTACGTCAGTGCAAGACTGATCGTAAACTATCAGTATAAACAAAAGGTGCAAGCGAAAAAATTAGATTATTGAGAACTATGTATTTTGTACACTACATTTTGCTAACTTTTTAAACGTTAACATAATTAACATGAAGTTATTTTAATAATCTGATTTTATTAGTAGTTAGTTATACCTTCCAGGAAAAAAAATCTACCTTAGTTTTATTTGACTTATGTTGTAAATATCGTTTAATTTATAATAATTTCCAAATGAATTATCCAATTTATTTAAACGTAATAATCCGAAAAGGCAAACGTATATTTATTGCTCGTCAAAATGTATTTATAAAAATCCTAGTTTTTGTTATATATTGTCATATTATGTTGGGATATCCTCCCACGTCCAGAAAATCTCTTTTTCTCTTTTTGCGCTTCAGTAAACTACCCTTAATTTCAGGGTTTGATGTATAGTTTAAAAAAATTCCTCGGGGGGAGGGGCGACCTTATGAAAACTCCATATACCAAGTTTTAGCCCAATTGGTGAAATAGTTTCGGCTCTAGCCCAAGGTACAGACAGATAGACGACATTGTGAAAACCACTTTTTTGGTTTCAGGATATCATGAAACGTTGGCATTTGTCAAAATCTCGTGTTCGATTTTTTTTGACAGTTACAATATTTTCTCTCCGAAGTGTCGAGAGAAAGTAAAAAGTACAAAAAGCTTTTACAAAATATCTTTCAAATATACCGTGCTTAAAAAATAAATGATTAAATGTTGGGTTTTCTTAGCACCGTGTCTTACTACCAGTTCGTGTTATACGCTTATATAATAATTAGAGTAAATTGATAGATATGAGGTAGGTTATATTTATATGAATTGTACCCGCATTATCGTGAAAAACTATTTTGGTAAAAAACCTCTACATACCTGATCGCGATTCGTACCCCTATCTCCACGTCATCAGCAGTCTAGTTTACTTCGAGGGTAGCGCGTTAGACTTTGCAGCCACCGAAGCGAGTTAGTAAATATCGGTTCTGAGTGATTTATAGATTTAATCATAGCTATTTCTCTTATTAAATCAATTCAATCACAAATTTTTTGTTATTAAATCCAATAATTATTTTTATAATAATATTATATGAAATAACATAAATCATTCCCGAAAGTCATAATAAGTCGGGATAATATGCGACTATATTATGTTGCAGCAAAAAGTTGTATTAAAAGTTCAAGTCATTTTAAAAATATGAACTCTACTCACTATTCACATACCTAACATTAACTTTAAAAAAAATCATTTTGTATTCTTTGAATTAAGTTACAAGAATATTTTATGAATATTTTACTTTTTGAAAAATTAAATATATAAATCATTTAGAGTAGAGTGTGTGGCAGGACGTATCAGTTGACGCCTTGGAGAAGAAAACTTAACACAAAAGAAAATTTGAGTTTCATGCAAAAGAGTGCTACCGCAATACAACGCGCGATATATCACGTACAAAGTATAGTCTGGTGATATTGTACCATATACCACATTTGATGGGACATTAAACATCTTAGATACAACTGTACAAATGTAATAGGCGTAAAATATTAATATTCTTAGTAACTATAAAATTATCGATGGACCAAAAATGTTTTGACTAGTATATTTATTATAAATTAATATTATTGCTTCGTATTTATTTACCACTTCGATGGTATGGATTGAGTAATATGTCCTCACAAACTTTCGTCAGATTATCATTCATAATCATTATCTTCAGCAGTAGTCATATTGGGTACCAGTATGACTTCAAAATAAATCAATACCTTGGTATTATTTTACATATGGGTAGGTAGAAGCTAAACAGTTGAAACAAAATCAAAAACAATTTATTGAGTATTTTTATTAAAAAAAACGCACATCACAAATACACAATCCGTATTGATAATGGTGAGAATTTATTATAATCTAACAACTTTTAAAAAAAAAATGTTTATGTAACAAGTTTCATGCCCTCTTTATTTGATTTCATCCCGGCAAAGATTTATCTGATTACCAAACCCTTCCTTCACCTCTGACAAGACATCTTGTGAATGTGTAGAATGCCAGGCCTCCCCCGTGGTTCGGATTCCAAGTTAAACTGTAGGTCCTTCATCTCATCTCACAATCACCCTACCATTACACATTAGCCTAAGTGCGTATAACCCGAATGGGTAGTAAGACGCGGTGCTAATAATAATAATAATAATAATAATAATAATAATAATAATAATATTTGATTTCCATACCCCCAGCTAGGAACCTCTGGTCTAAGGTGTTATTCTCGCAGTAGAATGTACTGCCAATCAAGGGGAGATCGGGGTTCAGAGCTCAGCTGGGTTTACTGAGGGTGGTTTTACACTCTCCCTTCACGCAAGTACGAGTACACTTCCTCAAAATATAACCTTACTAATTCCTAAAACCATTAGCGTAATTAGTACATAAGCGTATAACCCGAACGAGTAGTAAGACTCAGTACTGAAAAAAAAGTTTAAAGTTTTTCAAAATTAATTTTGATGTTATAATTAATTTATTTTTACACTGGGTTCGGGTTGTACGCATACATTAATTACGATAGTGGAGTAGAGATGAGAAAGTTATATCTTAAAAGAAATATATTCGCATGTGCGTGGAGAGAGATTGGGAAACAATTTAGAAAAGAAAACAGTACACTCAACTGGTATTCGAACTATGATACCTACGTCACCAAATCCAATCAAATAGGAGATTGATGTGTTAGACACTACCACCACCGAGTTGGAGATCAGATAGAATCAATTCCTATTGTGAATAAAATCATGACCAACAATAATTCCATACATGGCCCCATTTTCTTACAAACAGACCATACACGTCGTGGAAGTAGAAACACAAAAATCCACAGGAGGCACCCCACATTTAATCATCCTGACTTCTTTATTTCATTATTTTTTATCTTTAGTGTCTCATGTTCAGACAAGAAGGGGGAACATTTGAATAGAAATAATACAAATAAAGTGCCGTGTGGTATAAATTAAAAAAGGAGGGGGGGGGGGGGGGAAAGGCATGCAAACAAAAGCATACATCATAGAGTTGATAATAACACCCCGGTATTATCTTACACCTGAGGATATTTCTTGAGGCTTAGTTGAGTTGTCCCAGTTGCCACCCAAGCAGAAACAAAATAAACAGGTACCACAAATGAGTGCTTGATTAAATCATTCGTCGATTTTTCAGGACCTAAAAAGTGTATAATGAGGTGAACGGTAATAATCATTTTTTAGTGGTGAAATGAGATATTTTTATCACAAAAAATAAATAAAAAGTCATGTGAACTTGATTAGATTTGTAGTTTCGTAACATATGCTTTATATATGTATTTGAAGGTATATCCTTTTAGCATGATTAAGTTAATGAAATGGGGATGAGAAATATTACATTTAGAATAAATGTATCCATATTTGCGTGGAGTGATAGTGAAAAACCATTTATAAAAATCACCCTCAGCACAATTGACTGGAATTGAACACCAATATTCCAGTCATCGGCAGTCTATACTATAGGGATAGTGACGCCTTAGACCATGCGGCCACCATAGAGGATATTATGTTTATTCTATATATGTTATATGTAATTATATGTATATATGTTCATATATATATAAATATACATACATAGCCTATATAACAGAAGAGACAAAAACAATTAAAAAAGTTTAAATAAACGTGTGCCCCTTTTGACCTTGTTTTTGAGCTATAGTCATGTTTATACTCCAGTGGTGTGTAGCTGCTTAACGTTTCAGGAAGTGTTAAAAATTTCCAACTTTGGCCTGAATCGTTGTGTTATAGAATTCCATTCCCCTTCCAAAAAAATATAGATGCCATTGCATTGCATTGCTTGCATTCAGGCCGAAGTTAGCCATTTTTAACACTTCCTATAATGGTAACCAGCTCCACATCACTGGAGTATAAACATGACTATAGAACGGAAACATGGTCAAATGGGGCACATGTTTATTTAAATTTTTGAAGTTATACTTCTTTAGACGCGTTATGAAAAAATGATGAGTGAAATTTTATGATGCGTGCGCATCACTGTAACACACAAGTAACAGGTTGAAGCTAAACCGCTCATTAAGTCTCGAAAAAAAAAAAGCTACCAACAAAATAGAAATAGAACCTCTGTTAGTCGCGCATGTTGGTACGCTCGTCGCCTCTGATCACTGTTTTCATATATATAATATTTATCCACATGTTTCTAGTTTCTACATTCACAACACGTGTTTTAGTTTCATACAAGTGCGAATTATATATGTGCTAATAAATTATATTCAGTAGTGATTTAAATTGATGATTTTGATTAATATTATTTACTATTCGTAAATATTAGTGAAAAAAAATTGTGCTTATAGACTTTTTCAAGTGCTCCAATATAATTGAGGTTAACTATCCGAATGTATTATTTATTGATATAAATTAAAATATTATTTAACTATTAATACCAAATATTATTAAATTATTATTGTTAAATATTTATTATTGGTTATTTAATATTTACAAATAAAGAAATAAAATTAATAAAACATTTAACAAAAAATTTGTGATAAAAATTTAAATCGAACATCAAATTGAAATACTAATTTTTAATATTTATTATTAAATTGAATAAATAATAAATATTTATAAAAATAAATGAACAAATTTAATGAAAACTTTTTGATATAAATGAAAAGTGAATACTAAATTAAGAAAATAATAAATATTTAAAAATTGAATAAACTTAAATTCAATTTTTGAATTTTTATTAAATTTATTAATTTACTTTTAAATATTAAATAATCAATAATATAATATTTAAAATTAAGAATCCTATAATATTTAGAACAAATCATGTCATATATATTTATTATTTTCTAAATTTTATTTTAATAATTTTATATATATATATATATATATAATAATTTAATAATAAATATATATATATATTTATTATTAAATTATTAATTTTCAATTTTAAATATTTATTATTAATTTCTAATATCTAATTCTCTACAATAAATCTTATTCATCAATCTAAGATTCTTTTAGTTTATTTAATGATGCCAAATAAGTATAACTTCTCATGCGCGTACATAAGTACACACACCCTTTTTTTTCATTGCTTTTGTGTCTCCTATTCACCGCTAAGGTGGGCCCCACATTTTACGGTACATCGTGTGTTTTGAGAGAGAGAGAGAGAGAGGAAATAATGTGTTCTTTTATAATGTGTACTAACCACATTTGCCCACATTAGTGGTCATAGTATTAGTCGTTGTCAGGGTTAGACTGTATTGCTGTTTACAGGCAGATCTGGGTTAAAATTCCAGTCGGGTGTACGTTTTTTTTAAATAAATGGTTCCCTAGCGATAACACTAATTACCTTTTCATAAAAAATTGTATTTTATCTGAAACTTGAGTTCTATAAAGTATATATAAACTTACATATTTTATAACTACTATAAATATTATATCTATTCTCAATACTCAGACTTGTAGTACTGTGAATATTCTCTATATAAAGTATTAGTGGTGCAACCAGAAATTTTCTTTGGGGGGAGCTTAAGGTCAAGTTTCTAGCCAAAATGATTTTTTTTTTTGAGAAAGTGGAACGTTAAAGGGAACAAACACCTAAATTACTGAAAACAAAAAAATTCACAAAATAATATTATTTAAATCAATCTCTATAAATTATTTGAAGGTATTTTACATGGAAACTAAGTCGTTAATCTTAATTATTTATGTGCCTTTACATACAATGAACTTAAGCTATTATTTCTGAAAATTTCTATAAATCTAATTGTTAGACAACTTTATATGGGTGTAATATTTATATTTGAATATCAAATCGTAAGACATACTTTAAAATGTAGCCATAGTATTATACAAATTTCATTTTTTATTTCTAATTCAAATATTATGATTTAGGTTTTTATTGAAATTATTTGTAGTCTAGGGAGGGAGCAACTACCCAAATTTCTACCCTGTAAAGTATCCGTTCAATTTTTTTGAATCTAGAATAAATATATCAGCCCGCTAAGAACGAGCAAAAGAAATCTGAGATCTGGTGAAAATAAAGCAAGTTATGTCTGTCTGAATGAAACTGGTTGGGGTGTCACAAAATGTGCCCTATTCATCAAAAGAATGGTGGGGGATTCTACCGCGCAAGACGTTAAGATTAATGACAGTTAAGATGATGGCCTCCTCCACAAACCCCCACACCCTAAATAAAATCCTCCCCTCCCCTACTTTTTGGGGAAAACATATATATCCTACCATCTTTACAACTTGAATTAACCATTGTTTGTCCAAGAGAAATATCCCCCTCAACATCACCAAGAACGGTAAAATGCATTGTATTTCCTTACTGTCGTAGAAAAGAAGTGTTAAAAGAAAAATAACTCAAAGGGAATGGAGGTAGGGGTGGGGATGGACAAAACTACAAAAGGAAAAAGACATTTGAAACAATAATTGTCTGCAGGCGACCAATTAAATAATTTTTGTTCATTTGATCAAGTTTCGTCAATGAAGGAACCTGTTTCATGCTTATATTTCTTTTATTTCACTCCAATTTTTTTAAACAGGAAATATACTTTTACAAAAGAACCAAGATATTATTTTATTTTCAAATATTTATTATTGAAGCATAAATGCCTATATGTTATACGATACGATATGATCCGATACGATAATACGATAGAGTTAAATTAGATACAGCTAACGAATCCATTCTAAAGAGACCGAGTGAAATCGAATTGCACAATAATTTGAGCGTGCGTCGACTGGTTAATTTAATCACCAACTTAAGTTTTGTTGCTTAATAAATTTTACTACTAAACAAATTACTAACATAACCATTAATTGACTTTTTTTTTTACATCAGGTTTACTTTGTAAACATAGTGTCTTAAGAGGGAGTTTAAAGGACGCGAGAAATGGCCAGTGTATTTGCAATTTTTATAGCAAAACATTATTTGGCTAAATAAATGAAATATTGTTACAGTAGAAACATAGAGATTTATTTTATTAACTTGGTGATTTAAACAGTTGCTGGATATCTGCAATGAGTATTGAAGCGTTAGATGAGATACATTTTTATATGAAGAAAAAAGTTATCATTAAATTCCAGGACACCCTTGACAGATATTCATCAATTGCTGATTTTACCATACGAAGAAAATTAAAATTGAATTATTTTAACAAAAAATATTTTTGCTATAAAAACTGCACAGACATTGGTCTTTTGTCACGTTGCCTCCACTTTCACCTAAATAAAAAATTATGTAAATTTTTGTTTAGTTATATAATAATTATATATGTTGTCTTTTTATGAATAACTAGGAAAATTTAAGGTAAGTTATTATTATTATTATTATTATTGTCATTTTTACTAAAGATATTAAACATGCACTTTTTGAATCAACAGATTTTCTCAGAATATGACTCACAAATAATTTCACCAACTACACGCGTTTGATTTGAGAGGAATTGGAATGAGGGATCATTTGTTAAATGGGGAATAATATTTCACAGGTACAGGTTTAATAACCTCTACCTACTCTGGCAACATGCCATGATACGACACTGATAGAACGTAAAGTATTGTTGGCGCTTTATCTCGACGCAAGATTGACATCTAAAAATACCAATTTTTTTGGACAGTGACAAAAACTAAAATCTATTTTCTTATAGCTCATTAATTTTCTATAAATATTACGGACAGTCATTATTTCTGAATTAAATAACTGATCAGTTATATCTGTAAACATGTTGTAATTGATGAAATCTCGTTAAACATAGATGCTTAATGGAATATTCTACGTCACCCTTTGTATCAATCTTATTCAAGCAAAGAAGGCTAAGAATACAATTTAATGCATTTAAAACATCAAGTTGATCAGAATTATCTAATTATTTTTAAATGCCTAAGTATTTCTAAGAGTGATAGTGAGGTCCTGATTCTACTGCTGTTCAGATGGCCAGATAATTAGAGAGACAAACTCACAACTCCCCTCCCCTGAAATGTTGTGGTCCTACCTTAGTGGAATGCCTTATGGCCTTATATTTTAAGTGGTACAACAAAAGAACCATTTAAGACAATATTTCTACCTTTCAAGGTAATGAAAGGTAAAATATTTCCATGCAAACTAGTTCTAAAAAAAATAGTGATTAATAAACACACTTAGTTTTAAATTTAAAGAAAAACAAAGTGTATATTTCCGAAGCATTGTCCTAGTTTTAAATAGATCGATATCCCACAGTAACTTACAAAAAAAACTGTATCGTACCTTAATATAATTTGATGTGAAACTGTAATGGCATTCAATTATAATTAAAATATTAAAGCTTATGGTTGATACGATCTAATTGGTATTCCTTTGAGTGGTCACGTGGAGTATTGACTGCGCAGACGATGTTAACTATACAAACAATGGACACGAAGAGGTCGTTTCGCCAGTACTCAGAGACCGACAACGAAACCAACGTGCAATACTTACTATCCTCTTATACGTGTTGATATAGTAGCCGTCGAAAGGTGACACACACACCTTTTAAACGTAAATTGTATTTTATCTCACAACAGCTCAGCAGTGTGACCGAAGGACATAATTTATATTCAACACATATTGTTATTTTTTTCCCAGTAAGGTATGTATTTTTATTAAATCACACAATAACCATACCATGGATGATAAATATATGAATGAAAAACAAGGTTGATTAGATTTTATTGGCAGTGAAAAGCTTACTAACTCTAAATGGAAAAGTGATCCAGTGATTATAATTATAACAATTTACATAATCAAGTTTACTAATGAGGGAGATAATGTAAAAAAGTATAGTATATCGTTAATGATTGCAAGTCAATCATGTGACAAGTATTTGACTCAGGAATAATAATTCAATCTTGTCAAATAAGATTTATATATGCGTATAAAATTATATTGTATTTCAAAACTCATAATTTTCTAATTAATATTCTTTTACTTGAAAATAAATACATTTTATAACCCATTTAAAAAGGTCGGTTACACAGTAGAATAGTACGTTTGTGTGTTTTATCGCTAAGATTTAAGCTAAAAATATTAATAATAATATAATCTGTTTGCATTTAAACAAACCGAAACTTTACAAATGTTAATTTTTTGAATTAATTAAATTTTGGTTTGAAATAAAAAAAGGCAACGTCTAATGCTGGGTTAAAAGGCACTAAATTTAATGCTACCTACAACGAACAATCATTAAACTAAAAACATTTATCCTGGGACACGCCTGGTATTTTAGATAATTAAAAATAAAAAATATCAAAGAGAATACAATTTATTATTTCAGTTTGATCAGTTTGTTGACAGGATGGGAAATTGCCTTCATCCTAAAGATCTGGAAGCAGCCATCTGGCCCTCAAGCTGATATCGGCGCTGATGGGCCTTGTAGCCACAAGGAGATCCTTCATCAGAGCAGCGTACAACATCTTGCTGATAACTGTACTACTCTCGTGCGTCATCGTAGAACTGATCTCAAGAACTAGCCGAATCTATTCTGCCTCGAGCAAAATACTAACCATAACCCGTGTTTTCGAATGGTTGAGCCTTGTGGCCGCAACCTTGGCTTCCATTCTACTGAACATCAGAGCTAGAGAGATCTACATCATAATCAAGAAATTTTCCATCGTAGACGAACTTTTAATCGAAGAGCCCCAAAAGTTCTATAGGAGAATGGTTTTCATCCAAATGGCACAGATTGTCTTCATATCCTTTGCCCTTGCATTGGCTTACTCATACTGTTGCTGGGTCGGCATCGGTAGATTCTCTGAGACGTCGCTATATTATTCCATTACCTTTATTTGTTACTCTATTTGTTTCACCATGAACGTCCAATACGTAGATTTGGTTGCACTTCTAGTAAGCCGCTTTAAAATATTGAACCACAAACTCGACATACAAGTTGATGTTAAAAGTTTGAAGCTAGCTTGCCAAAGAGGGACGTCAGCCACTTGTGTATGTCTACCAATATCATCCAAACGGTCCAACAAAATCACGACCAGATCAGTCAATGGAACATTTGAAACAAATGATGAAGCTATTAGCGAAACGAGACTACCAACGAGTGATGATATTGGTATGATGAGTAAGGTCCACGACATACTTAGTGACATCGCTTGTTCCATTAACTCGATGTTCACCGTTCAAACTCTGCTGGACATGCAAGCTACCTTTGTCAACGTACTGATCATCCTGTACCACGGGATAACCTCAACCCCTGAGAACACTCCTCATCTGAGGCAGGAGCACGTTTTCGGCATGACCATGTCCTGGGCTTTGGTGAGCTTCTTGAAGGTTCTGATGACAACGGCTGCTTGCCACTTCGCTTCGGCCGAGGCGAGCCACACGGCGTGCTGCCTCCAGAAGATGATCCTGTGGCAGCCCATGGGAGAAGAGCAGTCTCGTAGGGCGGTAACATTCCTGCGGCAAACTGTCAAACAATAGAGTAAAGTTCACGGCCTGTGGCCTGTTCAACATTGATTTATGTTTCTTTTTATCTTTCGTAGGTTCAATATCCACGTACTTGGTCGTGCTTTTGCAATTCAATTAATTGGTTAAATCAGACGTGGTTTTTGTGGATAAAGTTTTAAATGAACGAGGTTAAATTCATAGAGCAGTTCAGGTGAGCTGAATAAGTGTATCACGCATACAATATAAGCATTTAATGGAACACACATACACACAATAGTGCCAGTGGTTTCAAGTTCTAAGGCATCACTCTTGCCATTGACTGAACTACCCTTGATGGAAACTATATTCATACTGGTTTGGTGAATTTTTAATGTATTTAGAAAATGGTTTTCTGATCTCCCTCTTGCAAATACTTCCTGTGAACTAAACCTTATTCATTTCACATACATTAGCATATTTATTTCATATCCATATAACCCGAAAGGGTGATTAAATAAAATGCTAACCCACTATCACAATTCAAAATATACTATATGCTAATATATGTTCAACAACATACTTTGTGGCCTGAATATCTACATATTTCACGCTAAGAGTGTAAGGATTATAAGGTTAAATTTTAAAGGAAGTGTACTAACATTCACGGGGATTATAAGTAGCTAAAATTTAATTAAACATATCTAGGTGCACCCAACCAGAATTATAGTGGGTTTGAAATTATATTTTCTTAAAAATGTACATACATATATTTTAACACTGGGCTCTTGTTACAGAGATGTAATTCAAAAACTTAAACTGAGCGAATAGTCTTTGGGAAGGCAGGAATAGATAGTAATTGATTATATTCAAGATTGTTCTTACACTATGTGGTTTTACGTTATCTCTCCAAGTTAGTACTAGTGCATAGACGTGCGTAAAGTGTGTACTGGGTGTGCCTAATCACACCTTAATATCTAAAAGTGTGTATTTTTATTTTAACTTAATCGAATGATATTACTCGTATAACTCAGTTTTAAAATCAGATAGACTGCACCATGCATTATTGAATAAATTTAATCATAGGAATATCATACACAAATCTAGAATTTTTGGAAACATATTAAAAACCAAATACAAATACGAAGACTCAATCGCACCAAGGCTAAGAATTTAGCGTCAACATATATCAAATAAATATCAAATTTGAACTTACTACATCAAACAGTTTTGGATTTAGCATCAGGTAAAAATACAAGCACGAAAAACTGAAAAAAAAAGACAGAATAATATAGAAATCTACTTTTATTTTTAGATCGGGAATACGTAAATATTCAAGATCCATCACAAACTCGAGGTCGACTATGTTGTCAATCACAAAACTTTCTATGAATACGAAAGTAAAAAATTGATGTTTTAAATTGTAATTTTAATCCCACTTTCCCTTAAATGTATTAGCCTTACTTTAAAGTATTACACTATGACCTTATCTTTTAACTGTGGCATTATAGAGCCACTCTAGGTAAGTTTGTTAACATATAGGGTAAAACAAATGCTACATTTATATATTAAAAAATAGTAATTAGTAAAAATACACTGTTTTTTTTTAATTTTAAGATAAACTAAGTATATATTCCCAGAAGCGTTGTGCTAGTTTTAAATAAATCGATACCACTGGGGTCTACCAAATACAATTGTATCTTTCCTTGATAATTTTATATGACACTGTAATAGCACGCAACTATAATTAAAATAACCAAGCATAAGTTTGATACCATCTATTTTGAGTGGTGTTGTTGGAGTATTTATTGACTGCACAGTCTTTGTCTACTTTACAAACTAGAGCACGAAGAGAACGTTTCACCAGTACTGCGAGAGCAACAAAGTAACAAAACTCGGAATACCGACTATCATATTATTCGCGTTGATGTCATGACCTGATGAAAAGCAACGTACTCATTTTAAGTGTCTGTGTTTTCTCTCTCCCAACAACACTTTAATATTACCTAAGGAAACATAATTCATAGTAACACTCAAGCTTTTATTAAGATTAAGGTATGTATATATTTTTAATATATCACAGTGAGTTTACTATGGGGGATGGCTATGTTAATGAAAAACTAGTGTGATTAATTTCTTGGCAACTATCACTAACCAAATTGGAAAATTTATTAAGAGATGATAAAACATATTTGACGAATATATAAATAATTTTCCTAATGAGAGATAATTTTTATATGTATTTATGTGTGTATAGGTTAGCTCAGTTTTTATATGTATTTTTTTTGTGTGTAAAGGTTAACTCTAAAATGTAGTCCATCTTTAGTTATTGTAGCTTAATCTTGTGACAAGGATTTGAGTCAACTAGTGATAGCTATATTTTGTTAAAATAAGCTTTATTAAAAAAAAAGCTTTAAATTCGAATCTTTTAATTTGTCTAAATAATGTTTTTCTTAAAAATAAACATATTTTCTTTCTATCATATTGAAAATCAGTGGTTACACGTAAAAAGCTTATGTACTGGTGTAAACTAAGCATTTTTCTGTAGTTTTAACATTTATTTGAATTTAACAATGATTTGTAATTGAATCAGGGTGCACGTGGTGTAAGCGTCACGAGAGTCTAGTTTGTTGATGTATTGAGAGTGTATTTTCGTAAAGGATATCTGACAATACTTTAAAGTGAATGCGGGAACATTCCATTAATGTTACAATTTATTTACCCCTTCCTATTAAATTGAGATATCCAGGATGAAAATTCAGATATCCCGGACGAATAATAGGAAGCAGTATACTTTTTTTTTTAATAATAAAGAAAAGAGTTTATCTGTCATGAACATTGAGCGGTATTGACCATAGGCAGAGCCCTGAATTAATAAAACAAAACAAGTAGAATTTGTACACAAAAATTTGTTCCTCTAAGAAGGAAAATTTTGATTTTATCTATTTTAATTGATTAAAAACCAGGTTGAAAGCAAAATAAAACGGCAAGTAGGGTTTAATGTTGGGAGGAAGGAAAAGCTATTCAAGGAAAGTGTTGTTGCAGTTTTATAACAAATCATTTTTTAGGCCGGAACGAATAAAATATTGTTCCAGTAAAAATATAGTTTAATTTCCTTAAGATGGTGATATCAAACGTTTATGAATATATGTCATGAGGATATGGCATCTGACTAAAAATCATTCAAATTAAGGGAAAAAGTTGTGATAAAATTTCAGGAAGTAATTGACAGATATTCGATAATAGTGATATACCTAATGAACACAATTAAACTCTAAGTTTCTAATAAAGAAATATATCAATTCTTTTTTTTGTCAAAAGAAATCAAATAACAACTGGAAAAATTCTTCGCTTAATTTGCCTTACCTTCCACCATAAATTAGAAGCACTAACTTTAATTCCTTTCACGTCATTAAACTAAAAACATTTATCCGGAGCAACACCTTGTATTCAGAGAGATAAATATAAAAGAGAACACAATTGATTACTTCGCTTTGATCAGTTGTTGACAGAATGGGGAATTGCCTTCATCCTAAAGATCTGGAAGCAGCCATCTGGCCCCTCAAGCTGGTATCGGCGCTGATGGGCCTTGTAGCCACAAGGAGATCCTTCATCAGAGCAGCGTACAACATCTTGCTGATAATTGTACTACTCTCGTGCGTCATCATAGAACTGATCCCAAGAACTAGCCGCATTTATTTGCCTCGACCAAAATAATAACCATAATCCATGTTTTTGAATGGATGAGCCTAGTGACCGCGACCTTGGCTTCCATTCTTCTGAACATCCGAGCAAAAGAGGTCTACATCATAATCAAGAAATTCTCCATCGTAGACGAACTTTTAGTGAAGAGCCCCAAAAATTCTATAGGAGAATTGTTTTCATCCAAATGGCACAGATTGTCTTCATCTCCTTCATCCTTACATTGTTTTACTCATACTGTTGCTGGGTCGGCATCGGTAGATTCTCGGAGACGTCGCTATATTATTCCATTACCTTTATTTGTTACTCTATTTGTTTCACCATGAACGTCCAATACGTAGATTTGGTTGCACTTCTAGTAACCCGCTTTAAAATATTGAACCACAAACTCGACATACAAGTTAATGTTAAAAGTTTGAAGCTATCTTGCCAAAGAGGGACGTCAGCCACTTGTGATGTCTACCAATATCATCCAAACGGTCCAACAAAATCACGACCAGATCAGTCATTGGAACATTTGAAACAAATGATGAAGCTATTAGCGAAACGAGACTACCAACGAGTGATGATATTGGTATGATGAGTAAGGTCTACGACATACTGAGTGACATCGCTTGTTCCATTAACTCGATGTTCACCGTTCAAACTCTGCTGGACATGCAAGCTACCTTTGTCAACGTACTGATCATCCTGTACCACGGGATAACCTCGACAGCCAAGAACTCTCCTCACCTGAGACAGGAGCACGTTTTCAGTGTGACCATAGCCTGGGCTTTGGTGAGCTTCCTGAAGGTTCTGATGACAACGGCTGCTTGCCACTACGCCTGTGTTGAGGCGAGCCACACGGCATGCTGCCTCCAGAAGATGATCCTGTGGCAGCCCATGGGAGAAGAGCAGTTCATAAGGCAGCCAATTTCTTACGGCAAGCAGTCAACGGCAGAGTACAGTTCACGGCCTGTGGCTTGTTCAACGTTGATTTGTGTTTCTTCTGTTCGTTCGTAGGGTCAATAACCACGTACTTGGTCGTGCTTTTGGAATTTGATTGATTGGTTAAATTAAATATAGGTTTGTAGTTATAATTTTAAATGGGTGTGTTGAATTTTAGAGCAATTCAGCCTATGTGTGTTAGTGTGGAATATACTATTAGCACTCTATGGACATGGAACACACACACACACACCCTGATTGTTTAAGTGTCTCAGCCAGGGTTTAAAACTGATGAAATTCGAGCCTCATTCAGTTTAAAACGTCTTAATTTCTATTTTTAGTCAATAAAGGGAAATTCTGGACTCTTCTTGGAAAATCCATAAAATATTCCACTGGCCTCCATGTTTAATTGTTCCTTATATCTGCTGTATCATATTGACGTATCAAATATATTAGAAATGTTCACCTACTAAAGTATATTACGAATTAAACATGTATAAATTACCCCTTATATTTCATTAATTTATTATTACTAAATAACCTTTATCGTTTTTGCAGAGCTTGATAAAAGATAGCTAATTATGATTTGCTCTGTCACTAGAAGTAGGATCCAAATGTGGCCTTTGGGCACTTTTTAAGGTGTAAGCCCCTTTACCTGAGGCACCAATCTTGCAATAAACAACTACCGATGATTGAAAGATAAGTGTTTGAATTCCAGTTGATTTACTTAGGGTGTTTTACCCTAAATACGTTTCTAGATTCCTTTCCCTCTTCATAAGGCCTTTTACATCCCTAACAAATTATTGCAATTATTTCGCGGGTTGATAGCCCGAAGGGGAAATGAGACGTGGCAACAACCTAAAATAATACATCCACAATCACAATTCAAATTTCATTTGTTCAGCATCTTACTTACTGGCCTGACTATTCAAACATTTCAATATATTAATTTAGGGTTTGGAAGTTAAAATTTAAAGGACGTCCACACACATTCATGAAGATAAAAAGTAATAAACAATTTAAGAAATAAATATCTATGTATACCCAACCAGTTTTATAGCCCCAAACTATTAATCATCAGCAAACCAATCAAGACAAGATTAACGCTTTTCTCCATTGTTTGAAATGATAGTTTCCTTAAAAATGGTGGACAAACATTTATTTTAATATTGTACTCTGGTTTAATTATTGTATTTCAAGATCTTTAAATGAGCGTATATTATTTGAGAAGGCAGGATTTGATACCCAATGATTATATCAGGTTTTTTTTTGCATGGTGTGGTTTACAATTAGCTCTCTAAGTGAATGCTAGTAAATATTCGTGTGTACAAGATGTGTCGTGTGCCCAGGGAGAGACTAATGTCTAAAAGAGTGTATTTTTGTTTTAATCTGATCCCATGATATGGTATTTCAGTTTTACAGATTGAATGCACCACGTATTAAATAAATTAAATATTATAGAACGTTAGGAAAGTTGTAAATATGTATGTACACAAATCCAGAATGGTATTCGGAATAGGTAAAAAAAACAACTAAGAAATACTAAGACCGCAATAGCGCCATGTCTAGATAATCGGCGTCACTATACACCATTTACCACATATATTGTTTGTAGATCCATCAAAATCGTAGTCATTAATGTTCATAATCACAATATTTTCTATGTATGACAAAAAAATGGATGTTTGTTTTGAATTGGAATTATTAATTTAATGTGTAGTAATATTTTTTATCATTAATATACTGTATGTGTAAATAACTGAGTAAGCTGAACATTAATGTTATAAAATTATTCAGTATACCTGAGCGCTATAGAAACTATTTACAGTAGATAATATAATACAGTGGGTTTCAAACTAGGATGCGCATACCCCTGGAGTTACACGACGCCATCTTAGGGTGGCTAACCGTTTAAATAAATATATATATATTATATATATATAATTTAAAATATCATTATATATTTAATACTTAATTTTATGAGTTGATTATAGAATTTGTGTGTCATGCATTATGCTCCAAAAACCTTTGGGGATATAAAGTTGAAGATAAATATCTGGGGGTGCGAAAAAATAATGTTTGATTACCACTGATATAAACAGAATCATTTTTTTACTAACGCTTGGAAAAAGCAGCACACTTTATAATGTAAAATTTACACATAATATGTATAAACAAAATATATAAAAATAACACAGGAATGGTAGATCAATATATAGTAGTTTTCTTATATGAAGAAAAATATCTCATAGTCAGAAAACTATCAAACGCAATTTTCAATATTAATACGTCAATTCATGTGATATTCTGCTGTTAATATTGTAATATATTATCAAGATAGCTCTTATAATATATTAAAATGTTATTACTGTTGATCACAAAATGATATGTTTGTATTTTCTAAAACTGTTCTTCCCACGATAATATTACTATAGCGTGTTCAAAATAAAAAATGTTCGTTCTTATCGAATACATAACTTTATCGCACTTCACTCTCACAATGTTGACAAACATCATAGATAAGATTGTTTGGAAGATTAGAGAAATATATTTACAACCTCGTACAAAACACAGTGTTCCATAAACTGGCATGAACTCAAAAATAAATAGTAAACATTTAAGAATATCCCCGTGAAATATATAAATAAATATAGTCAATTTTATTATTGCTCAAGTTGAACTGAAAGCTTATATTTATCTTTGGTAATTAACATCACAATATAGTTTAATTATTATTATTAGAACCGCGTCTTACTACCCGTTCGGGTTATACGCACTTACGCTAATGTGTAATGGTAGGGTGATTGTGAGATGAAATGAAGGACATACAGTTTAACGTGGAATCCGAACCATGGTGGTGGCCTGGCATTCCCCACATTCACAAGATGTCTTGTCAGAGGTGAAGGAAGGGTTTGGTAATCAGATAAATCTGTGCCGGGACCGAGGATTGAACCCCCCACCCCCAGCACAGAAGTCTGACACCTTACCCCTAGACCACTAGGTCACCCACCATAGTTTAATTAATGACATGAGTTAGTTTTTAAACTAATTAACTTGTTCAAAATCGCATATCTATCTTACTAATACATCTCCGGGAATTTTTTGACCTGTTTACTGGGATTTTTTTTTCTCTTTGAGTGGTTAATATAGCAGCATTAAATGCATCAAAGTGTCCGAGACATATTAAGTCAACTTAGAATAATCATTATGAAATTAAAACAAAACGTTATTTCATAAAAAAAAATGCTCTAAATTTACATGAAAGAATTCGCATGCATACGAACTTTCTAGTCAAATGGAGGTATTTTAGGAAACATAAGTAAAGCTCAATATTTCTGCAGTTTTTATGTAAAAATATTATTTAGTTCTTAATAAACGAAATCTTTCTCCAGTGGAAACATAAGTTTAATTTATATTCACACAGTGATATCAATAGTTGTTGAATATCTGTCAATGGTGTCCTGGAATTTAATGACAACTTATTTTCTTAATTTAAAAAGTTGATCATCTAATGCCGCTATGATCATGATAGATATTCAACAACTGTTGACATCACCATGTGAAGAAAATTAAACTGTGTAAATACTAAAGACATATTTTATTTATTTTGTCAAAAAAGTGTGTTGCTAAAAGACTGTGAAAACACTCCTCTCAGCTCGAGTTCTCTACACTTCAACTTTGAGGATTTATCATGTTCACCAGAACGTAATATCATATTTCAACCTTATTCTGCGACATATCCATCAAATGGATTTTCAGATTATCACCCCATTAACGTCTTTGCCTAAAAATTGGGTCTTGTATCTTCAGTTTCTCAACTAAAATGCTTTGTACATTAATCTAATCAACCATACGCGCCATGTGGTCAATATTATTAGTAAAGTCACAAATGTATATAATTATAATATTCACTATAATATTATACTTATAAAAATATTGTATTCAGTGAAAAAATCTACGAGTGTGAAATCTAAATCCTTTATAAAGAATGCTGTCCTAGATTAAATCAGTTGGTGTGTTGTACTTAATAAGCACATACATTATGTATGCACACAAGTTAAGCTATTACTACGAGTTTTGAGTGTTTATAATCAAATCTAAAATAAACTTTGATCCCGTTTCACAATCTCTAGAAAAAAGGTTCTGATAGCTTTTATCGACCAGATAGTTTAACTAGAACACAATATGAGTGGTCTTGCGCAGGCGCAATAAGGTTCTTAGTTGACGATTCATTTTAAGTTTTTAATAGTGATGATAACGCGTAATTTTTTCGGTTTATTTAATGTGAACTTTTTTAAAGATGTTTGTACAGTGAATTGAAGATTGGATTTATTCCATAAAACTCGTATTGGTGGGCACGTGGACTAAATATCAGAATCATTTATAGTCCAGTTTTTATTGAAAGGGAACTATCTTGTAAAACTATAAAAGCATTCATCTCTATTTGAATGTATATACTGTAATCACCTTTGAAATATATTATCAATACTTAGGAAATAAAACTATTATAGTAACATTCGATCAATGTAGAGGCAAAAATAAACTATATTTTCTAAAAGTTTCTTTCTATGAAAATTGGACTTTAAATTTGTTTGTAGGCTACTGATATGTTAGAGCTCGAATCATAGATGGGTATACTTAGGAGTGTTTTTTGCTGAATGGTTTTAGACTCCCCAACTTAGCATATGAAGGTACGTTTCAACTAACTTTTTACACTTCTAACTTCCTACCACATAAGAGTGATTAAAAAAGTTCATACCTCGGATATTGGTAGGAAAAAAAAAGTTTATATATATGTATTCATTTATTTATTTTACATGCTCAAATTATTGCTGCCTATCTGTCCTATTCACATAGGATAAGGACGAGAAACCAAATTAATTTAGAGGCAATGTACCAGTGGCGGCTCGTCACTTTAGAAGCTGGAGGGCGCAGCCTGTTTAATTCATAAATTATCTCTAAATAATATATTTAAAAGAAGACACAAATTTCGGAATATGTTTTGTTAAATATTCATTTAGTATAACTCAAAAATGAATATCACATACACCATGGAAAGATAAAAAAAAATTCCCCCAAAGGACATGGATGTGTTGTAGAAACTCTGCAGCTGTGTAATGTGCATGAATATATAGGTATGTATGTTTTCCCTTTGTTCCATACCACATTCAAGACATGGCCTACCTAATGAATTCAATTCTCTTTTTTGATCAAGAGTTAATCTTGAAATATTCGTTGTCTTAAGCGCCTGAATTGAACTATTCATATTAAGCCTAGTTACAAAAAATATTAAAACATATAACTCAAACATTATCCTAAAATAACCCTACATAATATTATTATAAACGCATACGCCACGCACATCCTCAAGATGCAGGAGCGCGCAGGATGACTGACAACAACTATTGCTGGTTCACGCAATACACATTTCACAAGCTTTCAACCTTAGGGCGCGTAAGGGAGTGCGCCTTCAAAAGAAGAATAAGCAATGTTAGCCAGCTAAAGCAGGAAGGGGACTACGGGTTAAGGGGAGGGAAGGTTTGGTTTCACTGTCAGGCGCTGACCGTCGCGCGCCTGACTTCATGCCATTTGATGAGAAGAGGTGAAGTGGTGGGAAGGTTTGGTTTCACAATATAAGGCGCTGACCGCCTCGCGCCCGACTGCATGCCATTTTAAAAACATTGCCTGCTATTACTTAAACCAAAAACATATTTTTCTTGAAACTATTATGGCAAGATAAAATTGTCGTGAGAGTGTGAATCATAACTTTAAAAGGAACTGGGGATTCGTGGGGTTGGGGGGCGCGGTCCTCCGCGCCTTAGGGACGAGCCGCCCCTGCAATGTACCCACATTTGTGTGGAGGGGATTAATACAATACTAATATTTAGCACCGCGTCTTACTACCCGTTCGGGTTGTATGCTTTAAGTACTAATTACGCTAATGGATTAGGAATTGGGAAGGTTTTAATTAGAGGAAGTGAACCATCATTTTCGTGGAGGGAGAGTGGAAAAGTTTTTATGAAAAACCACTCCCATTTCACCCGACCGAGATTAGAACCTCGATCTCCCCATCCTCAGCAGTCGAGCCCAACACGACAAGCGCTTAGCCAACTACGCCACCGAGGTGGGTATCAATACAATAATTTGGGAAAATAGCACCCTCGATAGATATAGCTGGCATTGGAATTCTCACCTCCCCACCAAAGGCAAACCAGACAAGACAAGACTAGTGCTATTGTTGCGTGCGGGACATATTTATCAAGCAGGCAGAATTATCTAAAGACTAAGTCAAACAGGTTTATAATTTACACACGCTCGTAAGACAACTGGGAGCTCATTGGTGACGGTAAAGAGCTGTGAATATAACGCTAGCATGGATCAAGAAATAGACGAGTACTTCGAGTCTGCCTTGAAACTGACCAAGGCAGCTGGAAAGGTATTATTGATTTAATGTTAATTAAATTAATACTTAGAATGCTTCTGTTGTAGAATGGACCAAGCTATAAGGCATCACTCTTAAAAAACAGGACTGCCGACCATTATAAAAAGAATAGAAAGTAGCACCGGTTGGAAAAATACATCTGATTGGATGAGATTATGACGTCACTCAGGACACAAGACAGTACGTTACATACACCAAGATATATGAAATAAAAACTAACTTGTTTAAATAGGGTCACATTTTGGAACTTTAAAATTAATTATAAATTATTATTATTTTATTATTATTTATCACCGTTACTACCGTTTACTACCCGTTCGGGTTATACGCTTTAAGTACTAATTACGTAATTATTGGGAATTGGAAAGGTTTAATTAGAGGAAGTGAACCCGCATTTGCATGGAGGGAGAGTGGAAAACCATTTAGGAAAAACCACCCCCAGTTTACCCGACGAGATTTGAACCTCGATCTCCCCGTCCTCAGCAGTCGAGCTCAACACGACTAGCGCGTTAGCCAACCACGCCACCGAGGCGAGGTAATTATAAATTAAATCTATACCAATAGCTTATTAATGTATTTAAACTACTTATATTAAATAATATATAAATTTTGCTGTCTTCGTATTAAAATATAAATACTGTGTAATGGGTGACGTAAGCAATGATATAAGCAAATTCCTCCGAGTGGCACTACCTATTCTCTTTACATTGTTGCCGATGACAGGAAGATTGGGGTTCGAATCCCGTTGATTGTACTGAGGGTGAGACTAGTTCTCAAAAAAATTACAACATGGTTCAGTATTAAAGTGTACATATATAATAAATAAATAATAGTTGATTTATAATTTGTAAGATTTTAACAATACAATTTCTCTCGACATTAGAAACTATAATAGTTTTATTACTTAAATGTTTGTTCTTTTAAAACACTAGATAATCGTAGAAGGGCTCCATAGCATCAAAACTATTTCTTCAAAGACGTCGACTAGCGATATTGTGACAAACTATGACTTGAAGGTGGAAGAAAAATTATTTAAAGGACTTGCTGCTCTTTATCCTACTCACAGGCAAGTTTCTAGGTGAAATAGGGCTATAATATAAATATGAATGTAAACAATTGTACTAGTTTATGTTCCAATTATTACTCAAACAATAATAATTTTATAGTAAAGGAAGTTGATAAAACTAAATAAAAAGGAAAAATAAACTATAAAGAGTAAATTTGATTAAGAAAGCCCACCTAGGGAAAGATGAAAAAAATGTGGAAATAATCTAATGACCAAAGTTGACATTACCTTACTTTCTTCTGTCTTCTATAGTAGAAATAATCACACACACACATTTTAACACAAATATAATAATATTTCGGCATTCAAACACAAAGGAAAAATAAGAGAGTAGAAAGGAAGAAGATGTAAACTTTGAGCATTGGATTCTTCCCAAATTTTTTTCTCTTCCCATAGGTGGGATTTCTTAACAAATTTACTATAGTTAGTTATTTTTTCTTTTCCTTTAATTTTATCAATTTTCTTTATTATAAAATTATTTATCCATTGGGCCACCTCATTTTTAAACATCGAGCAATAATAAGAAATAAACACAGAATATTAACCTCCGGTAAGGTATTTAAACATTGGTTAATGTATTTGGCTGGTGATCACCCTACAAACACATCTGTTCAGGCATTCTCCCTTGAATGTTAGTCATGTAATATATAAATCTCCAAGCACACTGCTAAATTTAAATAGAGTTTATCAATTTAAATAGAACAACTTTCTACAAAAACGCACATATTGCGGCAACGACTTTAAATACTAAGTTTTCTATACTAGCCCAAAGTGTTAATACATCGACACAAACTTTTCAGTCAAATATATAGCTCATGAACTTTTCAAAACACTTCAACCAATTTTTTTTAAGAAATCCGGAACCCTTTACTAAGGTGAAGTGTAAGTGACGTGAGAAAAGGTTGGTGTTTTTTAGTTTCTTCATCATATTTTCTTATTATAATCAAAACAAAGTGTTGGTCACAATAAAAAAAATATTGTTCCAGTAGAAAAAAAGAGGAGCTTAATTTTCTACACATGGTGATATCAACAGTTGTTGAAAAATCTGTCATGAGCATAGCAGAATTAAATGAGAAACTTTTTAAATTAAGTTAAAAAGATTTAATTAAATTCCAGAACAACTTTTGACAGATATTCAACAACTGTTGATATCACCATATGAAGAAAATTAAACTCTGTTTCTACTGAAGAATTATTATATTATTTTGACAAAAAATGTTTTGCTATAAAAATGGCAGAAATACTGGTATTTTCTAGCGTGCCATACACTCCCACCTTAACATTTCCCATACATTCACTGATTAAAATAAGTGGTTTATAGATTGCAGCTTCGATGTTGAAAGTTTGTAAGCTTTGATGTGATATTCATCAGTGCAAAACATTTTTATAAAAAAAATTGTAGAAATGAAAATATTGCTATAAAATATTTTCTATTTCTATAAAATTGATGTTACTTTTAAATATTTTTAAATATTTTTGAAATTTATTTCTGATGATCACAACCTTAGTGTTTCATGTAAAATTAACACTATGACAGTCGGTTTGGATAAAACTGTTCTGGCCTTAAGGAACTCGAAAATTCAAGGTCACAAGAACGTGATTTTTCATCCAACACTATGCAGACCATTCCAAATTATTTTAACAATATTCACGCATTTATGTCTATCTACAAAGCGGACCTGCATCTGCAGGTTTACCAACTTACTAGCTAATACGCCATGGCTTTTGTTCGCAAGCATGCTATACCAACTGAGCAGCTGCCATGTGTTGAAGAAAGTGCTAACATTCGTGGATAGAGGGTGTCATATGGTCATCACAAAGATCCCTCCGGCCATTTATCTCAATATTCTAGATTGAAGCTACTAGTTTGTCCTCATGAGGCTGAATTTAACCACGATTCAGACCCACTGCTTAATAGAAAAATACGGAAGCTCGGGAATAGAACCCTGGACCTCTAGATTTACAGTCAGGAACTCTGACCACTAGACTACAGAAGTTGTCCTACTAGCTAATGGATATTGTAATATTAAACACACACTTTTCATACTTTCTAATATTTCGGATGTCTCGTTGATCTCCAGGTTTATCGGGGAAGAGGACCAATTCATAAAGGGCACAAGTATCGTGTTGACGGATTCTCCAACCTGGATCATAGATCCGATTGACGGGACACAAAACTTTGTGCATTCTCTTCACTTCGTTTACATCTCTATCGCACTCTCCATCAACAAGCAGGTGGTTCTGGGTATAGCCTACAACCCTATACTCGACATCTTGTTCACTGCCAAGAAGGGTCAGGGCGCTTTTCTTAACTTGCAGCCTATACACGTTTCCAAGGTTACAAGTGAGTTGTATAAGTCGTGCGTGTGCGTCTTTAATATGATTTGTATACAGCGTGCGTGCAGGGTGATTAGGGCATGTTAAAACTGTACCTATGATATATTCTTACGAGCTTATGCACATTTGATCAATCATATATAGGCCCTGCTCAATACATCCTAAATGAAAATGTATTTCCTTTGATACCTTTCCAATGACAGTTAATGTTCTACTGAGTGATGAGAACAATCCACAGGTACAGTTTAAACTAACTCTGCTTACCCTGACAACACTCCACGACACGACATCGCATTAATAGTTAAACTGTTGACCCCTAAAGTAATCCATTAATTTCAAATGGTTATAATTTGATTTTATATAACTTTGAATTTTTATTAAATAATAGATAGCTACCACTGCCCTTATATTGATAAATTAAATTTGATGAAACCATTTTAATTAAGGTATACTAATATCAAGTTATAGTATACATTCAAACAAAAAACCAATTTAAAATAATTGATTAAATGAAATAAAAATGACACTATAAACCACAAAAATACAACACACTCCCAAAAATTACACTATAGACCACCAAAATACAACACACTCCCAAGGCTTCATCATTTGCTAATAAAAACAAATGTATAGACTGTTTTTGTATTAACAATAGAGTAAGTAAATTTAAGTTAAATTTTCACTCTAGTACTGATTGAAAGAATAAAATTAAATAATTCTACAAAGAGTATCACGGAATTGTAGTTATATATATTTTAAGAAAATTAATAAAATAAGATATGTCAATTATGTTTCTATAATGTTTATAATATATAACTTGTGATAAATAAAAACAAAATAGTTGTATTATAAGAAAATTTGTAAAAAATGTTTACATCATTAATTGATAAAAATATACTATATTATTTCTGTTGTCAACATCCGTTGTTCTCAACTAATAAAAAGCCTACATCGATTAATAAGGTATCAGTGGATAGGATTTTTTTTTTTACCGACTTCTGACTTTACGTCGAATGTGCGAAAGTTTCGCAAAGGTTTACTGGTATATTATAAAATTGAACGAATCCACTTGATTTCCCGATTTTCTTAAATACTATTATATATCTGAATAAGTTTAAATTATCAATTGAAGAGTTTGTGTATCAATGTATCTGTGTGTGTGTGTATCTGTCATGAGTATTGTTCGATATCTACAACAAGCAGAATTTTAAATTTTAAAATTAGTAGTAGCCCCTTTTTACAAACATGTGCACCTTGAAGACGGAATTTTAAAATTTGTATTAGATTTTTCTAATTAACTAAAAACTTGGCCGGTAGAAACAAAATAAGATTTTTATGCCCGTTTGAAAAAAATAAATGTGCTTCCAGGGTTAGCCAGAAAATTCATCACGTGGTTACCCAGAGCAAAGCCGGGTACTTCTGTTAGTGTCTAATATTATTAGTTTGTTATATTTTTGTTAATTAACTGAATATAATAGTATATTTAACTTTCTAGAAATGTCCAAAGCTCTAGTGGGTGCCAATTTGATCAACTTCAACCCTGGTAACGAACTGGAGGAGTGTATTTTTAATAGAATTAAATACATCACAGCATCATCACAGAGGTAAGCCAAATACAAACATATTTAATTAAAATATCTAAAATCATTTATGACATTTAATCGAATAAATAAATAACACACTGTGATATAATATTTTTAACTGTGTGTACACTTGAGGATGTACTTGAATAAAGAAGTAGCGGTTCTGATCTAGAAAATTGAAATTAAAAGCTGAAGGGTTCATTGTGCTGACTACATTACACCCCTATCTGTTAATGTCGGCATTACCTTCGCTAACACGTGGTAGTCACTCGTTCGGTATAGGGTGCCTGATGGCTAACGCCACGGAGGTTTTTACAGCTAATCTATATACAAGTCAGTGAATAAATAAACATAGATACTATATATGAATGTATGAATACATACATATAAACATAGATACTATATATGTATGTATGAATACATACATATTTATATCAGATATATACATCTACAATACACGGGTGTATTTTAGATGGTGTCAAATATTCTAGGAATGCATTCATACAAAGATGGGTCTAGAAACGCTTAGTCTTAGCGTTATTAAATATTTTCCTCAAATATGGATTGGTCCAGAGGAATGTATTTAATGGCCTGCTTGATCATCAGATTTGAATCCAATGGATAACTTTGTGGACATTTAAACGCCATTGCTTACTCAACTCTTTTGCCTGATTTTGACGTTTTAGGAGAGCGTATCTTTAATGGATATGAACAAATACATAACAACTCCGATGTAATCAACAGAGTACTACAAAGTACCAAATAACTCATTCTCAGAGAATGCATAAAAGCATGACACTTTTTAGAAATATTTTTGTAGCAAAATGTTCTGTCTTTTTGTTGTTTAATTTTGTCTTGTTTTATTGCACTACTTCTTCTGTTGAATTGCTTATTAATAGAATAATAAAATCCCTCCTAACTTAGAATCCTTTATACATCCATGTTCGTATTTATTAAAGTTTCATGGATGGAAATCTGCCCCTAGAATATTTGACATCAGTTAAAATACACCCTGTATACATCTATAATATTTATTATATATTTTATATGTACGTAAATTTAATCTATTTAAATTATATATAGGGAATATGTGTGTATATATTTTATAAATTATTTATATGTATATTATATATATATTTAAACATATATATAAGTTTAAAATATGACTTCATTGAATCAAGAACTAACTAGGAATGAAAAAAATAAGATATTTTAAATAATATTGTCTGCATGTAGGATGTGTTATTTTGTTAGTGGGTTTATATACTACTAGATAGCTGTTGCCCGCGGCTTTGCTCGCGTGGAAGTTGATTATATACAAATACGAAAATATACATATATATTTACAGATTAATTTAAATATTACGTTACGTTGATGACTATAACTTGACCTCAGATCAAAAGTAATGCAAGTCCGATACAATCTTTCACCCCCTTTTTTCATCCCTTATTAAATAAAATTTCCAAAATTCCTGAAACACGTATTTATTTGTTTTACGTCAATAACCGAAATACAAAATTTTGTTTATGTAACTTTCAAAATGACAGACTTTCATACATATTATCATACATATTATCATCCCCTATTTTGACCCCTTTGGGGTGGAATTTTCTAAAATCCTTTCTTAGTGGGTGCCTACATAACAAAATGAATATACAGTCCGAATTTCATGCTTGTAGCCTTGATAGTTTGCGCTCGGCGATGATGAAATCAGTCAGTCAGGACATGTTATTTTATAAGTATAGATTATTGCACCAAAGGTAAAGTACTTCACTTTTTTTGCTCAAATATATACTGTAGAGAAATTAATTTTTCTTCTTCTAAGTTTGGTATTTTCTGGTGTCATACTTATTTATCAAAGTAAAAAATAGATCCTAACGACTTCTAAAGGTAATCTGACATTAATATTATATAGCCAGCTTGAATTAAATCAGGAATATTTTTATGGCTACCAATGGCTCCAAAACAGGTGATTTCATATGACTGGATCAAACCCTCCATTAACCAATCAAAGAATACTCTATAACATTGTTTAGCTTGGTTATGCATTATTGAGTAACTAAACTGGTTGTTCGAAATTCTATTTTTGTGTCCAGGTATAATTTTTTTTGTTTATAAAAATTAAACTATTTTAAATGTCGTTTAAAAAAGTATATGGTTTTATAATAATATAGTAGATTTTGGTGGAGAAAAACTTTTAGAAAATAAAAACATTTCTTTTGAGGTCAACATTGGTAATAGTTTATTATATTGTTATTTTATAGGTATTGATTTACATATATATATATATAATATATATATATATATATATATATATATATATATATATATATACTATATATATATATATATATATATATTAATATATATATATATCAAAAGTGACAGTTGAAGATCATATTACTTGACGTATGAATACGTGAAAATAAATCTAGTAATTTTTCTGTCAGAAAATTGGACTGTAGTAACTTTTCTAGCTTTCATATAAGGCTCTTCCTATGAAATGTTGACTGTAGTGACTCTTATAGGTGTCAGGTAAGACTCTTTCTATGACAACTCGACTATAACAATGTTTCTATAAGATAAGGATATTCCAATGACAATTGGACTGTAAGAACTATTCTATCTGCTTTCTAAGGCTCTTCTATGACAGTTTGACTGGAGTTACTACTATAGCTGTCAGATAATGTTCTTCCTATGAAAGTTGAACTGAACATTCAGGATATGTTGTTCCAGTTACCGAACGTTTGGCAGCGCAGTCATGGAGCTATGCTACGTGGCGCAAGGTAACCTGGACGCTCACTTTATGGAACACCCGTTACTGCACTGTTGGGATATAGCCGCCGCGTCACTCCTCATCAAGGAGGCAGGAGGTGTCATCTTGGACATCACAGGTCAGTCAGTGTTAGAGGATACTTAGTGAGGGAATATAACTACTGAAATAGCGTACAGCCCGAATTAGTATTAAGGTGCGGTGCTTAATAAACCTTCTAAAACCACCTGCAACCAGTTGTTGCCATATTTTTCTAAGAAAATAGTAACCATGTGTGGCGATAAAGATCAGTGTAAAGCAACGTCTGGCACCTTAGTTGAGTGTTTCCGTGACAATCAGTGCTAATTAAATTATATCTTATGATATGCTCTAGACCTTATGAATCCCATTTGACCAATCATACATAAAGACTGCTCTACATACCTTACATAGATTGATTATAACAAATCCAGGAACCCACCTCGGTAGCGTAGTTAACTAACGCGATAGTTTGATGTTAAGCTAGACTGAATTGGGAGGTCAAGGTTCTCATCTCGCTTGGGTGAACTGGGTTGGTTTTCCCTAAATGCTTTTCCACTATCCCTTCACTCAAATGTGGGTTAACTTCCTCTATATTCAACCTTCTCAATTCATAACTCATTGGCGTAATTAGTATTTAAGCGTACAACCCGAACGGGTAGTAATACGTGGGGGAAAGTATTAGTATTAAATCCCAGGAAAACTTTAAACTCTAAGTACCCTGCTAACACTACACGTGACGCCACTGCTTTTTATTGAGTTAAGGGTTGTGGGTTATATTCACGGCGTGTCCTAAAAATGTTTTATTGGGGAAATGTAGGTTTCCTCTTTCGCAATGATGAATAATGGCTGGATGTTATTTCTGCTTAAGAGTGAAGTAAGCTTGTATTGCATATGCTGATTTAATTTGTTTATTCTTTGTAGTAATCTTTTATTTATTTACAACTCTTATTTAATCTGCATCCGAACAAGATATTTTTTTTGAGCGAGAGCAAATGACACTAACAATTTAACCTGTAAATATATTTGTACATACCTTCATTTTTTTTTATGTGCCACAAGGAAGCTGTGATACGGATTTGTATCACTTAAGAAAAATACGTCGACAAATGCTGGGTTTGAACACACGAACATTGGGTCCTAAGGTCAACACTTTTACCCCATGACCATCGCGGTTGACTTTGTTATTATTGATTACAATCGAATTGAAAATTCTCTACTCAAAGCTAAGATTAAAATGTTTATGGGTAATATTTTAGCACCGCATCTTACTACCCGTTCAGATTATATGCTTGTATAATAATTACACTAATGGTTTTAGGGATTAGGAAGCTTATGTTTCGATAGAGATTGACAAGCAATTTTTTGTAAACCTCAGTACACCCGAAAAAAATTCGAACCTCGAGTCCCCCATTGCGAGAGTAGCGCGTTAGACCATGTGGCCAATGAAATGGGTTATCGGTAAGTCTTGGTTTAAATAGCTGGTTAGCTACTTAAAATTTTAACGAATTCGTTGTTTTTTTCAGGTGGTCCATTCGAACTAGCCAAGGAAAGGATTCTATGCGCCTCAACCATAGAGCTTGCAAATGAAATCCTTCAAGTAGTCCAGAAGTTTGATTCTTCAATTCCAAACCCCATTCACAAAGGACCTTAACTTCTCTCAATTTGAAATATTTCAAAAATTGCATAGAATAGGCCTATTTAAAAAATTCTAAATAGTAAAATTATATACTGTATAAATATTTAACAATAAATATTTAAGAGCATTTTCTTTCTTTAGATTAATGTTCCTAAAAGTCACAACCAATTTAATAGCTCACTTTAAATCAATTATTTATTTAATGTATATAACCTGCACTTTATTAATCGAATGATTATATTTCAACAATAATAACCTTTTCGACAATTTAGTTAACCCAGGATTTTTAGCTCAGTAGAAAGATACGCTACATTTTGAGCTAAGGCGTCGGCCACATCACGTATTCATATAGGTTTATGTTTTCTTTGCGCACCACGTCTTACTACCCGTCCCAGCAACACACATTTTAACCAACCCGCATCTATAGTAATATGGTAGAACCACTAAGGCGTCATCTGTTGTGATTGAATTGCTAGTGACTGCGAGATCGGGGTTAAAATCCTGGTAAGGGGGTACTGAGGGTGGTATACCTAAATTAATTTCCAGCCTCCCTCCACGCAAATTCAGGTATATTTCATAAACATTTAACCCACATCCTCCCCAAATCATTAACATAATTAGTACATATACGTGTAACTCGAACGGATAGTAAGACGAGCTGCTAAAAAAATTAATATCACACAAGTGATGCTCAGTTGTTCACAAACATAGCTATTTTTTATTTTGTCAAATTTTTTTTTAGAAAGGTGATAATTTTCTATGGTGGATATTTTTAAAGTCTCAAGATAATTAAAGACCTACCTAGGAGTATTTATTATTATTATTATTATTATTATTATTATTATTATTATTATTATTAGCACCGCGTCTTACTACCCGTTCGGGTTATACGCACTTACGCTAATGTGTAATGGTAGGGTGATTGTGAGATGAAGTGAAGGACCTACAGTTTAACGTGGAATCTGAACCACGGTGGAGTCCTGGCACCTAGGAGTATTTGACTTTGTCCATAACCTAAATACAAAATCTAATGTTTTTAAATAGCTTCGTTGATACAATTTGTGATTCAAATTTAAGGT
Organism: Timema cristinae; assembly: GCA_039000515.1. NCBI lineage: Eukaryota > Metazoa > Arthropoda > Insecta > Phasmatodea > Timematidae > Timema > Timema cristinae. Next base: position 19,634,538 of record JBCFYV010000001.1, read on the forward strand.
AATTTTTCTCTCTCAATTTTACTATTCTTTTAGTCAAAAATGTGTTCACAGACCTTAAATTCGTAATATTTGGACAAAAACATTAAATTTTACATATTATCTAGAACTTTATTTTAGCAGTGTCTCTTACTATCCGTTAGGGTTATGCGTTTATGTAATAAAAACACTAATATGTTTAGGGATTAGGAAGTTTATTTTTATATTTAGAGGAAGTGTACTCGCATTTGCATGAATTCAGAGTGAAAAACTATTTTGAAAAAAACTACCTTCAGTACATCTGACCATGATTCGAACCTCTACCTCTCAGTCATCGGCAGTCTAGTCTACTGCGAGAGTAGCGCGTTAGACCACGCGGCCACAAGAGAGGGTAATATTTAATCCTAAAAATATTAAAGATTTATATATTATTTAATCTTGTTCATTTAGACAATATTGTCAATCTTATGCAGATGTTTGTTTTCTTAATAAAAAGTTCTAATATTTAAATTGGATAATAGGGGATTGTTTGCTAATATGGTGCATTTGGAGGAGTTTTACAGTTAACTTAACAGAGGTGTGACCCACCTCGGTGGCGTAGTTGGCTAACGCGCTAGTCGTGTTGAGCTCGACTGCTGAGGACGGGGAGATAGAGGTTCGAATCTCGGTCGGGTGAACAGGGGTGGTTTTTCCTAAATGGTTTTCCACGCTCCCTCCACGAAAATGCATGTTCACTTCCTCTAATTCAGCCTTCTCAATTCCTAATCCATTAGCGTAATTAGTACTTAAAGCTTATAGCCCGAACGGGTAGTAAGACGCAGTGCTAAATAATAATAATATTAATAATAATAACAACAGAGGGGGTGAGAGTCTGCACTCGTTGAATACGGTACAGGGGTAGCAACTGTTCAATAGGTGTTCTCCAGACCAGAAGTGCACTGACTAATAGCTTCAATAGATACCATTTTTCTTACACTAGTACTTGTATTCTCTTCCATCTTTCTCAAAACTTGAACTTCCACGCCGGTAGTAGAAACAATTTAGATATGCCCACAATTCATAATAAATTGTTGAAAAAAATCCATCTTCACACAGTCGTTGGTGGAATTCTACAAATAATGTGTGTGATGGAATTGTACGATTGGTATAAATTTCCTAGTAAATATGACGTGTGGCAGTGGCATTCCCGTTGGTATGGCCATAAATAAAATGCATGTCTGCCATTTCCGCCTTATAATAATATTCTGACACTATTAATCCTATAAAACACAACTATCGACACACTTCAAACAACTCACACATAAGCAAACTTTGATTAATATGATTCTGCTGAGTGTCAATTCAGATTTCAAGTTAGTTAAACAAATGAAAGTCCAATAACTACTCATGTGTACGTAGATAAACAAATTTAAGTTAAATTTATTCAAATATGGCCAGTTAAATTAAATCACAAAAACAAAAGTATTAAATTACCTTTATCTCTCTAAGTTGGTTGTCCAGTGGTTGGATTCAAACATTTTACTAACTGGTTTTCTTTCATAATGAAAAATAAAAACAGTTAATAACTTATTAATGGTATTTATTACTTTCTTTAAAATAGTTTCAAATAACCAATTGATTATCACCATACATTTTCACTCCATAATAAATACATAATCGAAATGAAAATCTAATTAAATGTGATAAAAGGACACAGGTGTTCTTAAAAACCAAACAGAAATTCACAGCTCAATGAGGATGTATCGATTTTAAAAGAGGAATGATGGGAATATTATTCCCACCACCCCAACAGCTGAGCAGCTGGGAAATGAACAAGAGAATAATATAAACGTGCCACTCTACTGTTATTAATTAGAACCAAAACGTATTAACGTGAGTACTTGCGGTGCTAGCGCCTAGAAATAAGAGTCGATATGTCCCAAGTGGCTCAATGGCGATGATGAGTATCAATTACTCAGTCGATAAAACCAAAGTCAATATTGAACTTCCTCCTTTAATTTTGCTAATGTAGCACATTACTATGAAAGGAAATCAATGACAGGAACTTTAATAGCGGCCGAATAAAAAAAAAAATTAAGGACCAGTTCGGTGAACTTGAAATTTTAGGAATAGGTTCGCCCAAACCGGAGTTAACCATCTTAATCTCATTACTGCCTATGTATATTGGGACAATTTACTCATTTAAATGAGTAATACAACATAATAAGGCTCTGAGCCTTTTTCTTACACCCTGTATAGTTACCCATTCATCACACTGGATGAGTTTTATAACACGTTTCTATATATAGCAACCTATCAAAGATGGTCCAATGAAAATACGAATAGCTTAGACTGAGAAATAATCCAAAAAAGAGAGGTTTTTAGACGCCATCTCAAAACCAAAAGGGTGGATGTAGATTTTAATTAGACTACAATCAGACGTCCAAGTTATTCCCATATCCCCATTCCCATATCTCAGATTTCAGAACAATATTTTGTTTTATGAAAGAATAACAGACTGAAATAAACTCATGTTTATATATTGATAGGATTAATCAGTAGCATGCACCAACGATTGCGAGTGAAATTATTATTGGGGCTACAAGGGAAGTATTTTAACCAGATTGATGAAATAATTATAATAACTCAATTATTGTTATTCTAACAGAAAAATAAAATATGTTATTGTATATCTATTGTAATCAAACATATGAGTTAGAAGTTCCAAATTAATACTGTCTTGTTGCGACACGGGCAAGATCAAATGCAGTAGGCTTGAAGAGCAATGTTCAATTACAAAACAGCTGGACTGACGCCAGGATACGGCCAGGTGATTCTAAAAGAAAAATTGTGAGGTAACTATAAACAAACGTCAACTGGAAATTATATACATATAGTATTATTAGCACATTTATAATTTAAATTAGCTTGTTTGATGGGGAGTTAAGAAAATTCTTTAAGAGACATAGTATAATAAATTGCAATAGAAATGTTAGTTGATTACATTGGTAAATGGCTAACATACTGGTGTCTACACAAAATAGTACTATGGCCGGTCCTTTCCCTATTGGTACTGCCAGAGCATTCAATAGTACAGGTATTTAATGACCCACTCCCTGGGGTACAACACTAATATAATTCATACAATAATAATACTCAGTCAATAGGTGCCAAAAACGGGCACAGAGAAAAAAAGGTATTATCTGCGCGGACCCCATATAGAAGCAAGCGGAGTTCCACACTTCACCCACCCAAGCTAATACTACACGCGAAACGTGGCAACAAGAATGATTCAACACATTGGATACATTGACCCAACTCGGTCCAGGACAAAGGATAGATAACCTGGTTGTAGCCATAAAAACAAGTGTGTAGTCTTAAGGACTCAAAAGAGAAGTATAGTTCTCGTTGAGAATAGCAACCATTTGGACTAAGTCCTTATTACATCTGGAGCTCAAGGCTCCTATATCAAAGATATATCATATGGATATAGGAAAAACATAGTCTCTTGGACCAATATAAATGTCTGAAGGACTTAAGCAACATTAGAGTTACTGTGACTACACCAACAGAGTTGGAATAACACAAAACCAAAATCTAGTCACTCTGGCTGAAACAAGAAATCGAAATAAACATAATAGTGATCTCGACTGTACTAAGTCTGAAGGACACAATTCAGACAAAATAAAGTCAGAAGGACTTAATCAACATTTTCTAGTCTTTAAACTAGACCCATAAGTCAGATGTACTTAATAACGTCGCCTCTATACTTAGGAAATCGGAGAGGATTTTCCTCGGTGACGCGGCCGTGAGAGCCATGCCCAATACTCCATAACCACCGGTTCCTTCGTGGGGAGAAGTTCCTTCTTCAAAGATGTGATGTGATTGAATAATATAAAGTAAATCTGAGAGTACTTATTTTATGCCCTTTCTCTGACTAGATTGGAACAAAAAGAAAGAAATAGAAAATATCGTAATAACACAGGTGGTGATAGGAAGGACTGGAGCTTGATGGGTGAGTTAAAGGGGAGGTTTGAAGACACGCCGCTACAACAGTGTCGCTCAAGGGTCGTGGGAGCTAGCTCAACTTAGTTGAGTTCTTTTTCATATCAGGTGATGTTAAGAGTGGATGTGTTTAGAAACACCCACGTTGCCATACTTGTATATTTTCCTAGAAGGCATGTTGGCGTTATTCGATCCCATCCAGCCACGGTGAGTAAGTCTTGAAGCATAATATTCCTGAATGTATTATCTTTAATTATCTTCTTTGGATTCCACTATTGTAAGTTTAGTATTTTTATGCAGATTTGTATTATCAAAATACTTTGTAGTATTTTCTATTGGGAGCACGTGGATCATATCCGAGTCCATTCAGTCGCTAAAAGTAGGTTTTGTTGAGGTAAGATTAGAAGCCGAAAATTAGTCAAAATGGTTTGGTCTGTGGTATTATGCTTATAAACATATTTAAAACACGTCTATAAAATATTTAGAATCTAAATGAAATAGATTGTTTTGAAATTTAAATTGTAGTTTTATTTATATAATAACTACCGATTTTATACCAAGATTATTCTAAGATACTTAAACAACTTGATGGCAAAATATATTAATATATAATTAAATGGTTAATTGATCTAAAATAATTGATTCCTTTATAACAACCTATTTATAATATCAACTATTTTTTATCAAGTTAAATAATATAAACAAATATGTTATTATTTAGAGTAATGTAAAATTATTTAAATATATTTTAAGCTTTAATTCACGCAATTTTATGTTATTATACAACTTAGCTTAACAATATTGAAAACATTTCAAAATATTGTAAGAATATTATATTTTATTTTTCATCTATATTTTATAGAAATGTAAATTACGATATATAATGGTGTACCTACCTAACAAAAACATATTTATTATCTATTCAGTTCTTATATACAATATGACCACGTACCTACCACGTTGAAAAGAACCGCACTTATCCGAATGGAAGGGCAATTTGTGAAGCCAACTTAAAATACAAAATTACACTATAATTTATTTTACCCTTTAAATTTCAAGTAGCTATGTGTTCCAAACTTTTCTTCAAAAGCTATTGAACCACTCCGTGACATACATCGAGGTTTAAGCGTGCGTGTACTATTTCTCAAATTTCAAACACACCTAGGAAAATATTTTTTCTTTATAACCTGTGAAGTCCAAAATCTTAAGGGCTTTGGTACCAAGATAAAGTGTTATTAGCTATCGGTAGAAATATATCTTATAGATAAATAACCCAAATTGACAAAGCAAGATATATTATTTAGTAATTAAACATTAGTTTTTAAAATATTTATTTTCATATAGTAAAATTCATGATTTTAATTTTAATTTTTTCAATGCATTCATGGAAATTTTTTTATAGAATATATTTTTCTTGAAAAAATCACTTTTTATTACTTTCTGTACAAGACAATCTTGTAAATTAAAAATTCACCATAATACTACGATGTCACTTCCTCAAAGAAAACAAAGAATTTATTCAATAACAGCATATTTGAATACTCAAAGGAAATGCGACGGTACATCGGTATATAATTACCTGAAACCACATTTATATGTGCTTCAAATTATTGGCAACCTACCTCTATCATTAGATCAAAAAAGGCTAACCTACTTAAATAAGTTCACATTTAAAATTTTTATGTTATTAACATACACTGTTTTAGTTAATATTGCATCTAATGCTTTATTCACTAAAAATATAATCAAAGATATTGCATACCTGCAAGAAAGCTACAATGAAAATAGATTTGATCCAATTAAGTTCAAAGATGTAATCATCCATTGTGTCTTTACTTACTTTTCAATTATCTCAATCACTATATCAGTAATTCATTTGATACAATCTAAGAAAATTTGCGTGTATTTCAAACAATGGAGAAAATACGAGATCAAATATCATCAAGTCACCGGGAAAACAATTCCGCTAAATATTTCTCTTAAGTACGCGATGTTTTTAAGCTTAGTAGTAGCATGCGTTGGTTTGAACACAGTCAAATTTTCAAATAAAAAGGCTAACATACCGCTCTCTGTCTATGCCACAAAATTACAGTTTTATTTAGCGTTGGGTATGTGTATATTCTTATTCAGTGCAATATCCACAGCCGCCAAAGAGCTCTTCAAAAGCTACCACGAGCATTTGTCCGAATCTTCCAAGGGCCGTCTTTGCCAAAGCCGAAGAATGGTGAGGCCAAAACTTCACGTGTACAGAGAGCTCTGGTTGATGTTAAACCAAATTAATAAAGATACGGGTGACTTAGTTTATATTATTACATTTAACATAGTGGGATTCTTCCTTTATATGATGATGAACCTATTCATCCTACTTTCCTCGTCTTTGCCGCCTCTGAACGTGCTTCAAATGATTTCGAACGCTGTCGCCTGCGCTCTGATGTTGTATGCCATCATCATTTCAGTCCACAACAGTCAACAAGAGGTGAGAACATTTTTTTAAGGTAATTATATAAGTGTAGGAGTGGAATCTACATTTACTAATGCCATAGATAGATGCAGTGAAGCTTAATATATTTTATTTCAAACAAACAAAAAATCAGAAAAATCATAATTTTTTTCACACCATGTATCACCTGTTCTGTTTAAACGCATATGTTAGAGTTTTAATGGAGGGAGAGGAAAAACACCCTCTGTACACCCGACTGGAATTAAAACCGCAATATTAAATTAGTCGTAATAAAGTATATTACAAAGATAACATTTTTAGAGCCTTCCGCCAATAAAGCAGGTCATCCGAAATCTGCTCGAAATAAATGATTAAGAAGTATATTAATTTCCTTTGCCTCTTACATTATCACTATATTTTTTTAAATTATGCCTTTAATGTGACATGAATAGTTTTCCACTCTAGATACATGCAAATGCTGGCACATTTTATCTAAATCCAACCTTCCTTGTACTTAATTCATTAATTTACTAGCACATAGGTGGGTAGCCCAAACGGGTAGTAAGATGTCATTCTAAAAAACAAAATATCACAAAGCTGTATTATTTATACATTAACTAAACTATCATAATGGTATATATATATTATCTGAATAGATACATAAATTGTAGTTTAGTATGCATGGACTTAATTAATAATGGCTTCCGTTCTTTGATATTGTTAATATCCTCTTTGCCAGTTTCAAAATAAAAATAATTCTTTATAATCCAAGCAATTAATTTATTTATGTTTTGTTTCGTCCAAACAGGTGGGACCTAATTTTTCCCTTGAGCTCCGAAAATTGAGATCTATTGAAAATAATGTAAATCTAACTGACGAAGTAAGAATATAATTTTTACTTGTATAATTTAATTTAAAATAATATTAAAAATCTTGGCTACAAAAATGTATTATTATTATTATTGATACTATTATTAATAATACTTATATGATATTATATTGGTATATTTATTTCAGATTGACCTATTTGTCTTATCAATAGACTTACTTAAGAGTGACATTGACATGAAAGGATTTGTGAATATAGACAAGACTCTTCTACTCAAGGTATACTATATTCCAATCATACGTAGTTTTTTAAATGATATATATAAACATATTTATAAATATATAAAGGTTTATAAATCATTTAATTTAAATTTATATATATGTCACAAAAATAAGTAACTATATATTTATATATATTTTAAAATATGTTGAAAATTTAATAATAACAATATTATTGACTAATGTCATAGATTATTACGTTTTCCTCATTAATTCCATGTAGTTTTAGAACCACCTCTAATTTCTAATCCTATTTTTTCATATAGAGTTTGACAAGTTTTTTAAAGTTATAAAATTCTTAACCTTTTTAAATAACTACTTCAAAAATCCTTAAATAAAGTGGCTTGGTCTAGCTGATGAGTAGCCTATCAACGGATTTACAATTTTTAGATAATTGTATGGTCACGATGAAATTTTTTTATCAAATTAATATTTGTAAACTTACATAATAATTAAGATAATAAAATATAAATGGTGATTATTTTGTAAGACGTATTTAAATAAAAGTATTAATAATTTTTTTTTATATATGTTACAGATATTTGAAATTACAATAACCTACTTGGTGATTTTGGTTCAGTTCAAAGGTCATATTAATGCCCCTTTCCATAAAAATAATTCTAGTACTGGATTTGTTAACGGATCATTCAACCCATGGCAATAATTTAAAATGTATAGAAACGATATTTGTTGGAAATAAAATGTATGTCATTTGTCGAATGTATTTTTCAACTATATACCATTGATTGAGAAGATATTTAATAAATGTATATTAATATTTATTTTAATATGTTTGTAGTTTTATTGGTGCAAAAGATTTTTATCCCCATACGCTATTATATTATCTTAAATAAATACATTAAATATTGAGAGTAAACGTATATTAAACACACTATAAACTATCATTTGTTCACGTTTCCGCTAACATTAAACAATACATACACACACTAGATAACTTCAGATACTAAAAAAGAATGAAACTTAGTGTAGAGCAGTGTTTTACGCAAGTACGAATATTCACGAACAAACATGGTCTCACCTTTTTTCCCCTCCCCTCACCCGCTCATGTCACGTGCCATATTATGTACCCGCAACTCCAGTCACGACGTATCTTCACTGCTTACTCCCAGTTTGGTCCACATTACTTTGCTCGATAGTTCGTGAGTTACCAATCTCCATGAAAAATAGGGAGTACAAAATAAGTCCTGTTTCGATTAAATGATTACGTTTTGAATTTACTAGAAACAAGCACAAGAACAGAAAATAGAATGTGCAGACAGTCCTTAGAGTTGCATTATATGTACAGATAACATCTTTGCAAATAACTTGAGAGTAAATCATCCAGGTGATAGTAGAGAATTGAATAAATTAAACTTAGATATTTGAAACGCCTAGCATATATGAAAGCTGAACAACAGATCCGTTAGAAAGATTGCATATCTACATTAATTCAGGGGCTTCCTTAACGAGCACGTTCGAGGTGATGGTGGATAGAAACTTGTAAGAGTGGGCATTTCCTAAGATTGGTGTTATGATGAGTTATTAGTGGATGAGACTTCCTGAGAAATTCCTATAGGTAGCCCCCGGAGATGTAAATATTGCGTTAGTGAAAAAAAAAATATGTTTTGACCTTAAAAATAGTCCGCCTAACAAATCGTTGAGACGCCACGCGAACTATACAAAATCGCGTACTATTTTAAAAAGTGTTTGTTATTTAAAAATAGTGGTTACACTAAAATGGAGGGGGAAATGTTTCTTCAAATTTAAAACCCTAAAATGCCTTTATTTAAAAACTATTCATAAAAGTTGAAATTCTCGTTTTCAAATAAATTTCCCAAAAAAGTTCTCAGTTCTGCGATCAAAGCAATTAAGTAGACACATAAAGCTATCGTTCCTCAAACAATTAATATAGATTTTTAACTGTGTCTTAAAACATTAACGGATAGTAATAGTTATTTTAATAATAATTACACGATGAGTAATATAAAAGCTAGATATAGCTATATTCTAGTTGTGTTAATATGAGTTATTTTTTGTTCACCTTTTGAATTGGCTGATTATATCAACACATGATTTATAAATTAAAGTATATAACAGAGAAAATACTCAACCCCCAACCATTAACTCATCATGGTGTAAGGACAAATCACATTTTTCATCAACAATAAATATTTTGGCAATGCAAAAAATTGAGCCCACGCCCCTTATTTCAGTAGGTAGATACGCTATGATCTAGCTAAGATGTCGCGGACCTCTATTATATTATTTTAATAATCACACAAGTTGCCCTTTCAATCCCAAACATGTACATTTTTTTAGAAAGGAACAAATTAGAAGATTTTTTTTTTTTTACTTTCTCGTTATCTTACAGGTATAGAAAGAGAAAGTATTGTGATCGTCAAAATAATAGAACTCAAGATTTTGATGAATATTGACGTTTCATGACCCCCCGAATCCAAAAAAAGTTTTTTTTGAAGTTATACTTCCTTAGGCGCGTTATGAAAAAATGATGAGAGTGAAATTTTAAGATGCGCGCGCATCACTGTAACACAAAAGTAACAGGTTGAAGTTAAACCGCTCATTAAGTCTCGAAAAAAAAAAAGCAACCAACAAAATAGAACCTCTGTTAGTCGCGCATGTTGGTATGCTCGTCGCCTCTGATCACTGTTTTCATATATATAATATTTATCCACATGTTTCTAGTTTCTACATTCACAACACGTGTTTTAGTTTCATACAAGTGCGAATTATATATGTGCTAATAAATTATATTCAGTAGTGATTTAAATTGAATATTTTGATTAATATTATTTACTATTCGTAAATATTAGTGAAAAAAACTGTGCTTATAGACTTTTTCAAGTGCTACAATATAATTGAGGTTAACTATCCGTATGTATTATTTATTGATATAAATTAAAATATTTTTTTTTTGTATTTATTTATATTATTAGTTTAAAGTTTAAGTTCCATTAATAAAACATTAATGTTTATAGAAACTTTAAAACTTATTTTAAAGTTATACTAACTGCCATATTTAGTGACGAGATGTCTTTGGACTTGGAGGAATACAAACCTCTTTGGATCTAGACGAAGATTACACAGTTCGTACTTTTGTTTTGTAATACTGCAAGAAATGCCATTGCGTTGTTTGAATGTAAAAATCCAACAATAAAAGGTACGTAATTGTTTTGTTACCACTGTCTGAATTGAAACAAATTTTGTGCTTGACATACGCTTTGTTATTTTAATTAATTCATTATTAATTGGAGTACAGTTATGTAACTAATTGTATTTTAAGCCAATACAATAATATGTCGCCATTTAAATTTATTGAAGTGACAATCATGATTTAATAGTTGCGCCTACTCTTGAGTGGTGGCAAATAAAAGGCGCACCCTTGCTCTCAAATTGCGCCTGCTCCTTTTAGTGAATAGGGATTTGGAACATATTTCAAACTTGCGCTGGCGCAACTATTTGCTCCCTTTGGTGAATCCAGGCCCAGTAGTGATTTAAATTGAATATTTTGATTAATATTATTTACTATTCGTAAATATTAGTGAAAAAAATTGTGCTTATAGACTTTTTCAAGTGCTCCAATATAATTGAGGTTAACTATCCGTATGTATTATTTATTGATATAAATTAAAATATTATTTAACATAATTAATACTAAATATTATTAAATTATAATTTATTTTTTAATGATGCCAAAAAAAGTATAACTTCTCACGCGCGTACATAAGTACACACACCCATTTTTTTGACTTTCCGTTTTTCTGTCTGTCTGTCTATACCTACAACTAGAACCTAAACTATTTTAGCGATCGGGCAAAGAACTTGGTATCTAGGGTTTTCATAGGGTAACCCCGAGGGGTTCTCAGAATGGGATATCTAACCCTAAAATTGAAGGTAGTTTACTGAAGGGAAAAAAGAGAAAAAGTCGATTTTCTCAAAGTCGGCTCTAACGATTTCGATTAAATTTCATTTATACACGTTTATAAATATTCCAAACAAAATGGCTTCTCACAATATTTCAGCAAACTGGCTATAATGGCTCCGGTCTGAAGTGTAAATTATCTTTTTTTATGATATCTCTTAAACTATTTTAGATATTAAATTACTTATCGTCACAAATATGTAGGTCTCTTTATAATACACATATTTTATAAGAAGCACATTTTTATAAAACCAATAACTTTCATGCTATACGTATATATATATATATATATATATATATATATATATAATATATATTAACTTTTCGAACACAAAAAGTAAAAGTATTGCGACCACCAAAGAAAATCTAACCTGAAATGTTGATGGATATTGACGTCTCAAGACCCCCAAACCCTAAAAAGTGGTCTTTACAGTGACGTTTGTCTGTGTGTCTGTTTAAACTTAAAATTAAGAGTAGTTTAAGAAAGGGCGAAAAGAGAAAAAGTCGATTTTCTTAAAATCGACTCTGGCGATTTTGATTAAAATTTGTATCTAGGTGTTGATTAAAATTTTAAATAAACTGGCCGTTTTCATTTTACCATGAACATGAATTTAGATTACTTTACGGAGGCAGAAACTTCCGTATCTCCGTATCTATTTGAGATACTAAATAACTTATCATTGCAAAATTGTAGTACTATTAAATTTTAACCGGAAGTTGAAATTTTAATACGAAGTGTTGACCCTTGTGGACATAGCATTGATCTTTTTTATCGGTCCAAACATAAAAATGAGGACATTATTTATTAAAAAACAAAATTATAAATTTTAAAACCGGGACTAAAAAAGTTGTACATAAGTATAGTGCAATTTATGCTTGGGTTTGCTAGTGTATATTATTTAGTTTCACATATATTACGAATTTTGAGTAAATATCTCCATTTTAAAACAATAGAGTGAGAAAGTCCGTGCGAAGTCCCGTACCATTTATTTATCAATAAATTGTTCATATTATACAATGCAAGTAAATACATCCAGCATTGTTTAAAACCTTAGTGTGTTAATAACCTTTGGACTAAATACAAACAAAATCTGTGAATAAAAATAAAATGGAGTATTTAGAGATCTCTTTATTGAGTGTAAAGAGGATTTTGGTTTGGAAAGCTATGGATTGGTACTGTACACTCCATTTCAAAAAAATACATAAAGGTTCTCACACGGTTGTGTTGCACGTCACAAACACCAGAGTCACAAACAATAGCGCAAATGTATGGAATAGAGAAGATATTCCACTGTACCCACTTCAGTGACAGAATGGACTAAGGCAGTGGTTGGCAAACTACGGCCCGCAGTTTGGATTCAGTCTAACCGACTGCTTTTATCTGGTCCGCAAAAGATTTATAAAACGAATATTTTTGTTCATAATCATAATATAAAGTTGAAACTCCTTGCTCGATATTTTTTTGCCAAACAAGCCCACTAATTAATTTTTTTTAACTCATATGGCCCGTTATGTCAAAAAGGTTGCTGACTTATTGTATAAATCGTCACTATTGTGTTAGACTGGGGTACTGAAGAAGGCGAAATAAGGGTTCAAATCCTGTTTAAATCTACTCGGAAGGGTGGGGGGGTCATTATTGGTTTCCCACTCTCTTCCCACGCAAATGCAGGTAGATTATCTTCAAAATTATTCCTTCCTCATTCCTACCTAATTAAAATTATTATTATTATTATTTTATAATATGCGTATAGATAGAACAAGTATAGTAACACAAGATGATTGAAAATTGTGGTCCTCAAACTAATAGTTCTAGTGGAACGATTAATTTAACTCAACTAGTCGAACTCTTTTCCCCTCTCTAAGTAAATTAATAGGTAAAGTAACAGTAAACAATCGTGACTATTCGATGAATCTCGGACTCAAAAACCAAGCGATAAAACTAAAAAGCCTATGTTCTCCCATAAACTACTGTGTTAGGCTCTTGTTGATTGGAAATGTCCCTTGATAAGCAAAGCCATTTCCTGAATTTGGAAGCAATCTCGATCTCGAGGGCGCTATTTTGTACCAAAGACTTACTGTATATTAGTATTTTGGTTAGAAAAAAAAGGCCTCCCAGCAAGGAGCATTCTAATATAAATTTCCTATATCTACCAAGATATGCGAGACGGAATATTCTCCCTTAATTTTCTTCCATTTTGGAAAACTTTCAATAGCTATTTATATCATTATTGTTATTAATACAAGTTGTAGTGCTAGTGATAGTAGTATTAGTATTATTATTATTAGTAGTAGTAATAGTAGTAATCATCGTCGTTTTTTATTGTATTAGTAGAACATATTTTTAATCATTAAACATTGTCCAGCTAAGCACAATGTGCTTATGCCTCACCATAAATGTCATACATACATGTAATAGTGTAAATATATAATAAATACATTTCATTCCTTTAAGTCTATTCTTACAACTAACATAATTCTAATACTTAATTTAGTTCCTTAAATCTTTGATATTTTATTTAATATTCTAAAACCAGTCACAAGTCCATTTCATAGCTTATTTGTCATATTAGTCACTCTAGTATTATTATTTAATTAAGTCTGTGAGCCAATTAACCATTTTGTGTTTCTCTTTTTTAGTAGTTGTTAGTAGTAGTAGTAGTAGTAGTAGTAGTAGTAGTAGTAGTAGTAGTAGTAGTTCGAGCGTTTTTGACCATGTGGCGACCAAAGCGGGTGTAACACTGATTCACAACAATTTATTATTATTATTTTACACGTGATAAGGAATTACATACAACAGTAAATGCAATAAAATATAAAATACTACTCTTTTTCTTTTAGTATTAGATCCTTGAAATTCATCTTCTCATCCATATTCTTTAATGTTATAAGCATACATTAACTACGATAATAATTGAGCGAGGGATGGTTTTAAAGTAAATATACCTGTATTTAAGTAAAGCAAGAATGGTAAACCATTTATGAAAACCCAACAACAGTAAATCTGACTGGATTGGAATCCCTACCTTTCAATCACCTTTAGTCCAGTCTAACACGAGTCTCAACACGTCAGACCACTCGACTAACCGAAGCGGATTTCTATCGAGGGTTATTTACAACATGTGATGACAAAGTAACATAGTGATAATTTGTTTCTGAACAATGTTTCCCCCTTTGATGTGTTTCGGAAGGTTTATATTTTACTAAACAAACAAAAATGTATTTAGATTTAGCGGTACGGATTACACCAGCAATTCAATATGAATTGTAAGCTCCCGCCAAAACCTTAGCCAATTTGATTTTTAATATCCTCTTCCCTCAAAACCCTGAAAAAATAAAACCACATTTTATTTTATCTGTGGTGGCTTTCTGCTGGGTTATTTAGCACCAAATCCATTATATATATATATATATACAATAGATGTAGTATATATATATATATATATATATATATATATATATATATAATATACATACAATAAATGTAGTAGTTTATATATATATAATATATATATATATATATATATATATATATATATAAACTAATAAATTGTTGTAGGGGAGAAAAAACACCTGATTATACGACTCACGGAAAAAAAGTTAAACATTTATACATATAGGTAAACAAAATTATAAATACTATATTCTAACGACACGTGGTCATATCCATCCTGGCGTCCTTGGTTCGGAACCTGACTATGTTAGTATAATACGGCCTGATAGCTCTGTATCCACGTGTGCCAGCTTATATCTTGGCGCTAGATTTAAATATTTAAATATATGATGTTCGGGTGTTAGGTAATTTAATGTTCCCTGCCAACGATTAGACTGTCTTTGATTTAAATGGAAGATATCTTGTATTAAAGGTCACTACTATTTAAGATTAGTTTATTCCACGCTTTAGTTCTGGTTACTATATAATGAATATAATTAGTAAGTGTGATTGCGCGAGTGTCTAATACACGTCCAAAATATTTGATGGTGTTATCGCGAGTGCTTTTACAATGGCTGCCATAAGGACTTCTTGTAACCCTTAACGCATCCTCTTAGACGATTTCCCTTCGTAAAAATAAATCAACCAAGGTCACTGTCACTGCCACTTAAAAAATTGCAACTCAGTTCAGGGAGTTATTTTACAATTAGTCCTGTTCTTTACTACTAGCTTTAAGGATCATAGATACTAAAAAAAGATTGTTTTAGAAAGTGGGACCAAGTGAAGGCATCAGTATGTCCTTCACTAAAACTCAAATTCTGCTAAAGTTAATATAAAATATATGTTATGTTTCAATATATATATAATTGATCACTTTTCGGTGGTCATAAAATCAGGTGGATTTCTCTCCCTAAACTTATTTAATAGTTTTTAGTACTCATTGTAAGGTCAATCAATATAATGAGTTATAAAGTTATTTACATTTAATTAAATAAATTTTACTATTTAAATACATTGTGGACTCAAAAGTTTAACACAATCATGCTAGTGTGTCTGGATTACTTCCACAACTCGATATGGACTGAAAGCATACATCAGAACATAATGTTTAACTCATTTTGACTGGCTTACTGCTGATGAAAATGTGCTAAGTTTGAATCCCGTTAGAGTTTTATAAGGGCCTTTTTTTAATTGTTTCCAATCTTCCTCATTGCAAATGTTTACCTGTTTCTTCTAAAATTAGACTCCTTATCCCTTGCCAGGAGTGGTGGAAATATAAAAATGTTTTACTTTTTTGTTTATATTTTATTAAATAGTGATGGAAAGAGTAAATAATGTACTTACTATTGACGGAAAATTTGATAACTCCACTAAGAGCTGTTTTATATTAGTGAAACTGTTAGTCCTTTCTATCCTAAAATGCATGTTACGATGCACCATACACACTTTATCGCTACTTTATCGTAACTATACTTATAGTTCGTGAGATATTTGAAATAAAATAATATACATTGTTACATAAACATATTATTGGGTTGGTAAATTTTTTTCTCCCAATTTTCCAAAGCTATATTCAAAACAAAATGTTTGGCTATAGCTGGGAAAAAATTGATTCAGTAAATTATAATTTCAATTAAATCTGTTTATATATCTAAGAGCCCTACAACTTTGTTCTGATAGTCATATCGTATCTCAAATAGTTGTAGTTTTATGATAAAAATTGGAAGATTATGTGAAATGCCATAAAACATTTTCAAGGGAAAATGGGATGCACTATTTTAGTTTGTGTGGTTAAACGGTGCCAAGATACGAATTTAAACAATATATTGGTAGCAGACTTTGAGAAAGTTAAATTTATCTCTTTTTTCCCTTAGGTATATTACCCTTAATTTTAGTGTTAGTAAGATTAGTTGGAAAATACTGCTGAGGAACATTATGAAAACCACAGATACCAAGTATTAGCCTGGTCAATAAAATGGGCTCGACTCTAGTAGGAGATACACACAGACAGACGGCTTCGCAAAAAATATTTTCTTGTTTAGGGCGTCATGAATCGTAGACATCCATCCAAATCTCGAATTCGATTTTACTGTAGATTATAATATTTTCTCTCTGCAAGGTGTTACAAGACGGTAAAAGATAATTACTCTGCGTGCACCAGGTAGTAATAACAAACCTGGATATCCGATTAAACTTTGTGAGGGTAGGGGTTACCTGGTTGGTCTAGAGGTAATGTGTCGGGTTTTTGTGCTGGGGAACTGGGGTTCAATCCTCGGTCTCAGCACAGATTTATCTGATTGCCAAACCCTTCCTTCACCTCTGACAAGACATCTTGTGAATGTGGGGAATGACAGGCCTCCACAGTGGTTCGGATTCCATGTTAAACTGTAGGGCCTCCATTCCAACTCACAATAACCCTACCATTACACATTAGCGTAAGTGCGTATAACCCGAATGGGTAGTAAGACGCGGTGCTAATAATAATAGTAATATTTATAAACAAGGCTGTTTGGTCACAGAATCAATTGTAATAAAATTATAAATATAGTTTTCACCTCCATTTGAATAATATATGATTGCTCTCTCTTTCTATCCCTACGCTAAATGTTGGTACATTTATTCTATATTTGTAACTTTCATATCCCCATTTTAATTGCGTATTTAGCACATTACTAATTTCATACAGCCTTAAAGTGTACTAAGGCGTGTTTAAAGACACAAAAAACCTATTTTACTTATTTATACTTTAGAATAACTTAACTTAATTATTGATAAGCTATGAACAAACTTAAATACAATAAAACATATTTTATTAGATATAAAATGATGTTTAGTATAGCACGTGGTTCTCCGAACTAATTTTACTTCAATATGATTGTGTGGGTGTGATGATGATGATGATAATAATAATAATAATAATAATATTTAGCACCGCGTCTTACTACCCGTTCGGGTTATACGCACTAATGCTAATGTGTAATGGTAGGGTGATTGTGAGATGAAATGAAGGACCTACAGTTTAACGTGGAATCCGAACCACGGTGGAGGCCTGGCATTCCCCTTATTCACAAGATGTTTTGTCAGAGGTGAAGGAAGGGTTTGGTAATCAGATAAATCTGTGCCGGGACCGAGGATTGAATCCCGGCCGCCAGCACAGAAGTCTGACACCTTACCCCTAGACCACCAGGTCACCCGTGTGGGTGTGATAGTCTTTGTACTGCTATGCACTTTTTGCTACCAAGATAAATTACTTTTATACGTACAATACCTGAATCGCATTAAAGCTTGTATGAACCCGTTAGTACGAAATTATTATCCATCAAAGCAAAGATAAATTACTTTTTAGAACTCATTTTCCCCCAGTTTATTACATGTAAAATGAATAAAACACACACAAAAAAAACTGTTGTGTTGTTAAATCTTTGTTAAATGCATTTAGGTAACATAGAATGTTGTCTGTTAGCTATTTACGTGCAGAATTAGGAATCTGAGTTTAACGACATTACAACGCCGAGCGCCTTAACTTTTGTTTTCATTTCTAAATGCATTCACTTTTTATTTTAAATAAAATTAGCCTTTTGATGTTGTATTCTCTGTGTGTTATACATGATGTTTAAATTCAATCATTATTTTAATACTATTTATTTTATAGAATATTAATTTATTAAGGTTTTTACCTTTAAAATGTAAGGTACTAACAATTTTAAATCTACTTTAAAGGTGACCTGGCAGTTTAGGTGTAAGGTGTCGGACTTTCGTGCTGAAGGTCCGGGTTCAATACTTGGTCTCGGCACAGATTTATATGATTTGCCAAACCCTTCCTTTACCTCTGACAGTACGTTATAATCACAACTGGGTAATACCAGACCTCCACCGTGGTTCTGATCCCACGTTAAACTGTAGGTCCTCCATTTCATCTCACAATCACCCTACTAATACACATTAGCGTAAGTGCGTACAACCCAGACGGGTAGTAAGACGTGGTGCCAATAATAATAAATCTACTGTACAGTCATGTTTAATATATGAGAAGCCCAGGCTGGTAATTATACTTCATAGATTATTTCCCATAAATGTACTAGTTATAATACAGAGTGTTCGGAATTCATAGTCCAAAATAAATTGTATGAAACAAAAGTAATAGAAAATCCCTTACACTTATATCCTGAAAATTATGCTAATGCCATTAAAAGTTTCAGCGTACAGCGCCAGGAAAGCAAAGATGTCAAGCATGTGTGTACAACCGGTTGCATAGGAGCTAGGCGTACAGCACTGCACGTATAGTAATAGCAAGCACTTTCTGTGACGTAGGAACGTTAATAATAACCCTCAAAACGTATTCACATTTCTAGATATACCTAGTGTGTTGCTTACTATTAATTGGGGTATGGTCTGCTGACGTGATCCAAGATGTTGAGATGTCTAGTGCGGTGCGCCTAGCTACTATGCAATCTGTTGTACACGCATGCTTGCATGGCTTTTTTCTCTAGGCTCGGTATGGATTTTGTATTATTTTTGGTTCAAACAAACTACATGTGCAGTTTGGGCTATGATTTTTCGAGCATTCTGTATAGTCCAGATTCATTTAGAAAGTCTTCCCAATTAATGTAATTTATTATGTGTGTGGTTGGTCCAATGTAAAGTGAAAGGAAGCAAGCTGCCACCGTATATCGTCCCTAAAAGTACGTAGGGGTGTAACTGCTTCCTCTCAACTTTTCAAAAGAGCCAATTTAACGTTTTCTCTCCAAGATTTTATTTTCACATCACAGCGCATTACTCAAAAACTAAATATCCTATGTCAAAGATTTTTTTATTTGGGATAGGTATACATATGACCTTAGAAAAAAAATCATACCTCTAGAATATTTTTCCCACCTTTTCAAAGTAGAAATGTCACTACGTAAAATGCTTTATCTCCGACATGGTTAGAGCTATAGATACAACACTTCGTCACAATCTACTTCTTATCAAGATGAAAATCATGGTGCCAAGAACTAAAATTGGTCATGTTGGCAGTTATGCCACTACGTCTTTTGGGCAGCGATATATACGTCTACCTTGATATATATATATATATATATAATATATATATATATATAATATATATATATATATATATATATGCTGTATAGTGACCGGTGTCCAACATTCTAGGGGTGTATTCCCATCGACAAATCACTAAGAAAAGTTCATATATACATGGTATTAGAAATGCTTAGTTTGTGAGCTAGGAGGAATTTTATATTTTAATTAATAAGCAATCCAAGAGACGATGTAACGTAACTAAACAAGAAATAGTTTAACCAAATAATTGTTTAAAATTGTTTACTCTGCTTGTATGCATGCTTTGAGCCTGCGTTCCATGCTTTGTCGTAGTTTTTTGAATACACCTGAGGTGTTAATCACTTGCTAACAACCATTTACGATACATCAAGCTCAGGTGTTGAGTAATCAATAGACTTTATGAATTTTTGTACTCTGTGGACATTTAAAGTTCAAACCTGGTGACTAAACTGGCTATTAAATAGATTCCCCAAGACCAATCCATCTTTGAGAAAAACCTTTAATATTTCTAAAAATAAGCGTTTCTAGACCCATGAATGAGTTTTTCTGGATGTTTGATGGATAATAATACACCGCGAGAATATTTGACAACAACCAATATATTACCAGAAAACGTTCTGAATCTAATCACTATTCAAACAGATGCAATAAATATGTTATGTTGGAAATGCTTTGCTCAGTTAATAACTCATATTTCGTTTACAATGTGTGTTTAGTTGAGAAATTTGTATCTTTAAAAAACAGTAGATTATTTTAAGCAATTAATTTACCATCTTTAATTCACAACATGTACGCTAACAACAACGGCTAATTTTGTTTTTCACAATGAATACACAAATACTAAACAATATTAAACCTTCCTCAACATTTTTGAATATGACTCCAATAAGTTTTGTATGAAAAAGGGAGGAGGGTTTATTATGTGGATTAATATAGGTTGAAAAAGAGGGGGGTTGGAAGGGAAATGGTTTGGTACAGTATGTGAACAGCACTATAATAGCTTCAATTCATTACCGCGGCAGGCCATAGAGGAAATGTAATCTTGTTAATTTTGTTTAATTATGTTGACAAATTTTCAATTCGGTCGTACCTGGCCATGTATGATATGAGGCCATTAGCGCGTAAACAAACCCCTCACACCCATTACTACCCCCATCCTATAACCAACCCCAATTTCCACTCCATCCGTTCCTGTAATAGTGGATATCTTGATTAATACTGCAAGAGGGGTTCTGGCACTGAGCTAAAGCACTGGGAGATGTTACCTTCAGTTGGACCATTTAAAACTATGCACTTTAAATAATTTTATAAATTTATTTATAAAGTATGTTGGCTTTTTCTTAATAGAAACATATACTTCAAATTTGAAAATATCACCTAGACATGGGAGTCGAACACGAGACCCGTGTCCAGATATAATTTTTTTGGTTAAATAATATTACATTTAGATGCAGTTACTACCTTACTTAACAATTATATATCTATTAAATAAATCTTAACAGGATTGAATAAAAGGTTAAAAATGCAATTTCTAGAAAGGAGTTTAAATGTTTAGGAACAATCTATTCTAACCAGTAATAAATATATTATTATTATTATTATTATTAGCACCGCGTCTTACTATACGTTCGGGTTATACGCACTTACGCTAATGTGTAATGGTAGGGTGATTGTGAGATGAAATGGAGGACCTACAGTTTAACGTGGAATCCGAACCACGGTGGCGGCCTGGCATTCCCCACATTCACAAGATATCTTGTCAGAGGTTAAGGAAGTGTTTGGTAATCAGATAAATTTGAGCCGAGACCGAGGATTGAACCCCAGACCCAATAAATATATTAAATTGTAAATTAGGAAAGGAATTCAGTCGGGAAACGTATGCTATTACTCAGTCATCTTTCTTTTCCTCAATGACAGTAAAACTCAGAATATAGGCCTACAAAACAATAGTTTTACCGATTGTCCTCTATGGTCGTGAAAAATACTCTCATATCTTGCAATATTAGAATAAATTTAGGATGTTTTAAAACAAAGTGCTTAGGACAATATTTAGTCCATAAAGAGGTGAAGATAATGAAGAGAGTAAGAGATTACATAATGATGATGTAACATTAGCCGCTAGCTAATGTTAAAATACTGGAAACTGCAAACTTACCCAATTCTACGAAGACGACCGCGGCCATGCTCATGTAAACACTGCGAGCCACTTGTCGCCTACCACCTGGCCATCACGACCTTCCTTGTAATACTAAGGCACGCCCGCTGGGATACGTCACGCCGATTCTGCTTGCCCAAAGACTATAAGAAGAAAAGAAGTAACACTCCACCAAGTTTACGAGCGGGCTTCTACTAGCTCCGAGAGGCTCCTAGAACCTTCTCCGCCCTATCTACGTTCTTTCCCCCCCCCCCCCCCACACACACACACACAATGTTCTGCAAGCTGTGTTTTAGTGCGTATAAAAGATCGACCATGTGAATTGTGAGCCACTCTTGGGCTGGCTGTGAAGGTCGCTTGAATAGGCGATAGCGACGTAAATTACAATGTAAGCTAAATTCCTTTTGGATTAAATGTCTGACTTTTCAAAAATTCTTTTAGGCACTTCAATTATTTTTACTTAGTAAATATCCTAAATGTTTTAAACTTGCTTTCATTGACATTTCAAGCTATGTCTACGTATAAACTAAAACTTAACTCTTGTCTGAACACATAACATATCTGGACTTGAGACTTTTGCTCTAACTATTGGAATATTTTTGTGAAAGGTGTACGATTTTACCGCCGTATTAATATTAAAGATAAGTGGGTGGAGATGCCTAACCTTTTGGACTTTATATTTTGGGCGTAACAGATTTAAATTGTGTATAAGTTATAGTTACTGGTTTCCTATTTTTATCTCTATTTATCATGTTAGGTTTAGCGCTTTAATTTTAAATGGACTCGTTCCTAAAAAAACCTTGCTCTGATTAATTGTTCGTCAGAGATAGGCGAATTTGGCATTAGACTATGTTGTCTTCTAATATATGTAGATCTCAATTTATTTTTCTCTGGGCTGAATTACTTAAACTATTTTTTTTAGATTGATAGATATTGACTGTAAAATAATATATATAAAAAAGGGGGAAAGGGAAAACAACTTATAAATTATGCCATTCGTATACATCGCCTGTAGATTTTAACTTAATAAAACTTTGCAAGGTTTATATGTAAATTTCACTGTGTTAGGGAAAGTTTAGTAAGGTTATTGTATGGATGTTCGCCTCCGAACATGAATTGTTGGGCGCCTTCAGCGCGTGATATGTATAGATGGGAAGTTGCCATAGCAACCGAGTCATGATGACTAATGAGAGTTGGTCAATTAAATGAAAAGTTGTTGTCTAATATCAACCTCAGCTCACACAAATAGCTAGGGTTAATTGTATATTTTTCCCCATTCTTACGGGGCTGGTAAAATTATGTGAATAATGTATATTGACTAGGTGTTAGTAATTGTTGATGTTAACGTTTAATTCCTAGGTTGAGATTATAATAGGGTATTAGTATTCATGCCTAATTGTTATTTCTTGTAGCGAGCGATGAGGGTTGCTCTTAAAGCTGGCGCAAGTGGTATGAAGACGCCAAAAGAAAATGTTGTAAAGAAGTTGCATATTGTATGATTGTTAATATACTTGTATCCATTGTGCAGACTCCTTTTTGCTAAATTATAATAAATTACTGTTGACGGTGATATTCGTTCCTTCTCTCTATATAAGTATCATCCTTCGGTAATTTTAAGTTGAGTTAATTCATGTGAGGTAATCACAATAATGGTATAACGTCTGGGCTATGTTTATCGACCGTTGAGGACGGCCGTGAGAACTTGCCCTCATCTATCCCAAATTGCGTGTGCTGGGTGTTATTTAGCTTACCCAGCGGGTATAACAAGTTCACTCACCCAGCCCACTATCGATTGTTATTGTTATTTTCTTATTTTCCTTTTGAAGTGTTTGAACCCTCTCTTTTGGATGGTAGATCCTAATTATTGTTCAATGAGATACGCACCCTATACTCATTGTTAGGTTACTGTGATCAGGATATGCACTGTTAATGGGGGAATAAACTTAAACTATGTTCAGGGTACCGACTGTTAAACCCATTAGACGCAGCTGGGAAGATAACATTAGAACGAATCTTAAAGAGATAGGGTGTAATGAGGTGGACTGGATAGAATTGACTCATTATAGGGATAGGGTGTTTTGAACCCCAATCTACCCATCTTTATCAGTTAAATCTAATACGAGAGTGACGCCTTAGACCATTCGAACACTGAAGTGGTTACTTCTTATTTCGTTCACAATTAAATACCTAGTATGATTTTTGCATAAGTTGACAAAAACTAGCCGATTTTGATGCAGCCCCGTCATTAAAATCGTTGATTCGTTAGTGGCTCTTGGGAACTTTCAAGTTGGAAACCTCTGCTTTAGTCAATACATCATTGGGACACGGGACACTGTTTAGAAATCCGTGTCCAGGCGATAATTTTTAAATTTAATAATATGGTTCTCAACGCGGCTATAATCTGTTCTGAAAAATAGAATTTGCCTTTTCTAAGCTTTGCCAATCACGTATAGTTAATTTTAAAGAATTAAACTATTTATTCGCAACCTTTTTAGTTAAATGTCTTTGAAGCAGGGCTGTACACAGGATTTTTGTAAGGGGGTATGAGGTCAATAAGATTTTTATGTTTCGGTTATAATTAACTGGTTAGCAATAGGCCTACAATAAACTAATATGATATAATTAAGGTGACACATAAAATATTATTGAGATATTTACTTAAGTAATAAATAATAATTTAAATATTTGTATTTTATTGGGACGATAAAAAAATTCAAGCCCGAAATTATCCCACAATTATTCGCAGCACCCAAGCATTCATGACGCGTTGATACCAACAGATGGTCCAAGATATACAGAACATTTAACTTCAGGGAAGAAATATTATTAGGTTGGAGTCTTAAAAATATCGCTTCTCCCTGGTATCTACTACTTGAACCGTTTTTGTTCTCGTCTCTTTATATTGATATAATTTTTTTATCTAAAGTAAGTTTATTTCTGTATAAGAGGGGTTTAAACCTAACCCCCCATATATACGACCCTGATTTGAAGCTTAATAATACCGATTAATGTCGCAATCACAAATAAAATAAAGAGAAAATAAATGTATTTCGTGTTAGAAACTGCCGTAAACTATCCTGTATCAACCCAATGGAATGCAAGTGCATTACTTCATTCCAAGAATGGGCAGGGATATGAAGATGAATATATTTATATAGCCTCTTATGGCAAAGTCATACCTTCTGGAATATACAGATACGGAGAGGACATCATTAAAGTTATCGTTATTTGATGCCAGTGTGCACCACATGATTTCAAACCCTCAACCCCGAGATTGGAAAAACGAAAGAGAAAGATAGAAGATATGGGCTTAGCGAGAACGGTTCCGAATAAAACGGTCCCACTCATAACATGGACTGTCACACACGTGACATTACTCCCGCCAATCAAAATAGATCTGTCCTTAAATGGGGTGGTGGGGATGTAGAGACGTCATCTTATGACAGTGTGGACAATAGTAGCCTCGTGGCTTCTTTAGTGCTGACTGACAGCTCACAGCTGACTTCTGAAAGTCAACATTCAGGTATATACCTAAATTTGGACTGTCAGAAGTGACAGCTGCTAAACACATGTTTTTGCAGATAATGTGGTTTGGCTTAGGGATACATAATTTGGTCTGGTAACTTTTCAAAACCATCAGCTGTGAGCTGTCAGTCAGCACCAAATAATCCATGGGCTACTGTACGTTACTAGTACTGTGGAGGTCCTGCAATCAACTTTTTAGAGACATTCCCTTTTTGATTAGAAGTGGTAGTTAGATTTAGTACTCCACGATTTCCAACCAGTCAGGAGTAAACTGACACATATTTATTAATGTTTAAATTCTCATATCAAAAGAAAGTATTGTGATTGTGAATAAGATATAACTAGCGATGATTTTTTTTTTTTTACTTTTTATGTAAACACAAACCCAAAAAAGTGGATTTTACAATTCTGTCTGTGCATGTTCATGGATCCAAATTTTTACGATGAATTTTATTTCAAACTTGATGTTTAGATATTATAGCCCTTCAATTAAGGGTAGTTTACTAATAAGTATTTTTTTAATTCCAAATTTTTTTGAAAATTATTAATGATTTTACTTAAGATGCATATCTAGGATTTGTTTAACATGACTAATAGCACTATATAATAATTGATTTTTGAACAAAAATTCATTGAATCATAGTTTACTGTGGACTGATTTTTCAGAAACTTTTAACATTTAAAAAATGGCAATAATGTTATGATTACATATGGGTATCTTGGGAGTGTTTGACATGACAAATAACACGGTTTACTTGTTTTGGGGGTAAAAACTCATTTATGGGTTGTTTACTGATGACTGATTTTTCAAATAGTGGAAAGGTTTTTTAAATGGCTTGAAGGATTTGGTTCCAAATGAGTATCTTGGGACTATTTTACATCAGAAATAACATTGTATACTTGTTTGGGGGTAAAATTTTGTTATGGATAGTATACTATTGACTTTTATTTTTAATTTGATTATTTAAAAAAATTGTTTTAGCGATTTGGTTCAAAATTAATATCGGGAAACTATTTTACATATCAATAAAAATATATTTTATTTATCAAATATACATTACTTTAAGAGTATTTTACTTACAAAAAATTATAGAAAATTGAATGTTTTGTAAATTGAATTTGAAGATATTAAGAATAAGTTTTTAATTTTACAAATAAAGTTTGTATGGTAGTTAACAAATAATTTATTTTTGAAAATTTGACTTTTTTTTAACATATTTAAACAATTTGGTTTAAAATATGTATATAAAGAACTAATATGGTTTACCAAGATTATGCATTTGTTTTATGAGTAAAACTTTTTTAAAGGAAATTTACTAAAAACCTATTTTTGAAAATTGTATACGAAGCTATAATACAATATTTGAGAAACTTTGTGCAATTTTGTCATACCATTTATTTTACAGGATATTATTAATAGCCCGTCTCACCCAACGGATGACACTTAGGTAGGTAATACAGCTTGAACCAAACGTCTTAAGAGCCCGTGACACACTTCTGTGGCGTGTTTCTCTCAACTACTTTGACTCCGGGCAGGGCCCAGAGTTGATTTGTATCGTTCTTGACCTTCGACATTCAGCCCGGATCCAATTTACGTTCGTGCTTGTAAGTATGTGTGTAGATATCTTATCCTTACGATCAATTGGTGGGGTGAGGAAGGGGGGAGGGTTCAAGGGAGGGAAGAGAGGGGAATAAGTAGGGCGAGGGGAAGGGTTAAAAGGTGAAAGACTCACCCTTACCGGTCGAAAAGGAGATCAATCACTTCAACCTCGCAAAGGATGCTGTATCCTAGACAGGAACACTGAATGTCATTGCGCGAGTGGTAATCACTCCCTGGTGATGCAACAAGGGCACAAGTGACGCAATCATAAAACAAGCAAAAGTGTTGGGATAGTAGGGAATGAGAGTCAAAGTCCGTAATTTTTACAGTTTTTATAGCCAAAATAAAACTTTCTAGCCAAAAATAAATATAATAGTGCTTCATTATAAGTGTGCAAGTGTCACAACTGGAACCAATAGCACTCTGCAGGAGGCAAAATGGTTTATTGAGTGATGTCATAGAAGTCAAAATGGGAAAGGTTAGATGATATGGAAGAAATAACAAGGTCTCACTGATTAACTATCTAAAACAATAAATGATTATAGAGATCATTATCTAAAAATAGATGTTGTTGATAAGAGATACTGAAGGATTCTACTTGGACAAGACAAAAGATCTATCTAAAGACAAAACAGCTAGTTATAATAGATACTTTTATTTTTATTTTCTACACATAGTAATCACAACCATTATTAAATGTATGTCATGGGGATAGCGGAACTCAACCATAACTTATTATTTTTATTCTAACACGTTTCTGATCATGTGTTTTTCACAAATATTTAAGAATCGTTGATAATAAGTAGGTCTACTCTGCGTAGAAAATTTAACCCAATGTATATACGGAAGCAATTATTTATTTTGGCCAAAGAAAATAAGATATTTCTTATAAAAACTGCAAAAATAGTTTATTATTATTATTATTATTAGCACCGCGTCTTACTACCCGTTCGAGTTATACGCACTTACGCTAATGTGTAATGGTAGGGTGATAGTGAGATGAAATGAAGGACCTACAGTTTAACGTGAAATCCGAACCACGGTGGCAACCTGGCATTCCACAAATTCACAAGATGTCTTGTCAGAGGTGTAGGAAGGGTTTGGAAATCAGATAAATCTGTGCCGGGACCGAGGATTGAACCCCGGCCGCCAGCACAGAAGTCTGACACCTTACCCCTAGACCACCAGGTCACCCCAAAATTAGTTACTTTAAATCGCGTTCCCTTACATTCCATCTAAAGGGGGCCTGCTCCTACGTTCTTAATGAAGTTGCCTACTTGGAGATTTCTAAGCTATGTTGCGATGCGGATTGCATCACTACTTGACGCAGCTAAACAGTCCAAGCACTAACACACTTAGGCACCAATGCGCAAACTAAAAAGAGAGGGAATATAATTAGAATTACACCTTGTGAAGGCTCTTTTCTGCGTGCTGATAGCCCTTTCCCTATTTTTCTGACGAGTTTATACAGTCACTTTAATATTTCTGCCTTGAAAACGTTGACTTGCTTTTTAATTTTAACTTTTTCTTGTTTCCTATACTTGATAGCCAATAGATACCACGGACATTTTTAATCTACATCCTGGAAGAAAGACTGCTACTAGACATTTTCGTGACCAAGACAACCTAAGTTGTAAAGGATTTATAAAAAAATAAATTTACAAAAAACTATTTTAATACCAAAAATAATAATTTTGTGACAATGTAGGACTATTTTTTTAATTATTTAAGAATTTATGGTTTTTGTTTCAATATTATATCTTCAAAACTCTCTGAGAAAAACGTAAATTCATTATCATGGGAAATCCTGTCTTGACCGGCCCTGACGTCACAAGTAGGCAACGTCTTTCAGTAGTTTATTATTTCAAAATTTTGTTCGCGACCAAATGGAGGTGAAAGTTATCAAAGTGTCTCTATAGGATTAAAATACCTACAATCTTCAATGTTTGAAAACATATTTTCAGCATCGCATTTCCCTACTTGTCCAAGTTATACGCACATGTACTAATTACGTTGGTGATTTAGGGATGAGGAAGGTTGAATTTAGAAGACTTATACCTTTATTAGCGTGGAGGGATAGTGTAAAACCATTTAGGTACAACCACCCTCATTCATCCAATCAAACGGGATTCCAACCACGATCTTATTTGCCATCAGCAGTCTACTTTATCATAAGAGTGACGCCCGAGACCCTATGGCCACCGAAGCAGGTGTTTTACAATTGATGTCCTGAATTAATAAGTAAAGGATCAGAAACATAGGACTAGACTTCCTCGAAACAATCAAATTAACTTTAAACAGGGTCACAGGGTGACCTGGTCATCTAGGGGTAAGGTGTCGGATCTCTGTGCTGGGGGTGTGGGGTTCAATCCTCGGTCCCGGCACAGATTTATCTGATTACCAAACCCTTCCTTCACCTCTGACAAGACGTGTATTAATCACAGCTTGTGAATGTGGGGAATGCCAGGCCTCCACCGTGGTTCGGATCCCACGCTAAACTGTAGGTCCTCCATTTCATCTCACAATCACCCTAATATTACACATTAGCGTAAGTGCGTATAACCAGAACGGGTAGTAAGACGCAGTGCTAATAATAATAATAATAATAATAATAATAATAATAACAGGGTCATAACCGAGAATGTAAAGATGATAATAGAAGCTCTTTTGATTCATATTGGAGACTATTAGTGTTCTTCCAAAATAAATAATGCACTGCTAGGTTATTTACCTATAGGTGGGCGGGGCTCTTAAGTGCTTCGGCTCGACGAGGATGGGGGTTCATTCAAACAATTCTAGTGTTTTGTTCTTCCAGAATAGGGTGTGATTTTAATTTATTTATACCTGCCAGGGCAATGTGTTGACTTAGACCATTCTTGCAGGTCGCCAATCAAGTGTAACTCGTAGAGCATTGGTGTATGCTACGATGAAGCAATACGGGGGAGGTATAGGAGGGGTCTGGTCAAAATATTTAGGGGATGAGTAAGGGTAGTCATATTTATTAATGTAACCCACCAGATTGTATGGACATGCTAATGAGCGTTCGCCCTATTAAATCACCTTCTATATATCAGCAGAGCTAGTCTAATAGTTGATGGTCGAAGTGCGGGTGGGGGTGGGGGTGAAGAACCATCCCCACGATCCTCTGATGTCCTTCAGTCTGTATCGTGTCCTGGCCAACAATAGATCTGGTCTTGCGTGGGTAACGTCCTGCTGTACCGTCTGTGGCGTGAAAATGTTTCCTCCTGGCAATGATTCAGATATTGGTGTATATACAGGGTGATGCGGACTTTAATGGGATATAAGAAACACTAAAACCCGCTTTGAGGGCCACTTGCACTAACGCACTGATCTTGCAGTAGACTAAGCTTCCTATTATGGGAAGATCAAGGTTAGAATCTAAGTCGGGTGTACTGAGTTTTTTTAACAAATGGTTTTCCACTCTCCTTCCACACAAATTTGGGTAGAACTCCTACACATATCATTTTCCTAACTCCTAAAACCATTAGTGTAATTAGTACACACGCGTCCTACCCAAACGTGTAGTAAGACGCGGTGATTAAAAAAAACACTAAAACAAAGCCTTTTCGTTAAGCATAAATAATAGATTTGACTATTTGAATCTTAAATATTATTAATTACTTAACCAAGAGTGTAAGAATCCTAAGGAGGGTTGTTTTAGAGGAAATTACACCCGAATTAACGTGGAAAAGAGTGAAAAGAACCAAAGTAATACATTACAAATAGAAACTACATTCAATGCACCCGTTTGAGATTTGGAGTCCACGGCAATCTTATTTTTAAATATATGTTATTTTAGACTTCAAATTTTATCAACTGTTAATTTTTAGATGTATTCTAACTGTGGATCTAAAAAATCCATAGATAAATTGAAAGTAATTTAAGGTGTAAATTATATTTCAAGGGAATTTAGAAATGTAGAAATAGTTATTAAAATTCTAGATAGTTAATATTTGATCGATTTATTAAATAGTATTGGTTAAAACTATTTATGCAAAAGAGTTTGATCACCCTTTAAGTTAACAACATTAATATTTGTAATTTTTCATCAATGAATTAATTTAATTGCCCTTTTAATCTAACAAGTATGACTTCTATGGCCTATGGCAAAGATAGACTCAAAACTTTATCAGGCAAATAAATTACAGAAAAATCTATTAATAATTAAATAAACTATTTCAATTGGTTTGTTACAAAATAAGCTCTAACAAACAGCCATTGAAAATGTATATGAAGAATTAATAAAATATTCGTGGTACAGTATTTTTAAATACTATTTTAAACTAGTTTTACAAAATAAAATTGTAATACATTAAATGAAACACTTTTTCGATGATTTTCTCAAGTTAAATTATATCATTGGGTTTAGACAATTTTGTAAAATAATCTTAAAATCATTACTGAAAGATTTTTAAAACTTTTATTTTTAATATATCTAATATAAATTTACACTGAGTGTTTGTTACAGCTCAGTGTTCAACAAACAGTTGAAATAATTTCTTTGATTATTAAAACGCCCCTTAGTACATATTCTTAAAAAAAAAAAATTGAAAATATTATATAGCCACATATTTTATTTATGCTTACAACTATAAAAAGTGATATATATTATTAATTCTATAATGGAAACATTTACATATTAATTACATAAACATTTCTAAGAAGAACAGAAATATTTCTTTGTCAGTTCTCATCAAGTCTCACATCTTTTATGCAAATGTAAAACTCAAATTAATGCAAACCTAACTTTTTTTTCCCCTTTGGTGGGTAAAGATACATAGAAGAGGTTGACAGAAATAGATGCCAAAAATACACGGAAACCACTCATGCGAAAACTACGTGATAGAATATATTTTAAACCCCATTATTCAAATGTATTTTCCAGTGCTACGTAGGGTGGAGTAGTCTAAAGCCAAACCATCTTACTTTATGGAAGTTACAAATGGTGCCAACCTTACAGAAGGACACTTTAAGTCTCCTGCGGTTTCAACCCGGAGACAGAAGTTGTTATGGTGGTACCGCCGTATATATCTATTTTCGCTTGGCTAGGATCCCAAAGTACTCTTCAAGATTAAGGACGAAGTTAATTTGATATTTTGCCAACACTTAAAGGCCATCAAAAATATATATTCTTTTAAACGCTGGAAAAATTTAACCTAGTTTGTATGATATTCACTAAAATGGTATTTATTATAATCCCATTTCTATAGGTGTAATATTTAGAAAGAATAGAAACATTATTAGCTGGTCTAACTTTATTGATCCTTGAAATATCCAACAGTAATTTACAGACAACTATCAAACTTTATTAAATAATAACCAAAATTTACATTACTTTATATACTGTAATTTTATGTTTGCATTTTGTTTGTATATTATGTCCTTTACAGTAATTACCTGTACTATATAAAACCGGTAAAATTGATTTAAAATATTATAAAATAGATTTAAAAAATTAAGCATATCTAACCTCATGTTTTCATGATGAAACCTTGGATTCTCTTTTTCAAAATGAGCTATTTTATATTTTAAATATCTATACAAACATATAAACAAGAACGTTTGATATGTACAGTAATTGAACTAAAAACAAACTCTTTTGAAATAGCAAGAATATATCTTTTTACAGATTGTATTTATTATAGTATACCTCTAAACAAAATAATATATTATATAATAATTACACATTAAAGT
Source organism: Timema cristinae (assembly GCA_039000515.1). NCBI lineage: Eukaryota > Metazoa > Arthropoda > Insecta > Phasmatodea > Timematidae > Timema > Timema cristinae. Next base: position 19,667,474 of record JBCFYV010000001.1, read on the forward strand.
CTCTTTTAATAAAGTGGATACATTTTAAAACATCACTCTAAAATATCTTCGCTAACCGTGCGTGAGCCCCGTGGAAGACTTAGAATCTCGAAACATGATTAAATAAAGTTTTTGGAACCTCAGGGTGCTCTCTTAATTCTAACGAGTTTAAGTCGCTTAGAGCTTTTATTAGCACCCAAATGTATGAATGTATAAATATTTACCAAACTAACGTTTTTGGAATCAGATAAAAAGCTAAATTCCTATGCCCCAACGTTTCATATCAAAGATTATTTACAAAATAGGCAATATATGATACGTTTATTAAATTTACCCCCATTGATGAATGCAGTGGACTAAACGCCAATCCCATTTAGTCTGGTTTGCTGGTAATGGAAAGCCCCGATTTCAACCCCCTGTCGTGTGTAATGAGAATGTTTTATGCTAATTAATGTCACCCTTTTCTTCACGAAAACGAAGCTACGTTCCCTTTAAATTCTACCTTCTCCATCTCTACTCGATTAGATAAACTAAAATTGGACTGCCCGGGTGGGCAGTAGAATAAGAAAGGGTGGGGGGTAACTAATTATAAAATGTTGTCCTAAGTAGGTTAATAATGTTTTGTCACGTATTTTAATGTATGGGAAGGAATGATTGTCGGGAACGCGTGTTAAGGACAGTAATTTTGTAGTTTTTATAACAAAAATTATGTTTTGCCTAAATAAATAAATAAAATAATTCTCCACTAGAAACAGAGTTCAATATTATTCAAATTGTGACAAACATTTGTTGAATATCTGTGATGAGCATGGGGTCATTAAATGAGAAACTTTTTGAATGGAGACAAATAGTTGTTATTAAATTCCAGGATACCATTGACAGATATTAAACAACTGTTGATATCACCATATGTGGAAAATTAATATCGATGTTTCTACTGGAGAATTATTTTTATTTAAAATGACAAAAAAAGGTTTTGATACAAAAACTGTAAAATCACTAGCCTTTTATCACGTTCCCTTCACTCCCACCTTAAGATTGAGTCACACATACAAGACTGTGCACCAGCCATGTAGTTTTGTTGGAATTAGGAACATGATAGCAGCACGGTCGGCGCACAGTCCTTACTTAAAGGGCGTCACGATAAATACAGATAGTATGTCCCATTTTAATGTGACGTCGCGACAAATCAGATAGTATATCCCATTTTAATGTGACGTCACAACAAATCAAGATAGTACATCCCATGTTAATGTGACGTCACAACCAATCAAGATAGTATATCCCATTTTAATGTGACGTCACATCCAATAAAGATAGTATGTCCCATGTTAATGTGACGTCACAACAAATCCAGATAGTATATCCCATTTTAATGTGACGTCGCGACAAATCAAGATAGTATATCCCATTTTAATGTGACGTCACAACAAATCAAGATAGTATATCCCATGTTAATGTGACGTCACAACCAATCAAGATAGTATATCCCATGTTAATGTGACGTCACAACCAATCAAGATAGTATGTCTCATTTTAATGTGATGTCACAACAAATCGAGATAGTGTATCCCATTTTAATGTATAAAAGTTTTAACTTGGCAACTTTTAAAGAGAGAGTATTAAAAAAATGATTAAATAATTCTAAATATAGTCTTACATTGGAAAACAATATATTTTGAATCTTGAGATTTTATTAAAATTTTTTGGTTGTTTTGTTTATGTTTTGTTCATAAAAATCTCAAGTAAGAATCTTCTTACTATGATGTAGATTAAAAATGTCCTTGGGAAAACTTGTATATCTAGAATAAGACACAATGAAAAGGTAATTTAGAAATGCAAGTAAATTCTGTCCAGGAGTAAACAGTAGAACGAATGTTTATACTCGTCAGAGGAGAGGAGAAATGCTATCAGCACATGGGTGAGAGGACTCGCAGGGTGATCTACTATGTTTATTCCCTCTCTTTATATTTAGTACATGGCAGTCTAAGTGTAATTGTGCTTAGAATGCTTAGGTGAGTCAAGTTAAGATGCAACCTGCTTGATAAAAATATGCCTTGAAATCACCTAGTATGCAATGTCGTTAATTTATTGTCCGCGAAAAGCGTCAACATTTTGTTGAAGTCCTCTCGAATAAACTTGACTCGGTTAATGCGGTGGGCTACATTACCAAGTCTGCAACGAACTGACGGTGGTCAAGATTTACATCAGAGGAAGCTTCTAGACTCTGCGGTGTCATTTGAAAGTCAAGCCATATTCACATCAACACCAAGAGAGCTGCGGTAAGTGGTGGACTCATCTGGGTCTAAGGCTTTATTCACACTACTTCTTACCGCTTGTGTTAAAACATTAGCTCATATATTTATATTTTACTAAAAGCTTTCTACATATAATACAGATTAAGGCTGTAATATAATATATAAAACAGAAATTTATAAAAAAAATTACTACATTTGCGTAAATTTATTTTTATTATTATCATTATTATTTAAAAAATTAGCACTGGGCCTTACTACCAGTTCGAGTTATACGCTTATGTACTATTATTATTATCATTATTATTATTAACACCGTGTCTTACTACCCGTTCGGGCCATACGCACTTTCGCTAATGTGTAATGGTAGGGTGATTGTGAGAGGAAATGGAAGACCTACAGTTTAACGTGGAATCCGAACCATGGTGGAGGCCTGGCATTCCCCACATTCACAAGTTGTGATTAATATGTCTTGTCAAAGGTGAAGGAAGGGTTTGGCAATTAGTCTTATGTACTAATTACGCTAATGGTCTTAGCTATAAGTAATGTCATATTTATAGAAATGTATCCACGTTTGCTTGTGTCAGAGTGGAAAACCATTTTGGTAAGACCACTCTCAGTACATCTGACCGTCATCGGCTGTTTAGTCTACTGCGAGAGTAGCGCGCTAGACCACGCTACCACCAAAGCAATTTACCATTGTTTTTTATTTTTATTTTCAATTGAGTCATGTGTGTTAATCTTATTCTAGAAGAAATGTTTCCAGAATTATCGGCAACGATACAACTATTATTTTTGAGTTGGTAATACAAAATTATGACACCAGGATTCTTATTAATAATAAAAAAAATATAATATTTGTAATGCGAAATAGTTATAAAATAATAATAATAATATAGTTATAAACAATTAAAATTAATTTGTATGGAGAAATTAATTTTTTTTTAATTCCAATATTTAACGTGCATTTCTGAGCGAACACACAGATGAAAAATCCTATGACTTACGAACTAGCTTAAGCAATATCATAGGTGTAGTACTAAATGCTTTAACCATGGCACCAATATACATATTCGTAGCAGTTGAACGAACCTTCATACATATAGTAAATGTATTCACTATTATCACCCGGAGTTGATTCTTGATCTACTAAACTTAAAGTTGACCACTCTAATCACTTTTCTACAAGGATGGGCATCAATTAATATTTGATTTAATTACATTCAAAGGGTGCAATATTTTAGACCTTAATTGGTACGCGCACCATTCGCTTATAAATCCAATATTGTCGCATTTAGCGCACGTAAGACTCTAGTATGCGTCGAATTCCTGTTATGGCGCCAACAACCATCGTTTGTGAATCACCCCTTGCTAAAGGGTTAGGCAACCGTGCGCGCCCCTATGAAGACAGGGGGTGTGAAAGAAGAGTAAAGGGGTAGGACTAATGGTAACAAATAGGGAAGGTGGGAGTGAACACCTCCCTTTATCCATACCACCCCCCCCCCCCAACCCATGACACCACCCCTACAAACCAACCCCTAGATAGAATGTCGCCATTTACAGCCTTCAGGCGCCGTTCGAGTCATCTCTTGGGCGAGTTTGGTCAACGGTTTTTTTTTACGAGGGAATATACCCAAATCAGGGTAGGACAGAAGCTATTGTATTTAAGATGATTTTTTTTTAAAAAAAAGATAAGATATGTTATATTCTTTGTAGTTTTAATTATTAGGTCTGTGTGAAGCTTCAAAATGTAAAGGTCAAAGGTAAAAGGTCAAATTTATTTCTCTTAGACTTCTAAATCCACCATAACCTGTGTGTCTTCGAAACATTTCGAAACAAGAAAACCTCAATATATTACGAATATATCTTAAATATTTCACTTAATACGAAATATTTCAAAACAACATTTTTTTTTTTTAGAATAGCAACTAAACAGTATTTCAACTCCGATCGGTGATTACATCACATTTATAAGGTAAGTATAGATAAAGAGGGTAAATATGTAAAATTAAATATATTATCTATCAATAATAATAAAAGTAAGTGTTTGTCTGGGTGTGTGCGATGCCCGGCCAAATTACGGGACGCAGAGATCTGAAAATTTTAACATAGGTGAACGGAAGGGTCCAAATCTACCTTTAAGCTGGATTTTTGAATTCTTAATTAGCTTTTTAATTAAGCTATTTTCAACAAATTTTTGAAAAAAATATTTTTTATTTGGTTTAGAATTACGTTTCAGAGATAACACTTCCATCTGAAATCGGGCACCATGGGTGAGGGGGTTACGGGAAATGCCCTTCTGGTTTGCTAGTATTGAATAAAGCCATCATTATTGCTTTGCCCAAAAGAAAAAATACCGGCCAAAATGTAGAATCATGAACTTTTTGTCACTGATATGATGTTAAACTCATTTTTGTATATTATTACTGTCTGTTAAAATACTTATCACATAAGGTAGATATTGATTTATTAAATTTTATTACTCTCGCACTATCTTACAGGTAGAGAAAGTATTGTGATCGTAAAAAAATCGAGCTCGAGATTTTGATGAATCTTGACGTTTCATGAACCCCCGAATCCGAAAACTGTGGTTTTTGAATTTCCATATGTCTGTTTGTCTGTATGTCTGTCTGTACCTCCAAATAGAGCCTAAACTATTTTACCGATCGGGCTAAAACTTTGTATCTAGGGTTTTCAACGGGTGCCTCAAGGAGTTTTTGGAATTGGATATCCAACCCTAAAATTAAGGGTAGTTTACTGAAGGGCAAAAAGAAAAAAAGTTGATTTTCTCGAAATCGGCTATAACGATTTTGATTAAATTTCATTTTTAAATAATTAGAAGTATTCCAAACAAAATTTCTACTCTCAATATTTAGGAAAAATAACTAAGGACTCCGGTCTGATACGTAAATTCTTATTTTGTATCATATCTCCAAAACGATTTGAGAAATGAAATTACTTATCATTACAAATATGTATATCTATTAATAATACACATATTTTATAAGAAGAATATTTTTATAAAACCAATAACTTTCAAGCTATACTCATATATATAACTTTTCAAACACTAAAGTTAAAGTATTGCGACCGTAAAAAAATATAACATGAAATTTTGATGGATGTCGACGTCTCAAGACCCCCCAAACCCTAAAAAGTGGCCTTTACAGTGCCTTCTGTCTGTGTGTGTGTTTAAAGTTAAAATTAAGAGTAGTTTAAAGAAGGGCGAAAAAAGAAAATATATATTTTCTCAAAATCGGCTCTAATGATTTTGATTAAAATTCGTATCTAGGCGTTGAATAAGATTATAGATAGATTGACTATATTTATTTTCCCATGACAATGACTTTAAGGGTACTTTACAGAAGCTGAAATTTACGTATCTCCGCAACTATTTGAGATACTAAATAACTTATCATTGCAAAATTGTAGTAGGCCTACTATTAAAAAACTTTTATATGGAATATATGTTCACTAAAACAACAGTTTCTTAAATATTGGCAAATATATTAACACAATTTTGTGAGCTTTAGTTGTAAAGATATACTAGAGTTTAAACGTAATAATTCTCTAATGTCATAGAGTAATTAAATATAAGTAAGTCTCTAAAAGTGTATGTTGTTTTTCCTTAAAACTCTTAGGATAAATGTTTGTACAACAATGATCTATATCCATTATTTAAGACTCAATAAGCAATATTTACATTTTTATTGGTCAAAATTTATAATTGAGATTTTAATAGCAATGCGATGACATGAAGAATTGCAACACTTAATAAAATGTCGGAAATTTTAACAGGAAGTATAGATTTTAATACGAAGTGTTGACCCTTGTGGACCCAATATTGATTTTTATCGATCCAAATATACAAATTAGGACATTAATTCTTTAAAAACAAAATTATAAATTTAAAAACGCAACTCAAAAAATGTTTACATAAGGATAGTGTAATTTATTCTGGGTTTTCTCGTGTATATTATTTTGATTTACATATATTACGAGTTTTGAGTAAATATCTCCATTTTCAAAACATGAGCGAGAAAGTCCGTGCGGAGATCCATACCATTTATTTGCATTTGTTTTCATGGCTATTTAATTAAAATATTGTGATGTTTATTTTCACAAATTAGGAACAAACCCCTTAAGGATCATCCATAAGAGACGTAACGCTTATTTCCTGCCTTTTCTACCTTCCTTCCCCCACGTAGCTCCATGTAGAAATTTATCCTGACCCCTCTCCTCACCCCCCCCCCCCCTTACAACCAGTGTTACGTAACTTTTCACATCAAGAGTGAACGTCATCAATTCACGGAGAGAAGATTTTGTGGCAGTAAAAGAGGGACACAGATTTAATACTCTTAAATTCTGAATATTAAACATTAAAAATAGCTTTATAACAATATTTAATTATATTTATTTATGGTTATTGCATGAATGGATGAGTATTATGAAAATCAACAACCCTTCAAGATCTGTGTTTTGTAACACTGTGTTATACTCAACTATCCCCTATGTAACACCATGTTAACAGATTTAAGGTGATCTGGTGGTCTAGGGGTAAGGTGTCAGACTTTTGTGCTAGCGGCCGGGGTTCAATCCTTGGTCCCGGCACAGATTTATCTGATTTCCAAACCCTTCCTTCACCTCTGACAAGACATCTTGTGAATGTGAGGAATTCCAGGTCTCCACCATGGTTCGGATTCCACGTTAAACTGTAGGTCCTTCATTTCATCTCACAATCACCCTACCATTACACATTAGCGTAAGTGCGTATAACCCGAACGGGTAGTAAGACGCGGTGCTAATAATAATAATAATAATAATAATAATAATAATAATAATAAAAATGTAATATCTAGGTTATGAATTCGGTTGAAAAATAATTTAATCATTTGTAATCTGTTAAAGGGTCCCATGTAATGCTGATGAGAAGAGAAAAGGGGTTAGATCTGTTATAATAATAATAATAATAATAATAATCCATTATTTCATTCAAATCATACATTACACATTACGTAATGTAAACCGAAGTAGTAAGCGCTAATAATAATAATAATAATAATAATAATTATATAATAATAATAACAGATTTTAACCCTTTTTCTCTTCTCAACAGCATTACATGGGCCCTTTAACAGATTACAAATGATTAAATTATTTTTCAACCGAATTCATAACCGAGATATTACATTTTAAAACAAAATGTCTTCAAAATGTATACGCTCGTGTTTAATATGAACATAAGTGACAGTTTTACTAAGGGCTGATCTCCTCTTATCACCTCAGTTGGACCAGCATCATACCAATAATTTCATTCCCACCCTTCTTTTCACTTGTTTAAATTTGCAATAATGGGAATAATCAAAATTTAAACTGTGAATAAGGTAACAGAATCTTCTATTTCTCTCTTTCCCGCCGGTTAAGCCGGCGACTCTTGTAGAGTGAGTTTAATGGCCCTCACAAGGAAAGGAAACAGATTAACTATCGACCCATTAACTATTTACAAATTACCAACCAAACGTATCTCTCCACAAATCAAAAATAAATATAATATAAATCACTTTTAGTGGCGTCATATTCCTTGCAGGCAATCAAGTGAATCCAATATTTAGCCCTTGATATTATATATTCTGAAAATTGAAAAATGACACCTGGACACGAGAATCAAACCCGTGCCTTGTCCCGTGTCCAGGTGTCATTTTTAAATTTTCAGAATATGATATCTTGATGGAGAATTCCCAATTAAAAGCATAAATAATAGCTTCGGCTATTTAATTATTGTTATTATAGCTCAATGGAAATATCTATGACGAATTAACAAGAACAATTTTGATACATAAGATAAATACATATAAAGAAGATAGATACGTTAGCATAAAATAGTATAACGTGCTTTAGATGAGGGATTAAAATTACAAAGTATTAAAAAGAGACAATTTCAATGTATATTAACCAAATATAAGCCAAATAAGAGATTGTTCTTTCAATGACTTGAATAAAAATAGTTGAATTTGTGACTTGAAAATTAAATATCAAAGTCTAAAAAAAAATATTTAATCTCAATTTACCAATTTAATATTTTTGTTGCCATAAAGAAACCGTTTTTAAAATATTAAAATTAATTTATATTTTAATATTGTTTGAGCTTTGTTAAAGTAATAGTTTCTAAACATTATTCAAGACTCAGAATATTAGCTACAAACTAGTTTGAATAGGTCCACACAAATAGTATGCTTTAAATCCGACAAGCCACAGTAGCTGTTAAAACGTATCAAATTATTTCAGAACCTTCCTAGATTCAAACCATTGTCCCCTATAGTCGGATCACTAATAATCTGGCTAACGGCACCCGTTTAATTCATCTCATTATGTTTAATCAAGCTTAACTTTCACAATATTTGTTTAAATGAACTGTGACACATGTGTGAACATTATATAAATAGTTTAAAATTAATGCTACTTCTCTAATCATCGGTTTGAAGCTAATCAGGTGTTTAACCAGCCTTTATTAAACCCAATAAAAACTAATTAGTATAATTGACTGTGGTCATAAATAAAAAAAAGGCGTGGACACGCCGCTATATTGTTACCAATTTTCCACAATGTCATATTAATAAATCAATGTTCACTATAATGAATGTAGAACATTATAAAAAAAAACTTTGATAGTTCAAATAAAACTTAGAGTACTAAATATCCGCGCGTATCAAATAAATTCACGCTCAAACGAATATACACTTCAAAAAGGTTTGTTTGTGGCGAAATGGTGCGTATACCGCAAATAAGTTGCCCATTGTTTATTCACGACTAATGCACGAATGAAATAGCGGCCACACGCTTCGACAACCATCAAATCGAAAGAAAAAAACTACATTTTAAAAAACACGGGGGGGAAAAAAATGTACATAATAAACTCCATGTTTGAAAACAATGTGCTTGCTTTTCAAAAAATAGTTTCATTTGCCACAGTGTTTACATTCCATACAGTAAAAACACACACACACATGGGTAGCGTTAACCACAGAGTTTATATTCAAAGGCACGAACCAAAGTGGAGTATTGGCCACAAAATATATATTCAAGTATGGTAGTGAAGATTTGGCCACAAACTGTAAACTCAATATTACAAAACATGGTACTTGATTATTTGGCAACAAATTGTTTATTAATTGTCATAAAACATGAAAATTGATTAGTTGACTACACACTGTATATTCTTTGTCTCAAAACAAGTAAAGCAATTGTTTATGACTAAGTTTGTATTATATTGCACAAAACCAATTAAATGCAGGTTTCGACACAAAATATATTATATATATATGCTACACCTCATTTGTGAACTTGTCCAATTAATGAATTGGTAAAATGTTTGCTCATTTCATGAACTATCATCCTCCTATTATTTCATGAAACTGGGTAGTAAGTAGTCTATTCCATGAACTGGGTAGAAGTAGTCTATTCCATGATCTGGTAGTAAGTAGTATATTCCATGAACTGCGTAGTAAGTAGTATATTCCATGAACTGGGTAGTAAGTAGTCTATTCCATGAACTGGGTAGTAAGTAGTCTATTCCATGAACTGGGTAGTAAGTAGTCTATTCCATGAACTGGGTAGTAAGTAGTCTATTCCATGAACTGGGTAGTAAGTAGTCTATTCCATGAACTGGGTAGTAAGTAGTATATTCCATGAACTGGGTAGTAAGTAGTCTATTCCATGAACTGGGTAGTAAGTAGTCTATTCCATGAATTTTGAACGCTTGTGTTGCCCAGTTTAAGAACTGGACGAATTTTTGCCAAGTCCATGAAATGGACTAGCGAAGAAAAGTTTTGGTAACTAAGTTAATATAATATCTTAAAACTAATTTAACCTATGTTTGTAGCCGATAGTACAATAAGTTCAAGCTAATTAAATGTTCAAGAGCTAATGCAATTTTTTTTCCTGTTCGTGAAATGGTCATATAAAAAGGCATGTTCACTGATTGGGAAGACATTTGCTCGATTTATGAACTTGGCAGTTACACTATAGGGCTGTAACATTAGTTTCAATGACAAAATATGGTACGAGTAATGGTGATCACAAATGTTTATAATTTCTTGCAACAATAATGGCAACTAAAGTATTTGTTTAATTTATAAAATTAATATAATTTTAATCGATTAGTCATGAATCTAAAACGGACCAGATATTCTAATGTCAAGAAGGTTTTTTTTAATGTGTTTTTTAAAATGATTTGCTGAACCACAAATAAACATAAATACTTAAGAAACCAACCAGAAGGTCACTAACTCTGTAAACTTGCACGCATTAGTCTAATTTGTTTGGCTCTGACTGTACTATGCGAATAGCTGCATCACGGGGAAGTGCACATTTAACTGCTGGCGCGTAAATGTTTTCAACCCAGCAAACATTGGTTTGTGTGTGTCCTTCAGAACTATGTTCAAACGAAGCATGCTCAAATGGACATGTGACAAGATTTACAAAAAATATAACATTGATGAAGCTAGAATCTCTGTCAATTTTGATGGCGTGGATGAGTTTGAGTACTGATTTTATATGCATGATAAAATAAATACGTGGGTAACAAACTTTTCAACATCCCATCTGGTGAGATATAATATTTACAATACTCTATATCCCATGGTAAGGACTTTATGATGGCTCACCCTTTGGTAACATACTTTACGGCTACATTCTTGGAGAAGACCACTTGATGGTTAAATGGGTTTCCCACATCAGACATTTCCAACAGATTTTAACTCAATATAATTAATCCCCAGCCTCCAATGAAACTTCGTACGGGTAATATTAGTAACCATGTCGGGAATGTTCGTCAATAATCAAGTAAGCGTGGGATATCAGATTTAAAAAATAATAATAATAAAAGAATCAATGAGCATATTAGATTTTAATTTTGTAATTCAATAAATTAATCAATCAGTAATCCACTACAGAAAATTTAGACTACTTTACGAGTGTGAGAATATAAAGTGGGGCATGATATACAAATTAATAATCACAAACATGCCCTAAATTGTACTTTAAAAATAGCTGTAGACAATATTTAAATTTTAATAAACAAACATTTATGTCTGAATCAATTTCAAATCATGCAGAGATCGGCGGGTGACATGTTTGCAAATGTCTGGTCGATGAATTATGTTGTTTTACATGAAAAATAAGTTGACCCATATTTATTTGAATCAATATAATGATATAGCTACAATGTTTCTGCCTTTCCTTTTGACTGCAATATTTGGTTGAAAAACTTTCGGTTTTACCAATTTTATATGATTTTAAGTCGGCTCTTGTCTCATTTGGTCAAGGTTTTAGCACTATTTTGAAAAAACTACATTAAAATGGAAATAATTAGATTGTTTTTAAAGATTGTGAAAGAAAACAGTTTGATAAATAGCACACTATACTCGTTTAAGGGTATTTTACAGAAAAACATTTTACAAAAATCTCAAATATTGCAAAATTAACTAAATTTTTGATCAAAATAGGTATCCGGGGAGTGTTTAAAACTATAAATAAGAATAAATATTTTGTCTATATTAAAAAATAAGTTTTTGTTTACTGATGAATGATTTTTTAAAACTAGTTTTGTTTTATAAATGGCTCAAGTAATTTTGATACAAGATTATATCAGAATAAGGTTTTATATAATTAAATACACCTCTAGGTAGTTATAAAAGCATAGATACGATTCAACTCTTAACATTTTACTTTAGAAAATTCAAATTCCAATAATTTATAAAAAAATACTAAAAATCTCCATTTGTCTTTTAAAAACGGATAAAATAAATAAAACACATTTTTGATCGTTGCGTTGTTCTTGCTCCAAGGTGACCAATCCCATTAACACACCCTAAACTGTATGCAAGCTGCCGCGCGACTAGGTGTAGCGTGTAGACTTTCGCGTCAAATTCAGGCGCCCCCTGTCGAAAAAGGTTAAAGCATTTGGAAGTCCACGATGATTTCCCCCGGGGAGTTTGGGGCGCTGTTAGCTATAATAACTGCACAGAGAAGATGAGTAGGGGGAGGAAAGGGATTGAGCGATGAGGGACGAGGGAGGAAATAGCAGGGCTGGGGGAATATAAGGCGCCAAATATCACATGGTATCGCTTAGCAACCTGTTCATATAGCAACACTCATAAGTTGATCCAGTGATTACCGAGCTTTTTTACTTTTTCGAACGCCTCGGGTAGAGAGAAAGAGACAGTATTGTGATCGTTGAAAAAGATCTAACATTAAATTTTAATGGATGTCAACGTTTAATGAATCCCTAAACCCGATAAAAAATACTTTAAAAAAAATTTCGTCGGTCTGTTACCGTTCTAAACATCTCGGTGAACCCATATTTGGTTCGACAGGGGGAAATCACATAATAGACGTGTAAAGAAGTAGGGTTGGTATTATTAATAGGTTATGCTAAAATCTTAATAATTTAATTTTTTTTACTCAATTAAAAAAAGTAAATAGCTGTACTTTTTATCACAGGCATCTGCAATTTCTCGCGGAACCCTAGTTGATACACTTATCCACAAGTCACTTTAGTATCCTCGGGTACAATTATAGCTTTATGGATTGATGTTTAAGTTAGAGTGAAATTTAATGAAAATCAAAGCTTTAATTTTTGCCATTTTTGTAGCAAAATATTTTTTCTCGACCTAATAAATAAAATACTACGTCAGTAAATACGTTTAGCTTAGAATTTCTACTCATATTATCAACCACGTTGGTGGACAAGCGGGTTAAGTATCGAACTCCTAAAGTATGCTTTTTCCGGTGATGGGTAGGTTGGACTTGAATCCTAGATGGGTGTACTTGTTTTTAATTTTCCTAAATAGTTCCACTCTCTCCAGCCACATAAATGCGAGTTTATTTCCTTCTAATTCTATCTTCTTCTCCCTTAGCCATTAATGTAATTAAATACAGATAGCCAAAACCGATTCTAAAACATACTTCGTGCAAAAGTAATACAACTATTTTCTTTGTTTATTGATAATAATCAAGACGGCTAGTTACATTAGGTTATTTTCATTCTTACATTTAGTAATAAATTTGAAATGTGGTTTAAAAACCTAATATTAACACTGGTCTAGAATTCGTTAAAAATATATTTCTTATTCAGTGAAGTTTAAAAATATTGTCCCAATTTTTAATATAAATATAAGAATTAGATTAAATATATTATTCGAACACCTGGTGTTTTTTAATTAGTTTTTAGTTTGCTCTTTGAATTTAACTCTCTTGATTTGTTTGAAAAGTGTTTTATTTTTAATTACTTTTTAAGCACCTATTCTTTTGTGTGCTAACCAAGATAATGAATTTAAGGGGTTGGAAGGTTGTATTTAGAGGAAGTGTAATCGCAAGTGCGTGGAGGGAGAGTAAATCCTAATAATTGACTAAAAGGTATGCAGGTATATTTTGTAAAAACCATCCTCACTACACTCAACCGAGATTCGAACCTCAATCTCCCCGTTATCGGCAGTCTAGTCTACTGTGAGAGTAGCGCGTTAGACCACGCGACCACCCTAGAGTTTTTTTTTAGATATTTATGTGATAGAAAACAAGTGATATATTTTTAGTCTATACTTAATAACACACAATAATTAAATATCTAGGTTATAGAAATTATGTTCTTATTCTTTTTGTTAATATTTTTCAAGTGAAGGGCTCACATGTTTGTAATTATTTGCAAGTTGAAGTAAACATTAAAAAGCAGCGTGGCCCATCTAAAGCTCCCATCTGTCAGTCATAAAAAAGGCACACACGAGTCATGTCTGAATATTTCAAAATGAAACCATGAGTCGCATGTGTTATTATACCAAAGTACAGCATTGCGTAGAAAAAAAAATATTTTATTCATTTCGTCATGTAGAAAGCAAGCACATAGTTAATAAAATATTTAATAGAGTTGATGTTATTTGAAAAGTGGGGGTAAGGGGAGAGAAAGGAAGTAAAAGGGGGGGGGGGGAGAGGACGCTACTTTCTGGTAGAAATTGAATTATTTATTTATTTTAAGTCCCCCCGAAGCACTTAACAAGATAACACGATAGAAAGAGAAACTTTACTATGTTACATTTCAAATCCCTTGGGTGTAAACAATCTTGTAAATAAACGCACCCCCTGTTTCGAATATTAAGAATATATATTCGGAACTATCTTCTTTTTATTCCATTGTTGGTAAATTTAAAAAGTTTCACATAAATGTATAATAATTAGATTTAATATGTTTAACTCACTCTAAAGCAATATTCATTTAAACTTTTTAAATTTTGTCCAAAGCTCACACCCAAAACCAATGTTTAAACTATAAAACGTTTATTTTTTAATTTCAACTAGCAATAGAAAGAGGCTTTCATTTATAAAACTATCAATAATATTGAGAAACCTAATTCATTTCATACAAAAATAAATATATTAATATTTTATAAACATAGTGATAGACTGAAAGATATTCAGATAATTATATTTTACGTTAAGTCTACAAAGAAGTAATAATATGTAGAGAAATAAATATGCAACCTTAAGATTTTGAAACTTTGTCTTAACTTAAGTAATTAAAATCTAATTTACTAACAATGATCAAAAATAGATTAGAGACTATATTAAACTAAAACATAGCCTTACAATCATCAATTTAAATGCTTATATAATTAGCCATATTGCTATATTTGGTGTTAAAGTCAACCCCATTAAATTAAGATTGTGATTAATTATTTATAACGTAAGTACATGGTAGTAGAACTATAGGATCTGTTCATTAAAAATATACTATATCAAGAAAGTTAAGAATATAGAACAATTTTATAAAACAAGGAGATTATCTATTCTTAAAAACTACCTTGAAATATAGTATTCATACCCTGACCGATTACACCATAAAGATAGCATGTAAGATAAATCATAGTGGAATAAAAGTGGATAGTTTTATACCATTATCACCATATATCAACCTATTCAATAAATCAAAGTACAGTACATCAAAATTAAATTATTGACTTAACACTAACATATATAATTTATAAAATTAATTTACAACCAGATTATATTACAAAATCATTAAAAAAAGTTGTAAAACATAAAATCAAAAAGTAATATATTAAATATATATATATATATTAAACATATATATATATATTAAACATATATATATATATATATTAAACATATATATATATATATATATTAAACATATATATATATATATATATTAAACATATATATATATATTAAACATATATATATATTAAACATATATAATATATTAAACATATATATATATATTAAACATATATATATATATTAAACATATATATATATATTAAACATATATATATATATATTAAACATATATATATATATATTAAACATACATATATATATATATTAAACATATAATATATATTAAACATATATATATATTAAACATATATATATATATATTAAACATATATATATTAAACATATATATATATATTAAACATATATATATTAAACATATATATATATATATTAAACATATATATATATTAAACATATATATATATATATTAAACATATATATATATATATTAAACATATATATATATATATTAAACATATATATATATATATATTAAAATATATATATATATTAAACATATATATATATTAAACATATATATATATATATATTAAACATATATATATATATATATATATATAAACATATATATATATAATTAAACATATATATATATTAAACATATATATATATATATTAAACATATATATATATTAAACATATATATATATATTAAACATATATATATATATTAAACATATATATATATTAAACATATATATATATATATTAAACATATATATATATTTAATATATATATATATATATATATATTTAATATATTATATATATATATATATTAAACATATATATATATATAATATTAAACATATATATATATATTAAACATATATATATATATTAAACATATATATATTTAATATATATATATATATTAAATATATATATATATATATATTAAACATATATATATTAAATATATAAATAATTCAGACATCACAATTCACAAAAAACATTGACCAAAATTTTTAACATTAGCTTATACAAAAATTGATAGATCTAATGTCTCTTCACTGCCCGACAACGTTAAAAAGGTTATTTCAAAACAAAAATCACAGTAAAAATAATCTTTTAATTAATTGAAAGTTCCATTTCTCTAAATGAAATAATGAAAAAACGGATTAACTGATTTTGACCAAACGATCACTCAGTTTAAAGGTCAAGGGTCTAGAATTTCATGACAAATTTTAGTTTCCGTGGAAAATCCGATTTTCCTAGCGCACGCATTGGTTCATCTGTACAGAAAATTTTGTATACGTCACCTGAAAAACATGGTTATTGTATTATTGTGTACTGGTAAATAAATAATTTCAATATGGTTAAAAATAATAACTCACTCTCCACTTACGTGGAATAGAGTAACAAATTTAAAAATTACGGAAATATGTATATACAAGTATACTAAGCAAACCAATATTTATTTGTTAGATTTGTTGCTTTTCCTTAGTCTTCTTGAGATAAAGCTGGAAGAATTGTAATTTTAAGGTTCTCATCGTGAATAGTAAAGAGCAACAATAAACGATTGGCTTAAAATTAAAAACTAAAAGCTAAAAATTTATAGAGGTTGACAGCATTTTAAGAGTGAATTTTTAACTAGAAATCTGAGCTAAGCCTCAATATGTTGAAATTATCCCAGTTAAACGTTTTGAATACATTTTAGATTGATAATCTGCGGTCATCGCTGCAAAAACTCAATAGTATATTTAAAAAAAACGTAAATTATAACCTTATTAGTACTACTAATTAATGCCTACGTTTGGATGGAGTGAATATATGTATCTTCATCAGGGTTAATCCTAGGCAGCTAGTAGAATAATCCCCACCTCTCTAAAATTTCACACCCAGTCTCACAAAATAAAAATAATAAAACAAGATATATAAATAGCGAGTCAATTTCGTCGAAGTTTCCCAGGGTTCATCAATAAACCACGTCAAAGTTTTTTCTTAATTCAGTTGATGCTCTCTATCTCCATGTACCACCAAGTAGACATTTATCCTGACCCCCCTCCTTGCCACCCCCCCCCCCTACAATCTGAATTACGTAACTCAAGAATGAATTTCATACTATAGGGAATGGAAAACACTAGTTAATTATTGCAGTTTGTATATATTAAAAATAATTTTTGTTCAAAATAAGTCAAATATGGCACCAGTTCATACAGAGCTTCGTTTTCTTCAATTGGTGAGATCAACAGTTATTAAGTATGAATATTTGTTATTAGCATAGCAGCATTAGACGGAAAACTTTTTAAATGAAGAGGAAAAGTTATCATTATATTCCAGGACATACTTGACATATTCAACAACAGTTGATATCACCACGTGAAGAAATTTAAACTCTTAATGTTAATACAGAAGCAATATTTGGTACATTTTGGCAAAAAAAAAATCTATAAAAACTCTGAAAAAACTGTCCAGAGTTATTCTCTACACTTCCACCCGTTGAAAACTTGAACATTAAAAAAATATTACTTTTTATAACATTAGAATTTTAGTATAATATTTGTGTTACGTAACATTGTGATGTATCCACCCTTTCCCATGTTACACTATGTAGACATTAGATTCACCCCATCAACCCCTTCCAACAGAGTTACGTGGTTTATGGATGTCTCCTAAAAGCTTTCAACGACTGCACCGCCTCCAATGGCCACCATGATTTTTTGTGGGAATCAGAAATACCTA
The DNA here is from genome assembly GCA_039000515.1 of Timema cristinae. NCBI lineage: Eukaryota > Metazoa > Arthropoda > Insecta > Phasmatodea > Timematidae > Timema > Timema cristinae. The sequence continues at coordinate 19,685,546 of JBCFYV010000001.1, forward strand.
AATTGTAAAATATATATATACAGAAAGGAGACGAAGGGGTGGAACCTACTGGAAAATAGAGGGCATTGGAAGCAGCAGAGGGGGTTGGGGGACGGGGGGGGGGGGGGTGAGAATAGGAGAAATTTGGCTCCCCGCAGAGTAATTTCAACCTCGGCTGTAATGAAGCTTGGGAGATAGAATATTTTTTAACTGCGATTCGTATCGCGAAAATGAAAAGAGATAAATAATGGAAAAGTTAAAATTGCTACGAGAGCCTACGCGTATAATTTTGACGGTATCGAAATGTAACGGATGTAAAATATTGCTGATTTTTTTTTTTAAGAGAATGAGGGGGGGGGTGGGGGGGGAAACAAACAAAAACACTTAATGATTTTGGGTAGCTCGTTTTATTCATAAAATACTTTATTAAATATTTTAACACAAAAGGGATTAAATACTTTATTAAAAAACGGTGAATTATTTGCCATGGAAAGGTTTGTTTATCTTTTTATAATACCTTATTTAATTCGTAATGTAATTAAGAATAAAGAATGATTATTATGAAAAGAATTGCACTTTTATCTACCTTAAGACACTAAAAATAAACATCACATGAGAAATAACCATTTTAGAAATAAGCAAAAAATATTATTATTATTAGCACCGCGTCTTACTACCCATTCGGGTTATACGCACTTACGCTAATGTGTAATGGTAGGGTGATTGTGAGATGAAATGGAGGACCTACAGTTTAACGTGGAATCCGAACCACGGTGGAGGCCTGGCATTCCCCACATTCACAAGATGTCTTGTCAGAGGTGAAGGAAGGGTTTGGTAATCAGATAAATCTGTGCCGGTACCGAGGATTGAACCCCGGCCACCAGCATAGAAGTCTGACACCTTACCCCTAGACCACCAGGTCACCATTGCAAAAAAAAAAAAAAATCACCTTTAAATCTCGCGCCAATACGAACTCTATTTAATATCAACTATTTCAGACGGTTTTGCTAGTGACAGAAAGTTTGGGGTGGAATCCAGGCCAGATATATTAGGGATACATTTTCTTAAATGTTTTCACACAATCTCTCTCCACACAAGCTATTTTATAATTCCTATACAATTCCATTTTTGTCATTTTTAATATATAAACTTAATTTATATGCTGACCCAAAATAATGGGGAAAAATACATTTTAAATATGTCAATATTAGTTGTTTTTTCTATTTAAAAGTGATATAATTAAAAAGTTTTAAAAATAATAAACATTTAGAATACAATTTTTACTAACTAAATTTCATGGTTATGCTGTATTAGTGCTAAAAAAATGGGTTCTCTCTTACTCTAAATATGTTACTAAATTAAGTTATGAAATGTTTATTTTATCATCTGTAAGCTCTAGTTTAATTAATAAGGCAAGTTTAGACATACATTATGTTTAACAATAATAGTCTTTTTAAAACATAACAATGATAACTTATATATTTAAGTTACTAGGATAACAGTAATATGAAGGTAAACACATTAGATTAATTAATACTTTATTATATAACATGATCTAAGAACTAAGCCCCTAGGGATTAAAATAACCTCTGACAAGACATCTTGTGAATGTGTGGAAGTGCCAGGCCGCCACCGTGGTTCGGATTCCACGTTAAACTGTAGGTCCTTCATTTCATCTCACAATCACCCTACCATTACACATTAGCGTAAGTGCGTATAACCCGAACGGGTAGTAAGACGCGGTGATAATAATAATAATAATAATAAAAATAAAAAACTCTAAAAACTAAATATAATTAAATTAGAAAAGGAACACACACACTTGCATCGTGTTTACCCTAAAATGTAATAGTATTCTTACCATAACCAATTATTGCACTATGGCCCTATCTTATAGTATACACCGTAGTAGAACCGATTTAGGTAAGTTTGTTACCTTTCATGGTAGAGCGAGTATATATTTAATTAAGACATTTTTAAGATACTCATGATATTTTCCATACTCTACTTTAGATAATTAGATCCGCTACATCTAATAGTACCTGAGCAATAATAAAATGTTTTTAATTAGTGTGGCACATTATTAGAGTTTGGGTTAAAAGTACAGGACATCATACTTCAAGAAGAACACCAGTGAGCAAGCGGATTAAACGTTTGGCTCCTTTATTCTGGTTTGCTGGTGACAAGGGAGTTAGGGGTTTTAAGTCCTCGTTGGGGGGTGTTTTTTTTCTCCTAAATTTCCGTTCTCCCTTCACGTAAGTTTGTGTGAATTTTATTTATATTCTTACTTTATCATTATTACCACTTATTTAAAGTACTGTACCTAAACAGATAGCACAGATATATTTTAAGACAAATTGGAAAAATAAAGTGGCTAAAGACAGTGTAAAAGTATAAAATGAGGAATCATAGAGAGAGAGAGAAAAGGGGAGAAGGGTTGAGGGTTAAGGAGAAGTGACGCTCAACTAAATTTTTTGATTATCTTCAGCTTAGTTAATTTTCAAGAATGGTTATTGGGAGATTCCATATACTTCACAGACCACTTCTCACGATCAACTCCAGATGTGGTATTTTTGTAGAAAGAACCTTTTAAAACTAAAATATATTGTGCCTGCAGTCGATATAGATATCATTCCGCTATATTGTTATATTATTTTATAGGGCTTGATAGATAGGGTGATATGAAGGTAGAGTGTGTGGATCAAAAGGAAAGGGTAGGCCATGAAAGACGTGGCTAAATATTGTATATGAATATGTGAAAAAGAGAATCATTAAGAGTTTTAAGAATAAAAGAGCATGTATGTATATATGTATATAAGTATGTGTGTGTGAGTATATAAGTATGTGTGTGTGAGTGTATGTATGTATGTGTGAGTGTATGTATGTATGTATGTATGTATGTATGTGTGTGTGTATGTATGTATGTATGTATGTATGTATGTATGTATTGTATGTATGTATGTATGTATGTATGTATGTAATGTATGTATGTGTAGTGTATGTATGTATGTATGTATTATAGGGTTGTATGTATGATGATATGAAGTAGAGTGTGTGATAATGTATGTATGTATGTAGTGTGAGTGATGTAATATGTATGTATGTATGTATAATGTGTGTATGAGTAGTATTGTATGAATGAGTAGAAAATGTATTATGAGTATGTTTAATGTATTAAGTGGTAGTATGATGTATGTATGTATGTATGTATGTAGTGTGTGTATGTATGTATGTATGTATGTATGTGTATGTATGTATGTATGATGTATGTATGTATGTATGTATGTATGTATGTATGTATGTATGATTATGTATGTATGTATGTATGTATGTATGTATGTATGTGTATGTATGTATGTATGTATGTATGTGTATGTATGTATGTATGTTGTATGTATTATGTATGTATGTATGTATGTATGTATGTATGTATGTATGTATGTATGTATGTATGTATGTATGTATGTATGTATGTATGTATGTATGTATGTATGTATGTATGTATGTATGTATGTATGTATGTATGTATGTATGTATGTATGTTGTATTATGTATGTATGTATGTATGTATAAAGAGTACAGGCAGTAGGCAGGCATCTTCAAAACATCGAGGCCGAGGCTGAAATATCCTTCTCATCAACTGACACAGTAGCCTTCTTATCTTCAAAACATTTCGAAGGAAGAAGAACACTTTTATACATTATTAACAAATTTGAAATATCTCATCAAATATGATATATTACAAGGTTTAATAAATTCTCACAACAGCCTCTTAACAGTATTTTAACACCAACGATTTATTAAATAACATATATGAGGTAGGTATAGATAAATTCAAAAATGTCAGCACAAACAAATATAAAGTGCTTTGTTTCTTTTCTCAAAACCTTAATCTTTATCTGGATGTACATAAAGTGCGGCCGAAGGGAGAGAAAGTGTTTTTTATAGGTGTTATAGAATTGAAATACTTTAGCCAAACTAAATCAAATATTTCTCCAGTGCCAACATAAAGTTTAATTTTATGCACATGCTAATATCAACAGATCTTGAATATATGTCTAGGTGTCCTGGAATTTTGTCAAAACCTTTTATCTTTATTTAAAAAGTCTTAGCGAAATTCCAGGACACCATTAACAGATATTCAAGATCTGTGCTATAAGCATGTGCAGAAAACTAAACTATGTTGCTACTGGAGAAATATTTGATTTATTTTGGCAAAAAAAAAGTAATGTGTTTAAGAGGAGGGTTATTGCATTTCTTATATCAAAACGTTTCTGGCGAAAATAAATCATTGCTCCAGTAGGTATATGTAGTTTAATTTTATTCACATGGTGAACTACCATTAATTTTAGTATTAAATATTCAATTCTAAAATAATCTTAAGGGGAACCGTATGAAAACCCTAGATTTTAAGTTTTAGCCCCAATAGATTTAAATTATTTCGGCCTAGGGCCGATATCCAGCTAAACAGAATGACTGCATTACAAAAACCACATTTTTGCGGTTTCAGGAGGGTAATTAAACGTCGGCATTTATCAAAATATTGAATTCAATTTTTTTTACCATTACAATATTTCTCTCTCTGAGACAAGAGAGTAAAAGAGGAGGGGGTTGAGAGGAGGATGAATGTAGGAAGTATCAAGTCATTCGGATCAGGAGATCAGGAAAGGGAGAAGAGAAAGTGCCACCAAAACCGACACTATAAATCTTTCATGTTTTAACTTTTAGTACGCAGCGTAGGACGTCTTCCAATATTAAGGAAAATGAGAAAGGGCATATTTTTTTTAACGGTATGTAAGCATACATACATCTTCATAAGATGCCTCCCCCCTCCCCCCCCAAAAAAAAGACAACCGTAAAGGCCTGTAAGGGGTTGGTAGAAGACCAATACACTGGTCCCCTCCTAAAGTTCAAGAAAGTGGAAGTTAAAAACGGAGAAGTTTTATTGGATCAAAGTTAGATCTATTTTCGAGTTATTTAAGATCGTTTTTTTTTTCTTTCTCTGGTACTCTTACTTTGAATACTTTTGATATCACGAAGCTCTAAATTGGATTCCGTTTCAATATGTGCAGCATTAAGAAAAAAAAAGTAAATGTTCTCCGTCACTAAAAGAAGCTTATATTTATTTTCAACTAATTGAGTGACTATACTAAGAATTATTTTTTCAAGTAATTTAAAAGCTCTAGTTTTAAATTAAAATCAATTTTATAAAGGTTCACTTAAGTATAAAAGTCTTATTTTGGTTGGAAGAACAGTTTAGAAAATTCAAATATACTTTTTCTGTCAACAATGATAATATTATTTATATTATTAGAATTATTTTATAGTCATTGATAATATTTATCAAAAATGACAGCTGCAGATCACATAACTGGATGTATGGCTTTTTTTAAATTGTAGTAGTTTTTATAACTGTTAAATAGTGTTCTTCCAACCAAAATCAGGCTATATATATTAGCCTGTATAGTATTCAGATTAGATTATTCACAAGGATTACATATTTCTCTAAACATTTATGTTAAGTATGTATTGTAAAATAAGTTTTTAATTAATTTCGTATGTTTTCATCGACGAGAACTTTATTATTATATTTTTCTTCAAAGTTATTGCTAATTTTGGGCCGATTAATACAGTTCTCAATAAAATCAAACCTAGCTGCGTGATAGCACATGGTCTAAATGTCAAGCTCATTTAGACTTTACTTTATGTGGATAGGGAGGTTAGGATTCGAGTCCCGGCTGGCTGCAATGAAGTTATTTAAAATTCTAAATGGTTTCCCAGTCCTATTCCACGAAAATCCAGGCACAAATTTTAATTATTTCTACCTTACTCATGTTGAGTGGATATGACAGTGTGAAAAAATATCAACATAAAGATATTCTTAGACATTAATTACTCTGAATACGTAGTTTGGTGGAAACTGGGTGAAACCCATTTAAACGAAGCGGTTTGGAATACTTTTCTTTTGGTTAATATGAGTTTCAGGAAAAACGTAATAATATATTAATAATTAATTGTGAATCTTGTAAAAATTAGATTTTTTTTTTATATGGGTAGGGTAATACAAACTTGATCACATTGTTTTATAGCCTCATTAAATATATTTAATATCATTCTAATTTAGCTACTTTCGTAATTGGCATTCCAAATAGATAATATTGACTTATTTTAAATACGACTAAACACTTCGATACACTTATAGAATAAAATATTCTACTTTTTCTCTTCCCAGATTCGTTGATTGATTTTTCACAGTTGATTTGTCACGTCCATTTTACATATTCCCTCTCACAAGCTATTGCGTAGACATTTCTGAAAAAATTATTCTCATTTTCTTTTCAGTTTATATTAATATATATTTTTAAAGCTCTTATGATGCTTATTTGTAATTTAAACACACACTGTTATAGAACAAAACCTAAAAACTAGGTCACAAAACATTATTTGACCAATTAATGTGATCAAAATCTGAATTTAAAAATAAATTATAATAATACCAATGTAACTAAGTTAGCACCTTATGTGAGTCATATTTTCTGGGATAAGGATTATAATTTGAAGTCAAGGGATGTTTAGGTAAAATTAAGATTTGATTTCTAGAAAAAATGGGATTAGATTTATCCAGTTTTGATACAAATTTTCTCACGATAGCATTAATATTCTACAGTGTATAGCGCCCAAATTACAAATTAATGGTACAGGGGAAAATGGTGTTAGGTTCAATTTTAGCTCAAATATAGTTAGTGGTGCCATCTGTTAGACAATAATGAAACTTTTTAATGCACTTTAGTTTATGGTTAAAAGAGGTCTTTATCATATTTAAATTAACTAAAAAAAATTAGTTGCTTAGGTCATTATGGAGTGTGATATATAAAAGTAGTTGTTCTGTGAAATGTGTAATGTGTCTCTCCCCTACCCTTTTCCTATAGCTTCTTGAAATGTCAATCTCCGACAACCCTTTACCCCCTCAAGCCCCTCATTATTTTTCCCAGTTGTTCAAGGCACAAACCAATCAGACATCTCAAAAGAGCCCGAAGGTATAGTCCTTAGCAGATCCTCATTTTGACGTACCTACTCCTGTCTTCAAGTCGAACTGAGTTCCTGAAAACCGCCCAAGAAATAGTTCCACGCAGTCGCTTCTGCGGTTTCTTCTGCCTAAAGAAGTTACCTCTAAATACTGGGGCGTCGCACCAACTTTCCAAATACTACCAGCGCCCCTGGATATTTCAATCTAACTATGACTCGGTAAAAACATTTATTTTGTTTATCAATACAAAGTTGGATTTAGCAGTAATTTAAATCAATTATGCCTATAAATATATGTTGGTCTCATTTTAGATTTATTTTTTATTAATATTTAGTTTCAAAATTATTATATAAATTATTTAATCATATTTTTATTAAGTAATGATGAAACATTTTCAAGTCAATATATACTATTTTGTTATAAGCAAGATGTAATTTATATCGCTTAGTGAAATTTTAAATGAAAATATTTAAATCAATCGAGACCTAAGAGAAATTTACAATTGTAATATTAATTTGTCTTTTTTCCCATTTTTTTTAATGAAGCCCTCAATTAGAATATTATTTCTACATCAAAATGTGTTTATATTTTCCATAAAATTGAAAAGGCTATAATAATTACTACCTAGATTCATTCTTTATCACAGCCCTTAAGAGAGAGGAGGTATCGATAAAAAAAATCAAATTAGAGGTTTTGATTTATTTCCAAAACTTTACGAACCCTGACACCGAAAAAGTTGTTTTCAAATTGCCATCTGTCTGTATGTTCATCCTTAAATAATTTTTTCGCAAGTGATTTAGAGGGTACTTTTACGTAAGTGTAGTACAGCTCCAATTTTTTTTTTTTGCATAATTCCATAGGTCTTTGGGATAGGAAAATCATTGTAAAGCTGTAGGACTATTAAATAATTGTTTCCTAGCTATAGGCATATATTTTATTAAAAAGAAGGCCTGGGAAATAGGGAGCTGAACATTTACAGAACTAGTACTGGCCAGATAATAATACAATTCTTCAAAGTAGAAAAACTGAAATGGGCCTTGGGAAATTGGGGTAATCTCTTTAAATTAATAAAATCAATATAAAAACATACTGTAAGAAATTTTAATTTTGCATATGAGACGAAAAGAACGTATACATGAACAAACACCAAAACCAATTATTATCAAAAAGGATATGATTAACTTAGAGATTACATATTTAAAAATTGAGAAAAAGACTAGTGCTTGGGTTGTGATGGAGGACAAATTTAAATAAACAATGGCTGAGATAATGAAGTGAACCGTTATGATTTTTTTTTTCAATATTTTTCTGTACAAATGTATATTATTTTGTTTCATTTATCGATCGATATTCAGCAGAAATTGCATTTCTTACTTTTGTGAGCTCTTTTGTGGCATTTATTTCTGTTTTGTTTCAAATATTAAATTTGTTTTATTTTATTTACTGTCATAATGGCTTTGGATTTTTTTTTCCTTTTTCTATTTTCACTTTTTTTTAAATATCCCTTTGCTATATGGTAAAATGGAAGGTACCTCCTGCCCTGAGCTATTGGAAAATGGCATAAGTTTTGGATAAAGGAGCAAAAAAGTATATGAAGTTGGCCATACCATTTATTCCAATAATTAATCTTAGGTGTAGTATCATAAAAAATTATATTATACTGCTTGAATAGCAATATGAAGATATAAAATAATATCTTAAATTCAATTTGGTTTAAGTCTTGAGAATACAGATCAATATCATGAAAATGTAATCTTTTTTTATCTTATAAACTCTACACTAGTCACCAAATATAAGCGTTTTATTTTAATAAGGAATAGTGTAATTAAAATCAAACTATAAAAATATTAAATTTGTATGAATTTTACTTGTAAATAAACGAAATGAAGATTTTGGGTTTTGTAAATATTACAAAGCATTTGATTTTTGCCATTCTTATAGATGACCTCACACCACTTGACGTTCTACATATTACATTTTATAGAAATTGTTGGAATACTTATGTAACTAATTTTTTTTAATATGTTTTGTGACATATTGTCCTTAATATCGTGTTCACTTGTATATATATTCGTGGAATTTTAATGAAAAAACTTGTATGTTATTTAGACCCCTGGCAAGACTTCGAGGCGAATCCAAAAATGTTCATACAGTAGTTAATTTGATATGCAAAAAGTGTTGTGATATTTTCTATTAAATTTGATATATTGTATTATATATTAATTTACGATGGTAAAATAATACATCTATTATGAATATATATATATATATATATATATATATATATATATTTCTAAACATTCAGTTGTATTTATTTATTTAGCTGCCCGCATCAGTGATCACGTGGCCAAAGGCGTGATCCAAATTTCGACAGCTTTGCCCGCGACAGGGAAATAGGAATTTTAGCCCCGGGTGAGTGTGGTGAAATGTATTTTCCTAAATGGTTTTACACTCTCCATCCACGCAGACTCAGGTACATTTTCTCTTGAGTCTCCTTTATTACACTTACCCCATTGATGAATTATAAGTGGGTAGTTCGGCTGGGTGGTAATATGCAATAAATATAAAAACTTATATAACTTAATTTGTTTTAACACATGGGCTATTTAATCTAGGAGATAGGGAACTAATAGGGTGCTTTAGAAGAAGTGCACACATATTAATGCTAAGAGAGGATGGAAAAATACAAAATAAATTGTATTCATTACTTTGGTATTTTCATCCCCTATTATATATATGCACACACCATGTAGAGAGCTACCCCTAGTTGACCAAGTAGAGATTCAAATCCTGACCCATAAGTCACCGGCAATCCATTACTTTGTATATATACTTTATATATATATATATATATATATATATATATATATATATATATATATAAAGTAGTTTGGTATCCTAAAGTAAGAATATGTAATTTAAATCTCCAAAAAAAGTATTTAAAACGGCTACCACTAACTTAAACAATAAATTAAGGTTATATTATATTCAAACACCATTGAATTTCATATGGTAAATATAAATTAAGAAACTATTACATGATAGAGTTCAAATCATTGGTTTAATTAATAAGTTTTGCTCAAAAGTTATATTATATAGTATTCCTTATTATTCAATATACATCAATCTATTTATCATAGAAGTGTATTTTTTGGCATAGTAATATTTTGGATTACCGTGTTATTTTTTAAGTGTAGCAAATATAAAAGAGTTTTATTATGGTCAGTGAATAAATCACTTTAGATTCAGGTCAACATATACAATATTTAGTTTAAACAAAATTTAGAGTTTCATTTAGAAATTCATATACTTTTTAATTGCATCGCTAATTTGATTCCTTCCTATTTAGAATATAAAACACATTTTTTTACAAGTCCAATCATATCGTACAATCATCTCATGCAAAGACTTCTAAATATTTGGCTTGCAAATTCCTATATTTGAATTTTTTTTTCGATAATTGCAACACATGCTCTAGTCCTCTTTTTGACGAAAATATAAATCACGTAAAAGGCAATAAAAAAAAGTGTGTGTGTTAACAACATGTAATACATATTTCATGGATTTTTATTAAATTAACAAAAGAATTCAACTATCAGAATTTTTAAATAGTAAAGGAATTATTACCCACTTCGGTGACCGAATGGTATTTTAGGCTTCATTACCCACCATAAACTAGACTGCTCATGAGACCGGGGTTCAAATACCGTTCGGGTGTAATGAGGGTGGTTTATCCTATGATTTGCCACCATCCTTACACTAAAAAAGGTTGATGGCATTAATTACGTTAATGGAGTTGGAATGAAGAAGGTAGTTATTATTATTATTATTATTATTATTATTATTATTATTATTATTATTATCATTGCGTCTTACTACCCGTTCGGGTTATACGCACTTACGCTAATATGTAATGGTAGGGTGATTGCGAGATGAAATGAAGGACCTACAGTTTAACGTGGAATCCGAACCACGGTAGAGGCTTGGCATTCCCCACATTCACAAGATGTCTTGTAAGAAGGTAGTGATTTAGGGTAAGTGTACTAGTATTTAGAGGGAGAGTGGGAAATTATTTATTTAAAAAAAAACCAAGATCAGTACATATGACCAGGACAATAACTTGCTCTCCCCATTATCAGCAGTCCAACCTATTCCAAGAGTGACGTCTTAGACCATGCAACCACCGTAGTGGGTAAATCACTTGATACCAAATTAATTAACTCTAGAGCACCTCAATCCAACTTCCATCCCTTAGATATGGGGGATGTACACTTTATTCTAGAGTCAAGTAAAAGTCACATAGTTTGTCGTAGGAGAGCTATAATAAAATAAAATAAAATAAAATAAGGGCGACCACGTTCCAGTCAATCAAACATCCAACTTGGAACCGAAACATTGTCTTCAGACTCAGGGGTCAAGGCAAGCCTATTTCCTATTGGATCTGCAATTTGTCAGCGGCTTGGAGGATTGTTCCCCTCCATTACACAGCAACAAGCAAGGTTCGAGGAGGTGTGTATGAGATTAAAGGGAAGCTGCTTTACTTTCCTCAGTGTTGCCTTCAATTACACAACAACAACAACAACAAGGGCCAAGAAGTTTGTCTGACATTAGAGGGAAGCTGTAGTTACAAACCAACAAGGGCCTAGAAGATTGTTTGAGTTTTAAGGGAGGCTGATATTACTTCACCAATGTTCCTCTCCACTATACAGCAACAAGGAAAAAGAATATGGTTTAGATTAAAGGGAAGCTGCTTTACTTTCAAGAGTGTTGCCTTCAATTACATAACAACAACAACAAGGGCCAAGAAGTTGGTCTGACAATAGAGGGAAGCTGTCGTTACAAACCAACAAGGGTCTAGAAGATTGTTTGAGTTTCAAGGGAGGCTGATATTACTTCACCAAATTTCCTCTCCTCTATACAAGAACAAGGAAAAAGAATATTGTTTAGATTAAAGGGAAGTTGCTTTACTTTCATGAGTGTTGCCTTCAATTACACAACAACAACAACAACAACAAGGGCCAAGAAGTTGGTCTGACATTAGAGGGAAGCTGTAGTTACAAACCAACAAGGATCTAGAAGATTGTTTGAGTTTTAAGGGAGGCTGATATTACTTCACCAATGTTCCTCTTCACTATACAACCACAAGGAAAAAGAATATTGTTTAGATTAAAGGGAAGCTGCTTTACTTTCATGAGTGCCCGATACCATTATATACCAGCAAGGATCAACAATAATTTATAATATTCAGGGGAAGCTGCTTTACTTTAATCAGCACATTAAAATTTAAAACAAAGTATATAATGATGTTATGTTATGCTACATTTAATCAATGAAAAAATAGCTTGTTTATAAAATCCTACATTACTTCTCAAACATTTATGCAAAGGGCGTCAAAAGATAATATTTTTGGGGGGTCCATTATAAAATGTTACTATAGATTTGGCCAATAAAAGTTTTTGTACTAATGTATGTAGCCCCCCAAGGAGGTCCATCATATCCTAGCGGGTTTCGGACCCCCTTGCCCTGACCCCCCCCCCCCCTTTCCCTGACCCCACCCTTTCCTTGTTCTTGATTAATATATAAGAATGTATAAATAGCTTATATTTAAGGATAACCTGAAGATAGAATTAAATAATATTATTATTATTATTAGCACCGCGTCTTACTACCTGTTCGGGTTATACACACTTACGCTAATGTGTAATGGTAGGGTGATTGTGAGATGAAATGAAGGACCTACAGTTTAACGTGGAATCCGAACCACGGTGGAGGCCTGGCATTCCCGAATGAAATAATAAATACCATCCATTACTGTTTTCAGGCTGTGGCAGTTTTTTTTAAAATTCAAGCCATATATTTTCCACTGCTATTTTGCTAGGCCTGCCGTAGCTTTATATGCCTTATAATCTAACTTAAGACTAGGACAGACACAACATCCAGTTAATTTATCCGTTAATTTATCAATGTGAAAGGGTAAAACCACATTTCACCAATGATACATTTTTCAGTCATGTGAGGAATTGAGTCCGGGACCTTTAGTTTAATAGACATACACGCTACCGACTGAGATAAGGTATTAAGATCACAGTCAAATAATTCCATTCGGAAATATTAACATTATTAAATAATGATTTAAGTGTTAGTGATCGGACGTACACTTTCTAAAAGCAGAGCTAAATTAACACAAGCCACAGAGTGATTTAAATTTGGTACAACACATAATACTAGCCAATAAAAGACAACTTGATTAATAACGACTTTTTTTTTTGCAAGAACCAACTCTAATGAATATCAATTCGTTCAACTTTTCGTGCCCCACTTGAATTGAAATAGGAGTGAATTATCACTGAATATGGCCGCTGTAAGCCATGGGAGGCGGGCTGCTAATTATTACAATCAAGTTAGGTCCGTGCGTAGGTCACTTTTAAAATTCGGAGCAGCGCTTAAGCTGAAGTTAAAGATAAGGTTTCTGTCATCACGTAACACTACTTTTATTATTTAAACTAATCATTAAGTGCATCTAGATAAAGAGAAAGGCTTAGAGCAGAAGTTCTCAAATTTCCTTCTGTAAACGGCACATTAATTTATCGCGAGACCTTACGGCACACTGAACGTGAGAATCTGATCAGGAAGAGGAAACGCGTGTTTGTGCTCTATTCGACCACGAATCGAACGTCTGTATATGGAAAAAAAAACTATAAAAATTCTAATTTTTTATGGAAAATAAATTTTTACTCAAACATTTTAAATATGATTTCTTTTTAAAAATAAATATTTAATGAAACTGATTTTAATTTTTTTTTAAATTAAACAATAACATGAAACCGCGATAATTTTAGAGCCATTGATTTAGATAAATAAATAAATTATATCACATGCTTATACGTAGATATATCTGAAATGTTTGTGCTTACATTATTATGTCATTTAATTTTTAATCAGTTTTAAAATACTGTTTAATAGACGCTCTTAAAGTGACGGTGAGTTGAAATATATCATATTTAGTGAGAAAATTCAAATTGTTCATAAAATAAAAGTTTTTTTTACTTGGCTCGAAATGTTTTGACGATGCTAATTTGATTGCATGTGTCGAAGTCAAAGCGTAGAAGATTTGACCCTTAAACCTTGATATTTTGAAACTGTTCACGAGCCAAACAACTAGTATGTATTTCGTAGCCAGCTTCCCTTGAAATCCATTCACCGCCCACCACTGAATAAGGGACAAGGCAAGGTAGGGTACAAATTCAGTGGGTGGAAGGGAGAAATTACCTCTGTGGTTCATCGGTCGTTCATTACTGACGACTTGTTGTAAGGGATGAGGTTGGAAAGAAGGGAAGGAGAGGTAGCGAAGGTTGATCTTAGGTTAACTCCGGTCCTAATGGATGTGCGGCTAGGGGACTAGACTACAGATCTATCAGACCATGTTCCGATCTAAGCTCTACTTCTATTATTGCTATTCATGGGGAATTTAATGTGAACTTTCTAAACATTCAGTTGTATTTATTTATTTAGCTACCCGCATCAGTGATCACGTGGCCAAAGGCGTGATCCAAATTTCGACAGCTTTACCGCGACAGGGAAATAGGAATTTTAGCCCCGGTGAGTGATGAAATGTATTTCCCTAAATGGTTTCACACACTCCATCCACGTAGACTCCGGTACATTTCCTCTTAAGTCTCCTTTATCAACTTACCTCATTGATGAATTATAAGTGGGTAATTCGGCTGGGTGGTAAGATGCAATAAATATAAAACCTTATATAACTTAATTTGTTTTAACACATGGGCTATTTAATCTAGGAGATAGGATTAATAGGGTGATTTAGAAGAAGTGCACACACATTAAGGTTAAGAGGGGATGGGAAAATACAAAATAAATTGTATTCATTACTTTGGTATTTTCATCCCCAATTATATATATGCACACACCATGTAGAGAGCTACCCCTAGTTGACCAAGTAGAGATTCAAAAACCCTGACCCATAAGTCACCGGCAATCCATTACTTTGTGATACCAACGCCTTAGACCACGTAGTCCCTAGTTCGGGTAAACAATTTAACCGATTCCATTATTTTGTCATTATTAAAGAGAATTAAAATAGTTATGGTCAAAATACACGTTGAATATACTAAAAGCCTATCCATAAGTTCGGCCAGTGGTTAAGTGAGCCTTTCGGTTCCGTCACCCGAAAACGAAATATGGGAACCAAAACAGACAACAATAAAATGAGAAGGGGGGAAGCAGAGAAAAATGGTGCGTGTTCGCTGCTAGATTTGCAAGTGCTAGATACCCTCTCCAACCCTTGCACCATTCCCACCCACCCCCTATGACCATGGCCCCCACAAAACTCCTCCCCCACACGATAGATAGTTCTCTATAGGAGATCATTCGTCAGTGAGAGGATCATGAGCTGGCTCTAAGGTACTGTCATAGGCACAAAAAACTGGTCACTCTTATAAAAAAAAATATACTTTTCCCGTCTGGCTCTGTTAGGTATTCCTAAATAGTGTATAGGCTTAATGGACTCTTAACGTTTTCTGTTTCATAGTGGCTCCAATCATACGGTAGAATCGTGTGGAGCTATTTTCGTGCTATCGTAATGTGAATACTTTTAATTTTCCTGTGACTCCAATTGGTAGACTGTGAATACTACGTTTTGTTTTCCTGTACGCCAATCGGTAGACTCTGGATATTACGTTTTATTTTCTTGTGACTCCAATCGATAGACTGTGGATAATACGTTTTGTTTTCCTTTTACTCCAATCGGTAGGTTGTGGATGCTACGTTTTGTTTTCCTGTTACTCCAATAGGTAGGCTGTTGAAAATATGTTTTATTTTCCTGTGACGCCTATTGGGTACGTGTTTGTAGGACTGTTGATATGTTTTTTTTCCTGTGGCTCCTATATATGGTAGACTGTGAATACTACGTTTTGTTTGCCTGTGACCAAAGGATAGAAGTTTCAATCCCAGCCGGATATACAGATTTTTTTTATATAAATTATTCTCCAGACTCTTTAAACGCAAGTTCGTACATACTGCCCTAAAATGTCTGGCTTTCTCCATCCTGCAGCCCTTTACTGTAATAAATAAATAGTACGACACAATGACACAAAATGTCTCATGTGTATTATAGGTTGGAAGAAAATTTTCCAAAAAAGGTTTTATAAGTATGCTACCCTTAATAAAACATTCTAAAATAATTATTTTAAGTATTGGAGGTTTACAATACAAAAATAATAATACTTGAAACTGATGTACTAGTAATTTTTAATGTGATAAAGTGGACCAAAATAGTTTATGTTGCATTTACAATTTAATATAAAAAATATTAAAAAAAGACAAAGTGTTGTAAAAAGGTTGACTAGTATTGAGATATTTTAAGAATTAAAATATTGAATGATATATAAAAAACCATTTTAAAAACAAGTAGGTCCTTATTAAGTAAACGTGTAACATTGAATTACGAAAGGAACCGCCTCCATGTTAACCTTCACTTATAACTCTCTATTTGATTCATACTACCCACTCCTAATAGTATCGAACTAATTA
Organism: Timema cristinae; assembly: GCA_039000515.1. NCBI lineage: Eukaryota > Metazoa > Arthropoda > Insecta > Phasmatodea > Timematidae > Timema > Timema cristinae. The sequence continues at coordinate 19,702,101 of JBCFYV010000001.1, forward strand.
TCTTCCTACAATATTACTCCTCTATTGTAATTCTCGTAGTTTCGTTCTATATTATTGACAATTCTTAACCATATAAAACAAGAATATAATATAAAAATAAACTCTATACAAAATAAAACTGTTCATGTACTTATCGATTGTATCTTCTGGATAGAGCAACCACTAAGACGGGGAATCCTAGTCAGAGGAGTGGACTGAGCGAGCTATGATGTTCCAGCACCTGACGTCCACACCAACTTGATCAACGATACACTAAAGTGGGCCGGCCAGGAATTGCCTTGACTAAAGGAAGACTGCTTACCTGACCTCTGATGGGAGCGACGTGAATTACATCCACAACATCAGGAGATTAAAGAAATATCGTTTGGAAGTCAGATGGAGCTCTGACAACAAGTGGTCTACGTGATGATCAAAAGCTTTATAAGGCCGAATTGACGTCACCGACCGAGTGTTCTGTTCTCCCATCTTGCGTCCCTAGCAACGAAACCCCTAATAAAGAGTGAAGTTTGTATATAGTAAACTGACTACTCGATTTCAACACTTCAAAGGACGAATCATGTCTGGAATTGGACAATGTCAGGATAAACATTCATGCATTATATTTTACGGACATAATCTATGAAGGTTTATATTTTGGACCCTAATTTAAATTTAACTTTTAGTGTTAGCCAGATTAGGCGTCGTAATTTTTCTATTCTCTAATGTTTTTTGTTTACTTGAACATATATTATGAAATGAAACTATTTATCTTCAGTAGCCACTTTGGTGCTAGGGTCTATCACGATACTTAGATTTTTTAGATAACCACATTATTAATTGATTTTGTGTTGGACGTGTTAAATGTAAATTGTTTTGTAATTGTGGTTACCAGTAATTGTATTTGCATTTTTAGGGTAATGTTTGTTTTGAAGTATTGATTAAAGTAACGTAGCTTTCTCTAATAGATAAAATTAAAATATTTTGAGACGAATTAAAAATATATTTTCCAAATCTTTTGCTATGCTTTGCTTAAAGTATTTTATTATCTTTATTTTTAACAAGTAGAGTTCTTTTTGACGTTTCCCATTTTTGTGTCGAGATTCGATAGTGACACGGGAGTTTGACTAAAGTCTGTTAGCAAACTTTGTGTCATTAACATATTCTGAGAGATATTTAATATTTATATCAACGTTTTGAAGTCTGTATTCACTGGCGTGTTTTGTAACATCCCCTCGTTTAACTGCACGAAATAATATATGAAGTCATTATTTAATTTTGATTTTCAACATAGCTCAGTTTGATCTTTGAGACCATGTGAAGTATTCTGCTCTGTTGTTATTACTTTGAATAAACCATTCATATTGTTATTTTTTGAATCTTGCACATGTTTTACCTTTTTGTATGTTCTTTAGATTACCCCACTCTCTTTTATATTATTTGTGGTCTAAGTAAAAGGAAGTAGAGTAGGTGTAACAAATGTGTTGACTAAACAAAAGATTGAATGTACTGTACGAAAGAATTGACAAGCCTTGGAAATTTTAAAAAATAAAGAGTGTTAAATTTTAAATAAAAATTATCATAAAATAATATATATGTTGAAAAGTATTTAAGAAGAATTTATAACTAATCAAGTATTGTTATTTTTGAATCCTTAAGTAAGTTTTCCACATAAAAAAAACACATCTAGTTAATAACAAAACACACACTCTATAGATTCACTTTAAGCCATATTGTTTATAAATTTCTAGAAAATTTTAAATTTCAGAAATAAGTTATTTGTAAACCCTTATATTATTTTTTATTCGTAAAATTATAAATTATTTTCACATACCCATATTGAACTCGATATTCAAGGTCATTTTATTATATTTAAAATTTTCTTTAACTTAACGTAATATTTTTTTAGAAAAACAAGCGCATACAAAAATATTTATAGGCTTACTATAAATCTATGGAAGCATTTTAGAAAAATTTGACACGCTAAAATATCACTCTTCAGTAAACTACCCTTAATTTAAAGGTTAGGGTCAAGTTCAAAATAACGTCCTGCGACACTACCCTAAAACATGTGTGTCAAGTTTGAAAATAATCCATAAAACCTTTCATATTTGGGGCCAGGGAGAGACCAACTAACATGGAGACAATGAATTATTGTAAGATCCACTTTATCTATATGAGAAAATAAGGGTAGGTGTATATATTTATAAAATATATATATATATATATGAAGCACCGCGTCTTACTACCTGTTCGGGCTATACACACACGTACTAGCTTCACTAATGTATTAGAGAGGAGGAAGTTTGGATTTAAAGAAAGTGTGCCAAAATTTGCATGGAGGGCGAGTGTAAAACCATTTGAGGGAAAACCCTCAGTTCATCCAAACGGGATTTTAACCCCGGTATTTCCGTAATGATTAGTGCAGTCTATTGAGAGTGTGACGTCTTAGAGTAGACTATTTACAACTTATAGCTCGGACGGGTAGTAAGACATGTTTAAGAAAATAGTTATCTCAGAGCTAACGGACTCTAAATAAATCACTCAATACAAATGAGCATTTGGCGCTTGGGACCTACTGACTAATAACATTATTTCTGATTAATTTCCTGTTGAATTCACTAATAGGATTTTATTTTTATCACAGCGTCTTACCAACCGTTCGGGTCGGGTGTATTAGCTCCACCAATGGTTTTAAGGATGAGAAAGGTTATATTTATAGGCAGTGTACCCATATTTGCGTTGAGGGAGAGTGAAAATTAATTTTAGAAGAACTACCCTCGGTACACTCCACCTAGATTAGAACCTCAATCTCCCCATTATCAGCAGTCTAGTCTACTGCTAGAGCAGCGCGTTAGACCATGAGGTCACCGAAGCAGGTAACCGAATTTTGAATATAATGTTGTTAGTAAACATGTTATCGTGCTCAATTCAGTAAATAAACTTGTACTGACAGTAAAGTAGTCATATTGTTTTAATTGTTCGTTTACCACAGTAGCACCTGCATTGGTGGGTTCATGGACACGGGTTCTTGTCTCGACGCATTTTATTTGACTTTGGTGGAGAGGTTGAGGTTTGAGTCAGAGTTGGGCCAAATTATGTTATGTTTAGGAAGTACACATCATCTTATTAAATATAATACAAAATAGGAGATTAGCTTTTTTCCAATTTAATGGAGATATTCATATAACTTCATTAATAAATAATACAAAATAAATTAAATAATTTGGTGCGCCGTACAGAGTTTCTCACCCCTTTTACTAAAAATAGGTATTTAATTTAAAACTTGTATAATATGAGTAATGAAATAATAAACATAATGGTTAAAAGAGCATCACATTTTACCAAGGAGTATAAATGAAACAATATACTTTAATATTGTTCCAATCTTTACAGAAACATTGAGAAAAGAAGATTTTGGTTCACCAAAGTTCATAATAATCAACTCACCAATTCCAAGGTCTTTATTTATAAAATAGTTTTAATTTAATATCAAACAAATTTGTTTTATTTTTAAGTATTAAGTTATTTCGTATCTCAAACATTTTTGGAGATGTGATTGAAATTGGAAGGATCCGCTTTTGTCAAGTAACCTCTGAGTAATCTTCTAGGAAAAATAAGATGTGCAATAATGTGAGTAGCGTTAAAGTGAGTTAAAGAGGACGCGTGAAAAGTCAGTGTTTTTGCAGTTTTTATAGCAAAATTGTTTTGGCCAAAATAAACAAATAAAATATTGCTCCAGTAGAAACATGGAGTTTAATTTTCTTCACATGATGATATCAACAGTTGTTGAATATCTGTTTTGAGCGTTAGATGGACAACTTTTAAATTAAAAGAAAAGGATGTAATTACATTCCAGGACACCCTTGACAGGAATTCAATAAGAAATTATTTATATCACTATTTGAAGAAATTTAAACTCTATGTTCGATGTATTTTGACAAAAAAAAAAAGTTTGGATACAAAAACTCCAAAAATACCTTTTATCGCATCTCCTAAATCCCCACCTTAAACAATGTCTAGATACGAATTTTAATAAAATCTTTAATGTTATTTAGAGAAAAGTGAATTTTCTCTTTTCACCCTGAATTTTAGGGTTGGGTTTATATTTGTATTTTTCTAAATCTTGGGAGCTTTATTAAAACCTTAGAACCAATTAATATTAATACACGCGGTAAAAGGTTTTTGGCTCTAGTCTGAGATACAGACAGACAGACAAACGGAATCACGGAAACCTCTTTTTAGAGTTCAGTTCATGAAATTTCGACATCCATTAAAATTTCAAATTTGATTTTTCTAACAATCACAATACTTCCTATCTCCAATGAATCGCGAACAATTAATAAGATTGAAATATTTATATATGTGTCATTATTTAAAATGTCTCAATAAAGAACAGAGTATACGTTGGATAGGAAGATTTTTTTTTATTATTTAGGATTGGAAAGGGTGGTTTGGTTCGACCCATTTGATGAATGCCCTACAGCATCTTTTAGTTGAAATATTCACCAGCATGCTTGCAGGTGCTTTAGAAAAAAAATATAACCTTGAATATCTCTCTTCGGACAAAGTCCTCAATTAATATTTAACATCTATTTCCATTTTGCTCTCACATTCTATGTATTTGAAACCTAACAGGAATACATGAATACGTACTGGGAGTTCTCTATTATCTACACATCCTGAAAGGTTTTTAATTCTAGTTCAGGTTTATATATATAAAGAGCTTAGTCAAAGGTTCAGCTATATATATTTTACCAAGCCTGTATTGAACACTTTTGGATTGTTTATTCAACTTTTTTTTCAACTGAGCAGTTACTTTCAGTTGAGTTGAGTTTATTTCTGCAGAAGAATCATTAATTTTTTTTTTTTAATACTTTTACTATCCTGAAGGTAAAGAAGTGAAAATGTATTTATGCGTTTTTGGTTCCGTTCAAATACGTTCAACATAAAATATTACTAAAGGCTAAAGATAAATTCACCTGCATTGGCGTACAAAGGGGTATCGGAAGACCATCTTGATAAACCAAAGTGATAAATCACAGGTGGAAAACAAACTTTATTTAATTGTTGATGGCATCCTGAATACTGAAATTAAACCCGGGAACTTTTTTCTGATCAATATTATCAATAAAAAATAAAATTATGTATTTGATTTTAAAAGCACCTGGTATAGATTTGAGCCTTGCCATCACCGGATGCAATATGAACAACTTCGGTGGCCACATGGTCTAAGACGTCACACTTACAATAGGCTGGACCAGCAATGAAGGAGAGATTGGGGTTCAGACCATGGTCAGGTGTATTTAAGTTGTTTTTTTCTAAGTGATTTTAGATTCTCCCTCCACGCAAATGTGGCCACACATTCTTTAAATTCAACTTTTATCATCCCTGGCATATTAGCGTAAATAGTATAAATGCTTAATACCCGTATGGATAGTAGACACGGCGCTAAAAAAATGTAAGAAATATTTCAAAATGGACGCCTCAAACCATGTGACCCTCAGTGTGGGTATTTTTATTAATCCGTATGTCTTTTGATAAAAAAAATTGAGCACCGAACAAAATCTTAGACACGTCACCACTAGCAACTTCTCATATTTTTGGTGATCTTTTTTTTTTACCACCCAAGGATATCCAAATTAAAAATAAAACTATTATTTAGGTTGTTTAAAACTCCAAAAGTAATATTAACACAAAACAGGAAAGACATTTGAAAATGATTATTTAAAAACAGTCTGCAAAATTTTTCGGAGGTAAAATATACAATCGATGCTCATTTATCGCCTCAGACTTTTAGAGACCTATATTTCCCTTGTACCACTTGGTAGAGTTAACATTTACTTCATTCCGGGATTCAAACCAAAGTATCAGTAGAGATGTTTGCCCAACATCTCAGAGCAAAAGTCAGAAACCTGCATTTTTCGCCATGCATCCTAAGTCGTAAGGCCCAAAATTGAACTGTAATTTCGGTCGATCTTTTAATCCTAGTCGTATGTACTTGAGGTGCTTTTCTCTAAATGGTTTTTCTTTCCCACTTTCACGCAAATTTGATCTGAATATTACGTTTTTTTAATCCCTACCACATTGGTGTGATTAAATTCGTATTGCTTGAGAGTATTAAATATTAAAACATGACGCAGGATATTATTTATAAATATTCGTTAATCAAACTTAAAGTGAAAACTATGACACAGGAATAGAACACAGTAAATTGTATTTACGCCAATACTCTACCACTGAACCATCCTGGATCTTCTTGCATCTAGGGCCATCTTGCATTGATTGTAGTAAGTATATTTGTGGTAAATGGCAAAAGTAACAGTTAATCAGAGCTAGCTATTTATAATAATAATAATAATAATAATAATAATAATAATAATAATAATAATAATAATAATAATAATAATAATAATAATAATGGCTTTTCTGCCCTATATCAATATATAGCCCAGTGCTGAAAAGATTAGTCAGTACTAATGTACCGTAGCCCAGGGAATGACCGAATGTACTAATCGTAGATACTTTCCGTGGAGGCTCTTTCCATGTCCCTATGAGATGAGGGTGATAGTGATAGCGAGTATGAGGGTGTGTATCCAGTGAATATAATATCCTAAGCTAAGCACTAACTCACTAAATCTTGGTGACCATGGTAATTATTATTATTATTATTATTAGCACCGCGTCTTACTACCCGTTCGGGCTATACGCACTTACGCTAATATGTAATGGTAGGGTGATTGTGAGATGAAATGGATGACCTACAGTTTCGCGTGGGATCCGAACCACGGTGGAGGCCTGGCATTCCTCACATTCACAAGTTGTGATTAATACACGTCTTGCCAGAGGGGAAGGAAGGATTTGGTAATCAGATAAATCTGTGCCGAGACCGAGGATTGAACCCTGGACCCTCAGCTTAGAAGTCTGACACCTTTCCCCTAGACCCCCAGGTCACCCACCAGGGTAAGTATTCCTCCTTAAGGTGGGGTGGAAGGGGACGAGAGAAAAAGTCAGTGTTTTTGTAGTTTTTATGTCAAAACTTTTTTTTTGTCAAAATAAATAAATATTGCTTCAGTCAAAATAAACAATTTAATTTTCTTTCAATGGTAAACTCAAATTTTATTAAATATTGGGCAAGGATGTTCTGGAATTTAATGACAAATTTTTCTCTTCATTTAAAAAATTTGTTAGATACTGCCGCTATGCTCTTGAAAGATATTCAGGAAGATTTGATAATAACACGGGAAGAAAATTAAACTTTTTGTATCTACTGGAGCAATATTTTATTTATTATGGCAAAAAATAGTTTTGTCATAAAAACTACCAAAACATTGGCATTTTCTCGCGTCCATCACCCCTTAAAGAAAATTCACTCGGTTAGAGCTAAGAATCGAACCCAAGACCTTTAGGTGAGCAGCCACGAGACCAGTTAACAGAAACCATATTACATCTTTTTGGCTTTAATCCCGGTTGTAATTTCTCACTTAATTGAATTTAATTTTGATACCACTCCTGTGTTAGTTTGTGATACCCACTAATTAAACGTTCCTTTGTTATTTCAAAGCTTCCAAAAGACTACAAATCATCTTTTAATCAAACATCATGCTCCGTTCACAAAGCTGGATGAGACTACGCAGTCCAGACTAGCTATAAAATGATCATACATAGATTTTATTTGTGTTTACGATTGCTTTTTATTTTATATTTCTCTCTAGAAAAGAAGTAATTTAAATATAAAAAAAAGTAATAACGTACATTTGAGCGAAAGGAAAAGAGGTTCTATTTTTTTCGATCAGAAAAATAAATATTTCACACAGGAAAACATGTCATTGCTCAAAGCACCCAATCAATCAAACTTGAGATTCTTTCCACGCAATGGATACCAACGTAACCAACAAGTTTTGACCATCTCAAGTTGTGATATTTCTTTGTAAAATATCTGGGTTTGAAATTTTAAAATAATTTCAAAATAAACATTTCTGTAGTTTTACTGAACGCCTACTGTGTTGGTTTTTATTCACAGCCTCGGGGATGGACACAATGTGTACAGGTATGGGATACCCCCAGTTATAGTCCTGCTGATAGCTAAAATTATTCAGGATATATGTTTACTCCGTATTAAGTGTTTGGGTTGTCCTACCATTCATAAATTAACATTTTAAATGTAATAATATACAATTTTACATAAACATTGAGTGAAGAACAGCATCTCTGTCCATTAAAGAGCACACCAACCAATTTAACATTTAAAAGTACTTCATAAAACAAATAGTATGGAACTGTGCACGAACTCTCTCGATCTATTGTTTAAAAATGGAGATATATTATATACTCAAAGGTCGTAATATATGTGAAAAGAAATAACATACACTAGCAAAGCTGAACTAAAATTGCGCTATACTTACGTAAAACAATTTTTGACTCCGGTTTTAAATTTTATAATTTTATTTTTAAAGAATTTAAGTCTTCATTTCTATATTTGGACCAATAAAAGAAGTTATATGCTGGGTCTCAAAGGGTTCAATCCTTGGTAGTATTAAAATTTTAACTTCCGGTTAAAATTTTCTACATTTTATTAAAGGTGGCACAACTTATGGTTATCGCATTGCTATCTGTACAACTTAAGCTCAGAAAATTGTATTAATATATTTGCCAATATCTCAGATACTACTGGTTTTATAAAAATATATTACAAACAAATTTTTTTTAAATTTTTTAATAGTACTACAATTTTGTAATGATAAGATATTTAGTATCTCAAATAGCTTCTGTATAGTACCATAAAAGTTATTTACATGGTAAAATGAAAATCGACGGGTTTTTTTCTTTGTAATCTTAATCAATGCATGGATAGAATTTTAATTAAAATCGTTAGAGCCTATTTATGAGAAAAATATTTTTTTCTTCTTACCCTTTAATAAACTACTCTTAATTTTAGGGTTAGACAAACACACAGACGGCATTGAAAATACCACTTTTTAGGGCTCGGGGGGGGGGTCATTAAACGTAAAAATCCATCAAAATATCGGATTATATATATTTTTTCACGGTCGCAATACTTTGCCTTCAGTGTTCAAAAAGTATATATATATATATATATATAATTAGCGTATAGCTTTAAAATTATTGGTTTTATACAAATATGTTTCAAATAAAAGATTTGTATTATAAATAGACCTAAATATTTACAATGATAAGTAATTTCACTGTTCAAAGACTTACGGAGATACGATAAATAATTTGAATTTACGTATCAATAAGGAACCCTTGAAGTTATTTTGGCAAAAAATTCAAAGTAGCCATTTTGTTTGAAATATTTATCAACGATTTGATGATCACAATACTTTCTCTGCCTGTGAGTTAGTGAGAAAGTAAAAATATACACGTTTGCTCATAGCTCAGAAACTATTGGCTTTATAAACATATATTAAACAAACTTTTACTAGTACTATAACTTTACAAAGATACATTATAACGTATCTCAAATAGTTACGGAGCTGTGATTAAAATTGGAAATTTCTGCCCATTTCTGCTCAAATTATTCAAATAGAAAAATTAAAATTGACATTTTGTTGGTAATGTTAAACAAAATATAAATACAAAGTTTAATAAAAATTGTTAATGCAGATTTTGAGAAAATCTATTTGATCTCCTTTTGCCCTACAGAAAACTGCCCTTAATTTAAGGCTGTATAGATAATTCCAAAAACTCTATGGAGGAACATTATGAAAGCCTTAGATACCAAGGTTTAGGCCGATTGGTACAATGGTTTCGACACCAGGCCAAGACACAAACACTCAAATGGTTTTGTGAAAACAAGTTTTTCGAGATCAGTGGGTAATCAAACTTCGACCTATATCAAAATCTAGATACAATTTTTTATTTACGATTATAATACTTCTCTCTTCGAGTAATCAAAAGAAAGTAAAAACAAACACTAATCTTAACAATTCATATAGTAATGTAGATGAAAGTCACGTTTGGCCTAGAATATAAAAGTTCAAACTATTTAATAAAATGATTAATTAGGAAGAAAGAAATTACGGCGATAATAATTTGAAATTAAATGTAGAATTCAATATTTATTAAATGCCTTTACATTTTGAAATTTAATATTTAATTATTTAAACTAATTTAATCATGTAAATATTAACTATATTCATATCCAGAATAATATATTTTCATCAAAAATTAAAGTTTTCCTGACATGTTTTGGTTGGTAAAATAACTGTTACTAATATATAAATGTATTCTATGCAGAGCATTTTTAATACTATATATTATTTATGTTGTCAACATCCCTTTTTCTCAACTAATACAAAGCCTACAGTGATGAATAAAGTATCAGTGTATAGGATTATTTTTTTTACCGATTTCTGACAAAGAATACTCAGTTTACGTTAAAACACATTATTTGTTTAAACACTTCGCTGAGTATTTAATTTCAACAATTCAACAAAAGACTAAATTATTTTTTGGGGGGGGGAAGCGGGGAGAGTAAGGTTAAATGTGTGAAAGTTTCGCAATGATTTACTGATATATTATTATTTTACTTAATACAATGTTTACACTGGCAATTATTACTTTTAATACTATATATAATGTGTTACTATTTTTTTAAACATGATTTTAGTGTTTTAACTTTTACTTCCTAAATATTATGTATTTTGAATGTATTAATCATATTCATCCTGTATTAATAAAGAAAGACAAGTTAATTTAAATATCACCGAATATGGAAGTGTACCAATCAAACTTTGTTTATCGTTACATCCGCAACAAAGAGTATGTCCTGGCCATACAATCGCACGTTCCACACAACAAAGAAACAAAACAAAATATAAAACGTGGTTCTAGGGAGGGAAAAAAAGGGGGGAACTGGGGGAGAAGGGAAATCTCATATCGTTTGTTACTTGATTTTACAATATTGCATCAAATTTTATGGCTTTCTTTCAGAAAAAACAAACACCAGATATTTGTATTCTGTGAAAATAGTATCGCATATGGACAATTTTATATTTTACAATGTTCTGTAAATATATGAACATGCAAAAAAAATAAATTAGATAAAAGTTTATAATTAATTTTCATGATAATTTATTAGAGCCCTATTTAAGTGTCATGCTATATCATTCAAAACATATTTATATTTAGATTAAGTTGGACTCATTTAACGGTTGACCTACATTTCTTTTTCTTATTTCTAAGCCAAGATATAATAATAATAATAATAATATTTAGCACCACGTCTTACTACCCGTTCGGGTTATGCGCTTTAAGTACTAATTACGCTAGTGGATTAGGAATTGGGAAGGTTGAATTAGAGGAAGTGAATCCGCATTTGCGTGGAGGGAGAGTGGAAAACCACTTAGGATAAACCACCCCCAGTTCACCCGACCGAGATTCGAAACTCGATCTCCCCGTCCTCAGCAGTCGAGCTCAACACGACAAGCGCGTTAGCCAACTACGCGCCCGAGGCGGGTCTCTAAGCCAAGAACCCGGAGGTTCGTTTAATATATATAATATATTATATATTATACATATTATATAAATATATCCGGATCTGAGCATGCACTCATCTCATTGACTGGAGAGTGTTGTCCGAACCATCTGGTATAAATTCCATGTACTAGGGGAGTTCAGAAAGTGTGGTGCCTCCCCGTTGCCGTTCACACGCAATTTCTATGAGTGAGAGCGAAAGGACCAACCAATTTTTCCGGTAAAGTTATCTTTCTCATACCATCCAGGGTTATTATTTATGGACATGTGACTAAACATTTAATATTATGTAAAGTTATTTCCGATGAAGGGGAGTTGGGAGGGATTTAATCCCGGACATGTGACCAAAGGGGGCTACTTGGGTAGTCAAGATTGTGTAAATCAGATGCTGCACTTATGATAAATATTGATCACATTTTTAACAATACACGAGTTTGGTGTTTACTGGAACGAAAATACATTTATGTTTATGACCCTATTCATAGTTAGACAAGTCAACATGGTTTAACCTATCACAAAATTTGTAACAAGGAATAGCTGGAGTAAATAGAAGCTTTGTTGCAGCCATATGGTTCCCATCAATAGCTAATCTAATTAATAATTTATTTTATAGTTAAAAGTTGAAATTTTCAATTTTAAAATGACCATAAATCCCCATATTTCGATTGATCATTAAGAACCAAATGTCCAGGAAACTAAATTAACTGGTATAAGAGCGTATAGTGAATCTTCACCGAACTATTTAATTTAATAGGGGTTAAATACACATTGTATTGTCATTTGTATTTTCCTCTTCTCCTGTTTGTTCTTTTACAGCCGGATAGTTCCACCCAGCAACTTTATAGACCTACTTGGTTTCTGGCATTTAGGAATTTCCCCTCGATTATTCTATTACCTTAAATAGTCTACCAACTTTTAAGCCATGCAAATGTGGGTGCATTTCATCAAACGGTAACCTTCCATATCCCTTCTTACCTTCTAAGCTCAGTTAAAATGTGTTTACCGCCAAACGGACAAATACACTACACGGTGTAATAGACCTAGCATATATTTATATTTTTATCTTTGTGCTGAGAAATTATAATTGGCTACCTAGGAAAAGATTTTTTTTTAATTCTAGAGGGTGACCTGGTGGTCTAGGGGTAAGGTCTCAGACTTATATGCTGGCAGCCGGGGTTCAATCCTCGGTCCCGGCATATATTTATCTGATTACCAAACCCTTCCTACACCTCTGACAAGATATCTTGTGAATGTGTGGAATGCCAGGCCGCCACCGTGGTTCGGATTCCATGTTAAACTGTAGGTCCTTCATTTCATCTCACAATCACCCTACCATTACACATTAGCGTAAGTGCGTATAACCCGAACGGGTAGTAAGACGTGGTGCTAATAATAATATAATAATAATAATAATAATAATAATAATAATAATAAATTCTAGACAACCATATCACATATAATTTTTTAACGTAATTTTAAAATACAAGAAAAAAAAATTATTTGATGAATAAATAAATTGACCTGAACCAGGAAATTAAATTCCTTTCACTGTTGTTGTCGAAAAGAGAAATTGAAAGCATTCACATTTTAATTTAATTTTGCAAGCTCTTTATAACACATAGCTTACTAAATGTTAAGAATTTACTCTCTCTTAAACGCATGGTAAATTCAAAATTTCAAACTCAAAAGTATCAATCAGAGAATAGAATTTTGGATATAGTTTTAAAAAACGATGTATTGAATACTTTATAATTATAAAATAGCATCATGTTGCGGCATTTTATAATGAATGAATCTATTCTAGCATGCCAACCTTTTTTACGTCATAAAATGAGACACAAAGAATAAAATAAATAAAAATAGGATAGCGGTAAAAGATAAAACAAAACAACAAAAATATACACCGCCAACACATTCGCGAGCTTTTATGAAGCAGTCCTTCATTCATCCAACCTTGCCGTAAAAAAATAACCTCCCTCCCAATATGTTCTATATCGTGACGTCATAGTCCTGACGGGCTTGTCAATACAGTCTGTCACAGCTCACAAAGCGATTCATCTATGTCACAAATGGCAGGGAGGTCGTAGGGGTTGTAAGAGGGGGGAAAGGCGGGAGAAGGGCCTTTTGTGGATACTCCCTTCCGGGCAGAAATATATGTACTAAAAAAATACAGTTGCTAGAATGTTTGTTTACTTACAGGTTCTACTAAGATATTGACTGGCAATCAAAAACTCGATAAGAAGGGTGAATTTTATATAGAATCGCCAATATTAGAGGTGAGTCTCACCACAAAAGTCCTGGAATAGTATTTACAAAATTGATAAACACCCATAAAGCCAAGTAGGTTTATAAGGTTACTGGGTGGATCTGTGTGACAGTAGGAGAACAAACAGGGGAGGAGGATGATACAAACTAGAGTATGTTTTCAATCACCGTATCTTACTACATGTTCAGTTTATACATATCATATATCATTACTTTAATGGGTTAGGGATTAAGAAGGAAGCATTTTAGATGTTCTATCAGCATTTTCGTGGAAGGAGAGTGTAAAAACATTTAGAAAAATTGACCTCGGTAAACAAAACCAGGGTTTAAACCTCTATCTCCCCGTCTTCAGCAGTCCGGTATACCACAAGACGATTTGGCCACTGAAGGGGGTACAAGTTTAAATACAATATTTTATTTTACCCCCCTATTAAAATAATTACATCATTCGATTAATAAAGATACATTCTACGCTCCTATAAAAATTGCCTTTCCTTTACCAGGGATTTAGGTCTTAATGATCAATCAAAATAAGTGTGTTTATTTTTGGGCTTTTCAGAATGTAAATTGTTAACTTCAAGCAATGTTTACAAATCTATATTATGTATATAGTCATAGAAAATAGTTTTGTGCTCATTCCAGTAATCACCAAACTCGTGTACTGTTAAAAGTTTTTTGTCAATGTTTAACCTAAACGCAACATCTGATTGGTAATAGGAAGAGCTCAGTCAGGTATTGGCCTTCAAAGGTCAGTCAGGTACACTAACCGTGAGGCCAAATATTTAATTGGTTATCAAATAAAGAATAACCGTGAATCGTTAAGCATTATAACTTAACGTTGAGATGGTATACTTTGTGATTTTCCAAATGTCAGGGCTCGAAACCCGGACTGATTTACTTAAAGTTATTTATTTTATTTTAACCAATTTTTCACCTCTATTCCACATGCACGGGGATACATTCCCTTTGAATTCTGCCTTCCTTATTTATTGGTATTTATTTAATAAGTTAATTTTTAAAAAATTACTAATTATTTAATTCATATTATCTAACTTGAACTTAATAATTTTCATTCTTGTTTAATTTGTAATACAACTTCAGATTCATTGCTAGCTACCCGCTCCAGTGGTCAAACGGTTAAAGTCGTTATTCTCGTGTTAGACTGGCCTGCTGACGACGGAAAAATCGGGTTTTGAATCGTGATAGGGTGTACTGAAGGTGGTTTTCCCGGAATGGTCTCCCACTCTCCTTCCACGCAAATGCAGTAATTGCATCTAAAATGCTTAGTTTCTCTCATCCCTTCTCCATCAGAGTAATTATCATATGTGAGTATAACCTGGACAGGTGGTAAGACGCTGTGATAAAATAAATGATTGGAGAGCGATAATTTTATAATATTTTATCAGGAGAGACACAAGAGAAAAGTGAATGCGATTAGAATGAAATATCTGATAAATGAATGTGGAAAAACTCATATAGACACTGTCCAAAATGATTAAGTGCTCAAGGAGTGCAGTTTGAAAGGGAATCCAATATGTTAATGTGAAAGAAGTGTATCACGTTGGTTTGAGATTTGAAATGATGAGTGTGTATCGAGGGACAAAGCAAATATATGAAGGTAGAGTGTATGGATCAAAAGGAAGGATTAGGCCATATAAAACGTGGTTAAATGTTGTAGATGAATGTGTGAAAGAGAGAAACATTTAGAGTTTTAAGTATAAAAGAGAATGTATGACTCGGTGTATGGATACTGTTGAAACGAAGGGAGAATGCAAATAGGCCTATAGGAAAATGTGCAGATAGTTAGTGAGGATGGATTAAGTACAGTTTTGTTGGGTTTTTCTTAGCAATACGCACAGTTTCTTGCCTACCCTGTAAGTGAATGGAGTGATTAGGTATGTATCTATGTGTGTATGTTTGTTGTTTTATTAATTTTCTATATGGTAAGTATGTATATAGTAAAGAATGTATATTTAGATATTTTGGGTGCTACCTGTTGGAAAAGAGAGAGTTAGCCCCTTCCCACTCCTCCAGGAATATGATTATTCTTTACGTCAAGTCATAGCCACTTGAAAACTTTCCAACATCCTGAGATCCTGTGAACCTAATTCTCTCTTTTTCTCAACATCCTACTTTATTTCTCCTCTCTCTCTCATAATACCTTCATCAAACTCGAAAACCTTCGTCACAGAAGTTGTAGAAATGAAATATTTGGAAGAAAGGGGGTTAAGGCCCAATGTCATCGAAATGTCTCCAGGAAAGAGAAGAAGAAAAACCCCCTCCAAGACTAATTAGGTATTAGTCATAATACTACGGGTTAAACTCTCGGGCCAAAGTGGCTAAACGAGTGATGGGAGGGAGGGGTGGCAAAATCTTTAGCCCTCTTACCTCCCCAACCCCCCAACCCCCAACCCTCCTGTAGGATATCTTCTTTTCTAGATAACTTGAGCTGCACGCCCAAACTAATTCTAAAACGACTTCGTCGCAGTTTCTTGATTAAACGTAATTGACTTGATAATTGGAACTTCGTTTGAAGGAGAGCTTGGAAACGTCTTCCAACCCCCTCACATTCCCCCTCCCCCCTCTTTTCCCCTCACCCTTCTTTCCTATTTCATACCTCCTTACTTCATCCAAACTATGTCACGTCAGTCTTTTTATAAAATTGGAAAAGGAGAGAGAGAGAGAGAGAGAGAGAGAGAGGAGTGTTTTAAACGTTTTTTTTTTTTTTGACATTGTGCTTGTGGAATGAACCACCTTGTCATAATTTCAAAAAAGGTGACAACGACGTGAGAATTGGCACAGATGGTAATATCTCATGGAACGGAACTTGCTAGTCATACTTGCCTCGAATTAAGATGGCATGGAAAGGAATTTGATTTAAGGTACGTATTTTGGTGGTCTTATACGACATAAAATATATTTTGGCACGAGTAAATTTGATTCCGTTTAACCTTTAGTTTAACCGTCTACAAATTGTGATCTCAACATTTCTGAAATAATTGTTGGGATCCTCGAGGAATCGTACCAGCGTTTTTTTTTTATCCAGAAATATTGACTCTTATAAATATGGAAAATAAATGCACAGAGAGTTTTGGAATGTGGTGCTGGAGAAGACTTGAGAATATCAGGTGGACAGACAGGGTGACATATAAAGAAGTCCTAAGAAGAGTGGGTGAGAAGAGAACTGTTTTGGATGCAATTTTTCAGTGCAAAGCAAAGTGAATCGGACACATCCTTAGGAGTAACTGTCTTATGTATGACGTCATAATAGAAAAATTTGAGGGAGAGAGGACCTTAGGAAAAAGGAATAATCAAATATTGAATGACTTGAGGGAACGAAGGAAAATCTTGGAGCTGAAGGAGGCAGAGGATTGTGCGCGTTGGTGGTCTAAGTTAACTGTATTATTATTATTATTATTATTATTAACACCACGTCTTACTACCCGTTCAGGTTATACTACTTACGCTAATGTGTAATGATAGGGTGATTGTGAGATGAAATAGAGGATTTACAGTTTAACGTGGAATCCGAACCACGGTGGAGGCCTGGCATTTCCACACATTCACAAGTTTTGATTAATACACGTCTCGACAGAGATGAAGGAAGGGTTTGTTAATCAGATAAATCTGTTCCGGGAGCGAGGATTGAACCTTGATCGCCAGCACAAAAGCCTGACACCTTACACCTAAACCACAAGGTCTCCCCTAAGTTAACTGACAAAAGGAATATACCTGTCGTTAATCACAGAATACCTGATATAAATAAAATGTTTATGTTAAAATGTCAATATATTCATGACCAATATTGAAGAATTTATGAAACTACTATTGCTCTACTATGGGTAGAAATATAAACTATATAGTTCCACACATGTTGAACCAGCTTCAGTTAGCCACCCGAAATAGATACTAAATATATCCTTCCTTATTTAATGATATATTTATTTATTCAAACTCTACACATTTCAAATCATAGCCAATCTTACAATCAGAAAGTTAACTACTTAATATCCTAATGTTAGGCTACAGTCAAACGTGGTGTTAAACACTGACAATTCCCGCAGTAAAATAAAGCATGAAAAGCACCCAATATATTCAAATGGAGCCGGCTACACAACACTGTAAACTACTGTTTAGAAAATGGAACTCATTTCAAGGTCATGATGCAGACGAATAGGCCTGCAGGGCTATTATGACCAATCGACGCAAAGTTAGTTGCTACCGCTAGTTAGTTTCACTTTCGAAGAAAAGATAGCGTCTGGGTTATTATGACCACCACACTTTGTATCGTCCGCTAATTTTAGCTTCGACTTTGCTTCTAGCGTTAACGCAAAGAATAAAATCAGTTTGCGTCAACAGTTGGCAACACTTTTCCAAAGAATATTACCTTTTAGGAAGTTAGAGGCTAGAAATTAGGTACATTTATCTCAAGAATGCTGGTGTTCATGACTGAACACTATTCATTTATTTTAATTTTCCCAAACAGCTGATCACAAGTCACATTATTTGCAAGAACGATTTAACCTAGATAAATTGCATAATTTTGTTTGCTTACGATTTGAAATGAAAAAATACTAGGCCTACATTATTCAATACACATAATATATTGTAGTCAAAAAATCATGTGAGCTATGCATTAAAATAGTAATATCACACAGGGAAATGAATAAATTAGTGTGAGAAGTTGGCTAATAAAGAAACAATGTTTTTGTAAGATGTATGCTTTACGACCCAATACTTTATTCTTCATATATTCATGTTGATACTGAAACAAGTGTGTTTTATTATATTAATTAAAAATAATTTTAACCGTTTATAATGTAGACTTCTCCTTATATTTAGGCCTATTTTAATTTAAAATAATTAAAAATTTTAACTCAAAAAATATGCCTTATAAAACTTTGTTTCAAAAACAACACTTATCAAACAGTATATTAATATTTTGGATTTCTTAGTAGGCCTATTTTAAAACCTTCCTCGATTTTGTCAAGCCAAAAATTGAACGTTCAAAGATATAGGCCTACAGTAAGGTGTTTTTAAATTTTATATTGTTTGATTGAGTTGAGGTTTGATAAAGAAAACTTCCTCGTACTCCACCTGAACATATATAGGCCGACTTTGTGCTAATTTTATTAATTTACAGTGTTGAAAAGGTTCTCACGTTTGAGATTGAATCAAATATGCGGTGTTAAGATCTTAGAAAATAAAACTAATTAAAGTTGACGAAAGCTTTCAAGATCTCCCAAAAATTGTGTTCACACTGAATATTTCCGACAACTTTATGTTAGTCGTCCTACTAAGTTAACAAAAAAAGTGAACGAGAGGGTGGTTTGGATGGTTAAAAATAATAAAATGCAACTTTTACCTAAAGGGAATTATTGAGACTTTAGTTAATTGATTAAGAATATAAGGATATTATATTTCTTTATAATGATTTGTTTGCAATTTATTCATTTCAGTATAACTAGCTTTAACTACTAATTATTGGTTTCAGATAACTTTGGTAAACCTTTTATGATTAAAATATAGGTCTAAACCAACCAAACCGGATTCAAATATTAAGCTAGGGTCTATTTAGTTATTTCCAGTCTTGGCTGCAATATTTCATAGGCCTACAACCCACATTAATGGGGATAGTAATTACTACTGTATGTATGATTCAGTTCAAATATGCTTATTTCATTAAAGTTTTGTTGAGACATCTTAAACATATTAGGCCTACGTTTTATTATTTTATCACCTGAATTATCATGATGTTGATGGTGAATAGTAATGCATTTTGATAGTGTTGTGTTTCAAATAAAATATTCTTTTAACATTTAGTGTAAGCGTACTATCTCCACTCATGGCCTAGATTATGATATAGGCCTATTTAAAGCTAGATTATGTGAAACACACACAAAAGTTTTGAGGTAATTATATTGGGCTAAAGAGATGGCAAATTTAAATAATGTAACACAAAACACGTAATAAATTACAAAAACTAGCAAACATAACCTCGTAACGCAAACCAAAGGACAAGTAAAATGTCTGCGCAACTTAGCGTCACGCTACTAAAGAAATATTTGCGCTCGCAAGGACTTTGCTTTCGCAAAGTGGTCGGCCATAATAACTTTTGACGCAAAGTTTAGCGTCTCTCTGCTAACGGTCGCAAATTCATTTTGCGTCGTGGTCATAATAGCCCTGCTGGGCCCATAATTCTAGCGACATTTTACAGTGATATAGTGGCCACACGTTCAGTATTATGTAGCGGCGTCATGTTCTTGCCTCGTGTGTTTTTATTTTAAACACCCGTTTGTTCCAAAATGGATATTGATTTAGTATATAGCGAGATTCTCATTATTGAGGTATGAAAATATCCATGTCTGCATGAGGTAAAGTGTGGAGAGCACAAAAACCGCGATTTGAAGTTGCAATGTTGGTCTAGCGTAATGGACGCTCAAACAGAAGATGTTTGGGATGGATTCAGCTTTGAAGAAATAAACTCACTTGGTAGTCAAACGAATTAAATGACATTCTATATTTCTCAAAGAATTTTATAGAGTAGCTACAGTTTCAGTTTTTCATGAAGTAAAACAAATTACCCATGTATTTCTCAGTTAATAATGACGGAAAGAATCCACCTCCTTTCTTTATATTCTTAGACGGTGCCAACGTCGGACAAATAAAACGCAATTTTGGATTAAGATTCATCACCTTTATTTCATTTTCACAGCAGCAAACATAAGCTACTTATTGCTAGTGTATCGTGAAGAAGCAGCATTACAGCCATCATCTGGCCCCCCACATGCTGCCATAAGCAGCTCTATTTTACAGCTCGTCTGGCCATAGCCTTAGTCTTGGCATTATAAGAGGTTGAATGATAAAAATATTGAGATATAATTTTAAAACATATTTATTTCACAGACAGCACAGTAATTTTCCTGAGACAGATTCTTTACACCACGTGATCACTAGGGAGGGTTTTAAAGTAAGTCTAGTAACTTTTATTTTATCACACTCCTGTTTGATAAGATGAAACCTTAAAAGTCTTTAAAAATAATTGAAATAATTAGATTAATTTTGTTACATTTAACCTAATTAATGGGTAAATATACTCACGCTGCAATATTTCTAAAGAGAAACCGCGTAAATAACAATTAAATAAACATTATATATCTTTAAATATTATTCTGTGATCTTGTAAAATATATTTATTTGTTTAGCGAAGGCTATATATATGATTATTTAACTTTAATTTCACATAAGTGGAATTTCTTCTGAAGTGTCAGTTAAAATGAGATAGTTTTTAATTTTAAACTTTCCTCAGAATATATTATGACAACTAAATCGGTCCTATGTGTATAAGGCTCCTCTGTAGACTACTCGTCTTTCAACTGTCAAGAAAGTAAGCTTTATTTAAAAGAAGAGAGGTAATAAGAGAAGCGTCCTCTTTTGTTTTTTCCGTCTTGTTGCATAAGAAACCCGAAACAATAAACAAGACAAGCGTAAGTACATGCGTGGTAAGAAAATAGAGATATAGTATTATTTTCATAGGGAAGGCTCTTAATAAAGTTTTAAATTGATAACATTTTACCCAAACGGGTTTGGAGAAACGGTGGTAATATACCAGTACATTCATATCTCTAAGTAGTGTAAGGAGCGGTTAGACAAGTATTTATACTAAACGTGACCTTGGGGTCTGAGACGCCAAATAGGGGCGCTACGAGACGTCAGAGCTGGTTCTGTGTGCACCTTGGGGGTAGGCAACTCATCAATCTTCCAGACACACTGTACATACAATTTATGGCTGCCATTTTAGGGAGAGTGTGATGTCCCTCCGTTTTGATAGCCAACAGTGCAATACCGCTCTGCTACATTGGAACCTTCATGTAGGTCAGGAGGGGAGGGGGGACGCATGTGTTGGTCGGCGTAGCGTGCTGCATGTGTTGCCTACCTCACAGGTGCATAAATCTCAGGTGCACTTTGGCGTCGCTAACCACAAGAATTTTTTTAGCACCAAGTTTTACTACCTGTTCAGACTATACGCATATATACTAACTACGCTAACGTATTAGGGATGATGAAGGTTGAATTTAGATTAAGGGCATACACATTTGCTTTGAGGAAGAGTAGAAATCCATATAGGAAAAAAAGCACCCTCAGTACACCTAAATGGGATTCTAACCCTGATCTCCCCATCATCAGCAGTCTAGTCTAGAGAGATAAAGAATATTTAGATCATTTGACCTTCAAAACGCGTCCGTGGCCGTATTCAACTATAAAATAATTTGTAATTTCACATTCAATTTTTCTCCATCAATTTTATAATTATAACAGTGAAACAAAATAGTTCCCTTTCGTTAGACATATCCTTGAGACTCGGTTGTTGCAATCAAAACCAACAGAGGATCACCATGGAATAACCAAGGGAACAAATGGAGGACCACCATGGAATAACCAAGGGAACAAACGGAGATCACCAATGAATAACCAAGGGAACAACCAGAGTACCACCGTGGAATAACCAAGGGAACAAACGGAGGACCCCTATGGAATAACCAAGTAAACAAACGAAAGACCACTCTTGAATAATCAAGTGAACAAACGAAGGACCACTCTTGAATAACAAAGGGAACAAATGGAGAACTACCATGTAATAACCAAGGGAACAAAGAACACACTATAAAGGAAAACTCTGAGATTGGATACAAGCTTGCCTAAGCTGTTGATCTAGTGGTCACCTTGTGACTCCTTCTTGATTATAAATATAAAGTTTTGTTGGGTATGAATGTGTCTGTATAATCGAATTGTAAGTTGTACGGCACTAACCTGGAGTCTTTAATGTTGGCAAGAGACAGCATATAAAGCAGCTTAATGCAAATAGCTACGTGGTTCAGCGGATACTTTTCTCTGAGGTATAATGGTCGAACTTCCAGCCAGACCGTGGGAAGATAACGCAGTTAAACAAATAATATAATATTGGGCGTTTGTGCTACATCATTCGTAGCCCAGTGCTGAAAAGATTAGCCAATACTAATATATCGTTGTCCAGGGGACGCCCGATGGTACAAATCGTATATTCTTTCCGTGGAGGCTCTTTCCATGCCCTGATGAGCTAAGATGAGATGATGGTGATAGTGAGTATAAGGGTGTTGAACCAGTGGAAACACTTTTACCTAACTTAGGTCTAATCAACCAAACCTTGGTGACTGTTGGGGTAGTTTACCTCCCAGGAAAAATTACCAAGATACCAGCTAGAAAAAAAAGTCTAGCCCCAGGTTCGTAGCCAGCTAAACTGACCACTACACCACGGGGCAGGTTAGTTAAACAAATATGAAACGTTTACAAATATAATTAATCATAATTCAGAATATATACTAATGTGCAGGAATAAAAGAAAACTCCAGTCAAAAACACTAACACAACCGATATTAAAAGCGTACACGAAACAGTGGTTATATTTTAACAAAATGTGCCTGTGTCAAAACTCCCACTCTACATTCCTGGACGTTCATTTAAAAACAAATATATTTTATTAATTAATGAGATCAAAGAAAATTAAAGTTAAGAGGTTTAAAAGAAAATCTACAGAAAAAAGAAAGAAAAAAACAATTCGGGGAAACTTCTGCTGGGTGGTATGTGGAGGTATGTTTGTTTGCCTATGCTTTAGTCAAACATCCTTACCCGTGAAGGACATTGTCTGAGTTCACTAATCTCTTGTAGCATCCACATATACCTCGGCCAGATTTGAACGGTAGAGCACAAGAAAATATACAACACCATCCAAAAGGACATATTTTAACTTGCTAGAAAATTAATTACTCAGAGTGTACTAGAATGTACAGGGACTTGCAGAAGAAATGGCATGTTGATTTATAAATAAGTAAAATAAAGATAAAAAACACTTGAGACAATAAAAAAAGGATTTATTTAACAATTTATTTCTCCAATATTTCAAGTTAGGTTCCCTACCTATGGCGTCGACCAGATAAATTACAATATTAGTTTCGTTTAAAATACAGGTTGATAGAAATATGGTTATATGGTTATGGAATGAATTAAACGGAAAAAAAAATTTAAAAAAATATTCTCACAATGACTCGCTTTCAGGGGTTGGCGAGAAGAGGGGTTCCGGCTTTTCCTGCATACTTACAGGGCAGGAAACCGTTTAAATATTTTTTTTGTTAGTGATTTTCCTTTATAGAGGTTCTTGAAAATCACCCCAAAAAGAATTATAACTCAGAAACTGAAGTCCTGGAAAAGTTTGAAGTTTTGTTATCACCAGAGATGGGTCAGGCTCACCATATGAATGCGTCAGCGATGTGTCCCACGTTGCATAAGGGAATAGCTCCAAAGGATGTAATTTATCCTCGTCTGTAGTTGATAAACACACAGGGGACCCTGACTGTATACTGTGTTGATTTTTCATGAGTAACTTAACTACACGAGAGTCTTTTTTTTAAAAAAACTCTGAGCCACGCCATGGAACCTCAGCTCACCTCAATCACTTTCACCTCAATGCTGCTCTTTTCTCTGGAATCTTCCCACCTAAATCCCTTTGCCACGCATCTTCCCAGAATCTCGTCAAGTTACCCAAAATTGGCGGCAAGATTCCTTCAAAAATATTGAATTTTTACAAATCAACCCTGTATAGTCAAATATTAAAAGATGAAAAAAACTCCAAAATTTAAAATATCTCATTCCTAAAAAATTATAAAACATATTTCTGGCTCTCCTACACTTCAAAACAAAGCTGCCTGTCAGAAATAATAATAAAAATAAAAAATACAGAAAAATTCACCTTCTATATCTCTCTACCCTCGCTGGTAAAAACGATATCCTAGTAGCACGCTCGTATGAGGGGTTCGTGAACTACTTAACTAATCAAGATGAATCCCATAAAAAAAAGTTTTTAATAATTAAAAATAAGCTAAAATAACACCGAGAGAAAATGACTACAAAACAAGGAACGTTATAAAACAACGCAAAGATGAATATAATATTTAATTCCGGATGTTTTTCCCTCCAAAGATGCTACCAGGGAACCACCTTAAATAGTTAATTTCCCTGGGTGGCAGAAATTAAAATGAACGTGCTGTCAAGGTGGCCATTACTATCATCCCACGAATATATATCAAAAGGTGTTTTATATAATAAAATAAACTATTATGATTAAATTACGCGAAGGTAGAAATAATAATTAAAAAAACTAGCTAGGGGATTATTGAAAATCCTCACAGTATCGATATAAAAATCAAACGGCAAGTGAACTCCATCTTCTATGATGAAACTCGATACAAGGTTTGATGTCAACTGAGCTCTATATGAATGGCTGAATGCACAACACAAGAGTTATAGGGGAGTAAGTCACATTAATGCACAACACAAGAGTTATAGGGGAGGAAGTCGCGTGAATGCACAACACAAGAGTTATAGGGGGAGTAAGTCACATGAATGCACAACACAAGAGTTATAGGGGAGTAAGTCACATGAATGCACAACACAAGAGTTATAAGGGGAGTAAGTCACATGAATGCACAACACAAGAGTTATAGGGGGAGTAAGTCACATGAATGCACAACACAAGAGTTATAGGGGGAGTAAGTCACATTAATGCACAACACAAGAGTTATAGGGGGAGTAAGTCGCGTGAATGCACAACACAAGAGTTATATGAACAGTAAGTCACATGAATGCACAACACAAGAGTTATAGGGGGAGTAAGTCACATGAATGCACAACACAAGAGTTATAGGGGGAGTAAGTCACATGAATGCATAACACAAGAGTTATAGGGGAGTAAGTCACATGAATGCACAACACAAGAGTTATAAGGGGAGTAAGTCACATGAATGCACAACACAAGAGTTATAGCGGAAGAAGTCACATGAATGCACAACACAAGAGTTATAGGGGAAGAAGTCACATGAATGCACAAAACAAGAGTTATAGGGGAGGAAGTCGCGTGAATGCACAACAAAAGAGCTATAGGGGAAGAAGTCACATGAATGCACAACACAAGAGTTATAGGGGGAGTAAGTCACATGAATGCACAACACAAGAGTTATAGGGGGAGTAAGTCACATTAATGCACAACACAAGAGTTATAGGGGGAGTAAGTCGCGTGAATGCACAACACAAAAGTTATATGAACAGTAAGTCACATGAATGCACAACACAAGAGTTATAGGGGGAGTAAGTCACATTAATGCACAACACAAGAGTTATAGGGGGAGTAAGTCGCGTGAATGCACAACACAAGAGTTATATGAACAGTAAGTCACATCAATGCACAACACAAGAGTTATAGGGGGAGTAAGTCACATGAATGCACAACACAAGAGTTATAGGGGTGGAAGTTACACTCCCTAACAAAAACAACCACCTCCAGTGGCACTTCCCACAACTAAACAAGATGGTTACAACATAACTAGAGACCGAAATATCGCGAGACGTGTTTTTACGACCTTTAAATAGCATATTAAAATCAATATTTTTTTAAGGGTTCCATTGTTCATTGTTAATCATTTGTTTTACACAAACAAAAGTGATTATTGGTTTTTTTATATATGAATAATGGACAATTAGGTCGGTTTTAATGAGAATCTACTATAATATAGTTATATGGTTGCAGACGTAAACGTTTTCTGCCATTTTTTTTGTCTGAAATTACCAAACAAAAGAGTATCAGCTGCACTATATCCATTTATATTATCTTAATATTCTTATAAACCAGTCAAAGTTCACATTCTATAATATTAATTTCCCTCGGCCAAAGACCGTCGATAAAGAAGTAAAATGTGTGTTTGATTCAGCTATTACGACAGTAATATTGTGAGCTAAGACAAATATTTTAAAGTAAAGGATGATACATCTAGCCGTAATGTTTCCATTGACCTCAAGTTTTGAGTTGATTTTTTTTACCATCTTTAGTCAAAAAAGTTATTTGATCTACCGACATTTAAAACTGATATTCAATTTTTTTTTATTTAGCGAAATTCAATCATTTTATTTAACATATAACAAGTAGGGTCTCTATACATACCTCGTTCCACCCACACCAGTGGACACAAAGACTCTGTCACTAGATTCTTTCTATTATATTTGAGGGTGCCTTTACTTTAGTTTTTACTTCTGTACTGGCGGCCGGGGTTCAATCCTCGGTCCCGGCACAGATTTATCTGATTACCAAACCCTTCCTTCACCTCTGACAAGACATCTAGTGAATGTGGGGAATGCCAGGCCTCCACCGTGTTCGGATTCCACGTTAAACTGTAGGTCCTTCATTTCATCTCACAATCACCCTTCCATTACACATTAGAGTAAGTGCGTATAACCCGAATGGGTAGTAAGACGCGGTGCTAATAATAATAATACTTTAGTTCCTACCTTTATTAAGTATAACCCCATTCATTAGTGCAATTAAATGTGAATAGCTCGAGACGTGACTCAAATAATAAAAGTCAAGGCTATATAGCAAACATACGGTCCTATTCCTTAGTAAGAGAGAATTATGTGAGCCCACCCACATACATTTCTCTAGGGGATGATGATGTCCGTCTCTCGTATTGTTTACTAAGGGTCAAGAGGGCACATCGGCCACGATTTTCTTGGAGTAACAGGAGTGAAGGAGCGAAGAGGAGGTATACATACAGCTCTACCCCCTGATACAATGAGAGGGCTGTCGAAATGGACAAGCTTGCAGGTAAAGAGCTTTCGTTTGTTGATCCATGTATCAAAGCTCACAACCTCCCAACTTTATTTTGGCCAAAGAGTAGAGAAATAAAGAGGATATATAAGAATAAAACAAAAAACAAACAAAGCCGATTTATAGAGAGTGAGAGGAGGGGAAAAAAATGAATTTCTTATATTCTGTATTGTAAAGATCTCTCCTGAGAAAAAGATGATTGATGAATTTTTTTGATTATTTTGACATATTCTAGGGCTATTTTTTATTGATTGGATGCGGGAATAAAAAAACAGTCCAATTATTATAGAAGAGGTATTTTATAACTCAGGTTCATAAACTGTGGGTCGTGACCCCCCAAAACAATAATTTACATCATTACTGCTCTTTCCAGCCTGTGGCCTGAATCAGTTTTTTTATTCAAACCGTATATTTTCACCGAGCAGTTTGCTAGGTCTGTCATGTGTCTTATAATCTATGTTAAGACTTGGACAGGCACAACATCCATTACCCAGCCTTCAATTTATCAATGTGAAAGGTAAACCTGTATTGTCATACCTGAGAAAATGTTCGGCCATGCCGACACGCTACCGACTGAGCTGAGGTGTCAGACAACCCCTAGAATACATAATCTTATTTTTAAATATATTCTGTGTGTCTCAGCAATCATTGACAAAATTTAATAAATGTAATATTTTTGGTAGGGCTACCCGCTTCAGTGGCCTAACGGTTTAAGGCATCACTCGTGTTATACTGGACTGCTGAAGATGAGATTAGAGTTTGATTCCTGGTCGGGTATACTGAGGGTAGTTTTTTTTCCTAAATGGTTTCTCACTCTCCTTCCACAGAAAATCGGGTGAATTACCTCTAAAATGTTTCCTTCCTTATCCTTATCTCACTAGAGTGATAATTACAATGGCCAACAAATATTTTGTCCCAAGGCAACTCAAGGGTGATCTATATGTATTTTTTTGGCTGATTTCAAAACTGGACTCAGAATTTTTATATCACTCATAGTTTTAAAGTTACGCCCTCTTTAAGATGAAAACAGTGTGTGAGTAAACACTCTCTCTCTCTCCAGTGAAGTGGGCGAAGTGGCTAGCAATCATAGTTAAGTAGGCATAACAGACTCCATGATTTGTGAAAAAAAACTTTCAGACCTCTCTTCTTTTCAACCTTATGCTGTTCAAGGCCGTTCTAAAGAGTATGTGAATATGACATAATTGGACATGATTAATTAGACAATCGCTCGCTTACTGTCTCAGTCAGCACTTCCGCCAGTTGGTGGTCAGAGTTCGTTCTGTGAACATCTAATGCTGTGTGTTTCTCTGTCATAAGTTGCTATTAATATAATTCAGTGTATATGTTTGTATAGTGTTTATGTAGCTTAGTACATATTTTATAGTGTTTAGAACAACAAGTGGTATAATGCCTTGAAATTGTGTTAACATCCGGACACTTTCTGCTACATTTAACATTTAAAAATAGCATGCGTAGTTTTACTTCGCTCATTGGTTGTTTGCAATATTGGTGACCAAGATAAAAATTGGGCCCCTCATTTGTGTTGTGTCACTTGTGTCAGAATCCTTACGAGTTGGTCAAAGGGTTCTCTGTACACGAATTTTGGTGTTCCAAAGATTTGGGGAACCAAATGATCACTCTACAGATTGTTACTTTGGTCTCATAAGCATTTCAGGATCTATTCTAAATCAAACACACCGTGACATACACTGATTTACCATCTTCCACGATGACTGTGCCTCATAAAGAAAATTGCTGGTGCCAGAGCCTCCAGAAAATATAATAAAAATGATGATGGACAAGAAGAAGAAGAGTTGAATATAGGCATGATAATGATGATGATGATGATGATGATGATGTAAGGTTTGATCCCACATTTGAAGCTTCTTGTTCATATTCTGAACCATATTTACTTACTCAAGGAGATCTCAATGATCTTATCCAAGATTTGAATTAACTAAAAGGCAAGCAGAACTTTTAGGATACAGATTGAAAGGATGAAATCTCCTCCACAAAGAAACAAACGATGTGTTTTTAAAGATAGGTGACTTTAATTATTTATTTTCCCTTGTAGATCGTAATGTAATGGTGACTATTCTGTTATGGAAGCACTTGGTCAGAGTACAAAACAGAGGAGTGGCGTTTATTTATTGATTCTTCTAAAGCTAGCTTTAAAGCTGTGCTTCACAATGGAAATAAGTTTTAATCATTGACACTAGCTTATGCTGCTGATATAAAGAAACATATGTGAGCATGAAACTCCTTCTGAAAAAATCAAATATAATGAATGCAAATGGAATCTCTGTGGTGACTTGAAAAGTAATTGCTCTTTCGCTTGGACTACAACTTGGTTTCATAAAGTACTGCTGTTTTCTTTGTGAGTGGGACAGGAGAGACCGGCAAAATCACTACACCCAGAGACAGTGGCCAAAGCGTACATCACTAAAACCAGGAAATAAGAATGTTGTCAATATACCACTTGTCGATCCGGAAAAAGTGTATTTACCTCCACGCCATATAAAGCTTGGTATTATGAAAAACTTTGTTAAAGCAATGGATCGAAATGGGCTTGGATTTACATACTTAAGACAAAAAAAATTCCAAAGGTCAGTGATGCAAAGATCAAAGAGGGGATCATTGTAGGACCTCAAATAAGAGAAATGATTAAAGGTGATAACCTCGATGGTCAGTTGAACGAGATTGAAAAGGCTAGGTGGGATTCTTTCTAGAGTATTTGCCGGAACTTTTTAGGGAAACATAAGGCTGAAAACTACAAATACATAGTTAATGATTTGTTAAACTCTTACAAAATCATGGGATGTAACATGTCTTTGAAAATACATTTCTTAGATTCGCCCCTGGATTTCTTCCCAGAAAATCTTGGAGCAGTCAGTGACGAACATGGTGAACGGTTTCATCAAGACATTTCCGGAATGAAAAAACGTTACCAGGACAGATGGAGTCCAAATATGCTTGCTGACTATTGTTGGCCCCTTAAGAGGGATGTTCCAGAGGCAAAACACAGTAGAAAATCCTACACTTCTACCTTTTAAGTGAGATAACCCCCTTACTATGTGGAGTAAGAGTTTTGATTTTGATAAAAAAAAACTATTTTATTTTCATTCAGGCATTTAAATAATTTAAAACAGTTAAATGAAGATTAAAGTAGAAATTTATTTTCGTTTATATGAGAAATTTAACGTGCGCCTTTTAATTCGATTGATTATAACAGACACTACTTATAAAATAACTTAAATCTTTAACAGTTACAACATCCAGCCCCTCCCTGGCTGTTAATTCATTACTATGAAAGGGGAAGCCTACATTTAACTAATGGTTCAGCCATGCTGGGAATCGAACCCGAAACTCTATAATCAATAGACAGACATGATACTGACTTATCAAAGGTTTCGAACATTTTAAAATTTACATTTGAAAATAAAAACTATAAAACACAAAATACACATGACAATATATGTTTTTTGTTAGCACCATGTCTTATTATCAGTTCGGTTTGTACGCATATGTAATAACTAATAACTACACTGATAGTTTTAGGCATTTAGAAGGTTATATTTAGAGGAAATGTATCGGCAAATGCGTATAAGAAGAGTGGAAAAGGATTTTTACAAAACTACCCTCAGTATATTTGACCGAGATTCGAACCATGATCTCCTTGTCATCGGTAGGGTAGTCTATTTCGAAAGTGACGTTTTAGATCATGTGGCCGCCGAAATGGGTTACACAACAATCAACTCATGGTTATCCTTGCACAACCCATACATACATTAAATATTTAAGTTATAATATAAACGCCGTACCATAAATTTAAAGTTTTATTAAAGAAACTTATTTGTTTAAATGTTGTAATTGACCAACGGAAAAAGAAATATAAGTATATGTGGTTTTTTGTTGATCTATCCTGGCTCCTTAAAACAAACAAGAAAAGTTTCTCTTTTCTTTCTATCAAAAGCGTAAAGTAATATATATTTAAAGTTTTAATATGTTATCGGCATCAGCTCAAGATATTATATTTTTTTATAGGAAAAGTTATAAATTTATATCAAGTAATTCTTTTTAATATTTTCTACGTACATTTCGTCCTTTAACTTTTACTTCTACTTTTACTTTGTTTGTCTTTTTTCAAATTTATTTACTTTTTTTTTTCATAACCTTTCATCCGAATATTACTTTATTAATACGACTTTTGTCAAACAAGAAAAGAAAGAAAAAATGGAGTGATAATAGACCGAACTATTTAATAACTCTGGATTTTAATATTCCAGAAACCCTCGTTTTTTTTTGTTTTTTTTTTAGCTTACTGAGAAATTTAATTGAAAGAGACTGAAGAACGAAATGTAATTTAAAGTTTAAGTTAACTGTGGTTTTCTTCATTATATTTACTTTGGAATGTAGGCCATTGGTTGATAAAAAAAAGAGGTTTTTACATTTAATTAAATGAAAAATGAAAATATAAAATTACTCTGATAAATTTATAAAATTGATTTGAACGAAAGATTTTATATTTTTATATTTTAATAAGATATAAGTACAAATAGAATTAATTTGTTTCAATACGTCCTATTGGTATTGATATAGATTATTTAACATAGAACTTACCCACTTTGGTGGCCGCATGGTTAAACGCGCTACACTCGCAGTAGAGTAAACTGCCAATGACGGAGAGATCGAGGTTCGAATCTCAGTCAAATTTACTGAGGG
Source organism: Timema cristinae (assembly GCA_039000515.1). Classification (NCBI taxonomy): domain Eukaryota; kingdom Metazoa; phylum Arthropoda; class Insecta; order Phasmatodea; family Timematidae; genus Timema; species Timema cristinae. The sequence goes on from JBCFYV010000001.1 coordinate 19,734,253, forward strand.
TGGTTTTTAAAAATTGGTTTCCACTCTCCCTCCACGCAGATGAGGGTATACATCCTTTATATAAAGACATCTTCAGCCCTCAAACCATTGAGTAATTAGAACATAAGCGGGTGGTAAGACGTGGTTCTAAGAAAACCGGATGAAACTTGTTATTTTTATATGTACAGTACATCAAAATAAGTATTAATACTCATCAATTTATTGAGATAAACTTGTAAAATCATATAGGTTATGTGTATGAATATGATTACACTATATAATTTTGGTCTCTTAAATATTACACTTTTGAAATTTTACACATTAAAACTCATATTACATTTTAAAGAACTGTCTCTTTCTATAGATCATTTATTTATACTCGTGCCTTAAGGTGAGATAGAAATAAACGAGAAAAGGGGAAAGAAATAGTTTTGAAGTTTTTATGTAAAAATATTGGTTTGACTAAAATAAATAAAATATTGTTCCATTACAAACATAGAGTTTAATTTTCTTCGCATGTTGATATCAACAATTGTTGAATATTGGTCATGAGAATAGCGATATTAGATGAGGAACTTTTTAAACAAATATAAAAAGTTGTCATTAAATTCCAGAACACCTTTGACAGACACTCAAGAAATTGTATTTATTTTTGTTCAAAGAAAGTTCTGCCGTAAAAACTGCAAAAACACTGGCTTTTTTTCTCATTCCCTTTTTTCCCACCTTAAACAAAAAATAATAAAATTTTCCACAGAGAAAACTGTTTAATTTAATTTATATCACATATCAAACGTTTTAACATTCGTTCAAGTACAACTCTACAACGGGACAGCCCCAAGCGAGCTATTCCGAACATGCGGCCACCATTGTTAGCGAATTTAGTACCAACATTTGTAGATAGAGGGTGCCATGTGATCAGCACAAGTAAACCTCCAGCTGTTAATCTCAGTTTTCTTGACCAGATTTGCTACTTATTTATTCAAGTATATCATCATTTGTCATCATGAGGCTGAGCTTAACTCAGTTCTAGACCCACTAATTTAGTAAAATTATAACTACTAAATTAAAAATATTGTTTGAATCGTATATTAAAATATTCGTTATCCAAAAAAGTGTTTGGTATTTTAAGAATCATAAATAGTTTAAATCGAATCGAAACGTTATGTTTTTGAAATAATAGTAGCCCATATAAAATAATGCCAGGTTTATTGCATGGCATTTTGAGACATGTTTGGAATTTAGATTGATTTATAAAGAAACATCGATTTGATGAAAAAAGTAAACTATAATTTATTTAACATATTTAAATTCAGCCTAATTTTTTTTTCGTTTAGTTTTAGATAGAAGGAAATATCCAAATAAATATAAAAACACACAGTTTTAATCGATTCAAACCATAAAATCTATCAGGCTCTTACCTACCCATTGTTGAAAATTACAAGAATATTCTTTTTACATTTTCACAATGTTACAGCATACAAGAGGAAGAAAGGCCATTCGTAATTAAAAGGTCTTCTAATTAAACGCCATCCCCTTATGTTCAAGTTGAATCACGCCACTGACCTTTCCTTGAGTGAAGTGGCGATGGTTAGAAGCCAAGTAGAGGGGGGTGAGGATAAAAAAAACTCTACACCCCCTTCCCCCCCTTACCACCTACAAGTCTCTCTCTTTACTTTCCCTTAAGGTGTAGAAAATTAAAAGAAGAAAATTAATGAAAAATTAATGACTGACGCAAAGAAGATGAAACCTTTTAAAAAGGAAAGTGTTGTACTTTTTCTTGAGGGAAAGAGTAGAAGGGTCTAACTTCAAAGAAAGAAGACCCCTTTAGGGCAAAAGATGGTGGGATAGGTGGTATGAGAAGGGAAGAAGAGAAACTGGTTTCATCTTTTTAAAAGCATTCGAGGACTCCAAATGAAGATATTCACCCTCAGATTTAAGTTATGGGTCCAAAAACTTAAAGGTCCAGTTTTCATTGGAAGATCATTTAAAAAAATACAAATGTGTTATTTTGTGATCAACGTTGATGATATTTGAATATTATTAGTGATATTTTATTAGGTATTGATGATATAATGCTATCAAAAGTAACAGCTGCGGATCAAGGGCCGGATGAAATAATTTACACCATCTGAATTTTTATCCTCAAGTATGGGGATAAGAATATTATTATTAATCAAGATTAGATTGGGGCGATCAATGTAGCGATGAACCAGTTCGTACTATCAAAATATGCATAGGTGGTCACGTTTTAGTTTCGAAATTATTTTCTTCTTTATATAAACACAAATATGAGCATATTTCATATAAATGCTTGCTAGACTCATCACTAACGCATTATGTCAACGTTAGGTCAAGTACCGGAAACGTCACTTCCGGACGTTGCACCACATGACGTCTAGTGAACGTAAGATTTACGTAACGTTCTGGTGGAAACAGAGTGATTTTACAAACATGTCACGATTTTAAAACAAAGATCTTGCCTTGGTTATGATTTAACTTTACGAAAATTAAGTCGGATGAAAACAATCTAAGAGAGTGTGTGAGAGAGAGAGAAAGAGAGAGAAGGACACTTAAAATGAGAATGTTAGCGAGTATCACAAATTATACCAGAAATTGTAAGAGATTAAAAGAATACTTTTGTATAACTGTCAATTTTTAGTTTTATTCCGATTTGTCTCCATATTGTGGAAATTGGTCGATATTATCACTGTATTTCTTGACGGTCATATGGTATAGTTCTTCGTATTATCTTTTGGTACCACATCTCACACTACCTGTTAAAGGTATACACAAATACAATATTTTTATTCTACTGGGGCAGGGATGAGGAAAGAACTATTTAGAAGGTAATATACTCTACTCATATTTGCACGAAAGGAGAATGGAAAACCTTTGGGTATAAAACAACCTCAGTATATCCAACCTGTATTCGAACCCATATCATCCCGTCATCAGTAGGTCAATCTAACACGAGATTAACGGCCACTGAAGCGGATAATTCTTCATATTAACATACTTGTTTGGTTAAAAGCTCATCCATTTTTAAAGGTTTTACTTAAGGCACAAATTAAACTAACTATAGCTGTGCACTGACGCAACTCAATTTCACATTTTATTTTATCAGCGTCAAAACATTCTAGTCGAGATTGCTTACCGGTCCGTGAAATCACCTCCCAATATAAATACCACCTGTTTAGAACGTATTAGATAATATATTCACGTGACGCTATCCGTACGTGATATTACGTTGACGTGGCGTATAGTGTGAATTAAGCTTTAGTGTAATTAAATGCTGATATCTCGACGGTTAGTTAGACGTGGTATAAATAAATGAATATAAACATTTCTCATTCAATATGTCCAAACAAATTAAATACGCCTCCAAAAACATATTACTTGGGTCGTAATTAAGTTTTGAAAACCAAGTAAAGACACAATCAAACTAACAAGTTTGTTGTTTTTGAGTTTATTTACTTTTTGTGTCCAATTTTTATTTCCCCTCTCTGATATACGAGTATATATATTCTTTTTCTTGGAGCAGTATATTCAGGAACCCAAAACACGCGCATTAGTCTATTTCTCGAGATGAAAGTAGGATACCGCCCTCCACCCCCTTTCGTCCGCGACCACCCTTCACATCCAGTGATCCAGCGACGCCCCCCAAACCTCACCCTCCACTTATATACCTTTGTTATATCACCACGTGATTCAAACTGCAAGACACGTCCGACACTCCCAATACCACAAAAAAAAAAAAAAGCTCTCGATTTCGGAAGGTCGAAAATTTCGTTGGTTAGATATGATTCCTCCCCACAACTTCCCAAACAATTCTATCACTCATTCGCTTTTCTCCCATATTTCTGGTTGACTTTATACGTGTGTATTCTTCACCTCATTTTCCCTCTTCAGTTGGTATTAAGCAAGCTTAATTTATATGCCTTGTAAGAAGATTCCATATTTTTGTGTAATATTGACCTACAAATTATGTACATAAATATCTAATAAAATCAGGTAAAATATGTAATAAGGTATGTATAATGTTAAATATGTATTTATTTTAGGTATTTAACGGGCACTTTCCGAACCAGCTGATTTACCAGCACACTAGAATGTCTATGAACGAGAAACGAAAGAGCAAATCAATTTTGCTGGGAAAGGTATTTTCCCATATCTTCCAGGGTTCTTTTACCTGCCACAATTTACAAGAGACCGATGGTTTTACTTCCCCTCTGAAGCAAGTTGTTCTATGATTTTTTATCGCTCAAGATAAATCCGTTGATCTCGGTTGGGTTTGAATCCATGAACATGGGTACTGAAGCGAGCACTCTCCTCCAAGACAATCAAGGTCTACTATGTAATTGTAAATAAACACTCATTTCCTCACTTGATTATACATACGTATATAATGAAACTAAATTTAATTTTATGGCTGCACATTTCTGAAGGAAATAATAGAAAAAATACTTGAATAAAAATGCATACGTACGATCATCTTTTTCAGTCGGAGGTTAAATTATTTATATCGACATACTAGCTGGTATTGATATTAAAATTACACGTATGGACATGGTTGGTCTCGTTTTATTTTCAAAAGACCATTCTACGTGCCGTATTAATGTTACAGACTTCAAATTATATACTTGTTTTTTTAGAATTTTTTTGGATCCCGTTTTCATAATTAATTTTGTTTATTGGCTTGCCCCTGTATATCCGTTTCTTCTTCATACCAAAGAAAAATGGAAAAATGATCTAATAAGATCCAAAAATACTTCTATTTATAAATCATATACTTGTGTTTACAAACTGACACGCCACGCGAGAGACAATCTGCTGAGGCCACTTATGGCCCATTCTATCACCTTCACAGCACGAGAAACGTCAGGCACTAAAGGGTACATAACGGCAACTATAATCCACTGTTACGAACCAGCATACCCGACTTAGACTTTGCTCACTGCCATCCCTTCACTGAAAACATTCCTTTATGAAAGTATAGATTACCTGAAAACTAAAAGTGAGTCATTTAAAAATATTTTCCGATATAAAAATAATACCACTATAAAACACACACAAAATATGTAATTTAATTTAATATCCTCGAAAATATGTAGAATTCAGAAAAATATGTAAAAATGAAACTGAAAAAACCATTACAAACAAATTCGTCGATATTTCACTTTTTTTTTTACTTTTATCTAACTAGAAGGATTAAAATATGTAATTAGATAAAATTATTATTTATTCTGTGAATTCAAAAGCCCACATATTCAATGTTATATTCTATGCCATAATTTTAATCTGCTATAATTTTATTTAAATTATTTACTGGAGTTAAAATTGGGGCAGAGGCATTCAAATTTTCCCCATTATTCTCTCTAGTGCCTCATTAAATTTAAAGTAAACATTTTAAATATCGTTAAAAGTTTCACTTTTAAAAGCCACTGCCCATGGGAACTAACACGGTTTATTAAGATAAAATAAGCTTAGTCTTATATTATCCCAAATGAAACGTCAGATACTAATCTTAAAGAAGAAGTTAATATTGAATCCTCGCTTCTACTATAAAGTAGAAGAAGTGACGATTACATTTACACACAAGGTTAAATAAGGAAGTTTTGGGAGGGATGAGACAGACATAAGAGAAATATATAAGTTTAACAAATCAGTTTAATTAGATGTAAGCAAGAGAAATAGAATTACACACACAAACACTATATATATATATATATATATTCAGTTAATATGATCGTAAACTTTACGATACGGAGGAATATAAATAAACATCTTGGTGACAAGGCACAAAGAGAAGTAAGAAAGTATAATTATATTATTGAATAGTTTAACTCTTTAAATAAGTATAAATGCTCATTCTCTTACGAAGATGCGTCTGCCTGAACATAGTTCCATTCAAAGATAGGCAAAGAATAATATATGGCTAAGCCACAACACATGAAGATAATCCAGCCCCTAGCTAATACCAGACTAAGACCAGATAGGTAGGTATATTTATGAATAATAGTTAAATTATAGTGAAAGAATAATCCTAATTTTATAAGGTTACTATTAGTATTGATATACGAATAAGCTTGTTAGTTTGATATAGCTCCATAGAGAGTTACGAAAACCTTAGATTAATTTCCTTGAAGAGGAACCAGCAATTTACAATAGTACATGGTGAGCAATCAGGCATCTACACGGTTAACATACTATGGCCGGTCAATTCCTTATAAGTACTGCCTGGACATTAAATAGTATAATTATACTTCCACACATTACTAGGGCACATAAAATAAGTATTAACAATATACAATATTAGTATAACTTGGTACAAACGACTTCTTCGGGGGCTGGAGACAAAACACCTTTTCCACCTTTTCCCACGGGCCATGACTACCAACTAGTAGTGCTCCCACAGGTTGCGAACCCTAAATAGATACACTACAAAGAGACAATAGTGACTGCTTCTTTCACTGACCTAACTAGGTCATTAAAGAAAACGTTAGATAACCAGATTTCCACCATAAAGAGATCCAATCTATGGACATATAATTTAAGAAGTAATTATTATTCTCTAATATATAAAACTATGTCTTAAGGACTTAGACAAAGAAGTCAGCCACACTGACATAGTAATTAAAGTCGTATGGACCATTATAAATAGAACATTAAGCCCTTCATTCTAAACTACGCCATATGTCATAGGAAAACATGTCATAATTTTGACGAACAACTCTATGTTTTATGGACACATAAAAAGAGTGTTATGACTAACATTCAAAACTATGCATTATGGGCATAGAAAATAAAGTCAGATATCCTGACACAAATAATTAAGTCTGATGGACATAGATAATAAAATCAGACATTCTGACACACAAAACTATGTCTTATGGACATAGCAAAAGAGGAGTTTATAATCTGACTTAGATTCTAAATTGTAGATACTTAAAGTCTCAGAAGATGCTTCCTCTGTGGCGGGGCAGTGAGACCGACGCCTGACACATCGTAGTTACTCGTAGAGTCCTCGGCGATGTAGGTTTACGTCCAAGTTCTTCCTCCGTTGAGTTTATACAATATAATATATTTTATGTGAAGTGAGGAATGACACTTATATAGTTACGGACCTGACAAATTCGAGACAGGTTAGCATCTGGACATCTATGGGGGTAGGGGGCTAGGTTGTGAAATTGCTCTGGGTAACCACTAGCGCTCGTTGCTGGTGTGGCGTCCAGAGAAAATTATATACATTTTCTTGGAAGAGTGGCTTGAAAGTTAGATGTTGATTTGCTGTTGGTGCCGGCCCGGTCAAATGGGCCAGCTTTCCTGGAGCGTTGGCGTTTCCCGGAAACATAAATCCAAAGTGAGTTAACACCTGCCACATATTATTTTAATATATTAACACACAGTGTTAATTATATTTATGGTATTTTCTGTTAACATATAAGCCGGGGCTTTTACATGCTACCATATTTGGGCTGAATATCTAGATTCTGGCCCATCAACTCGTCTATAGCCAAGATTTTTTTTAGCACCGCGATTAATTGTCTGCTCGAATTATGCAGGATGTTTCAGTGAAAGCGTGCAAAAACTAAACAGGACAACGGGGATGCTCTACCGAACATTTTGAGATAGGGAACATGTGAACATGTGAACTGCAAAGCTAGCTAAGAGGGATATGGGCCTAAACATGTGGAGGAGAACCTGAAGGCTATTTCGTATGGGGATATCCCAAATCACTTGTGTATGAGACCCCAGTGAACATAGACCTGGAATTGGTTGCCTGGATGGTCGTCACTTGTGATGCCATTCTCAACACCATGGAATATTTGAAAGGGTGTGGCAGAATTTCGTGCGCCGATGACATGCTTGCATTGGGGTTGGTGGCCGTCATTTTGAGCAACTGTTGTAAGGTATGAAAGGGCAGGCTTCCTCCGGTTTTTCACCGATATGATATAATCTACAGTACTACCTGTACGCAATGTTACAACTAAATTTAAATAAACTACATGTAATGATAATCTGTAAATAAACTACATTAATGATAATCTGTAAATAAACTACATTTAATGATAATCTGTAAATAAACTACATTTAATGATAATCTGTAAATAAACTACATGTAATGATAATCTGTAAATAAACTACATGTAATGATAATCTGTAAATAAACTACATTTAATGAAATCTGTAAATAAAACTACATTTAATGATAATCTGTAAATAACTACATGTAATGATAATCTGAATAATAAATACATGTAATGAATAATTGTAAATAAACTACATTTAATTATAATCTGTAATAAACTACATTTAATGATAATCTGTAAATAAACTACATTTAATGATAATCTGTAAATAAACTACATTTAATGATAATCTGTAAATAAACTACATTTAATGATAATCTGTAAATAAACTACATGTAATGATAATCTGTAAATAAACTACATGTAATGATAATCTGTAAATAAACTACATGTAATGATAATCTGTAAATAAACTACATGTAATGATAATCTGTAAATAAACTACATTTAATGATAATCTGTAAATAAACTACATGTAATGATAATCTGTAAATAAACTACATGTAATGATAATCTGTAAATAAACTACATTTAATGATAATCTGTAAATAAACTACATTTAATGATAATCTGTAAATAAACTACATGTAATGATAATCTGTAAATAAACTACATGTAATGATAATCTGTAAATAAACTACATGTAATGATAATCTGTAAATAAACTACATGTAATGATAATCTGTAAATAAACTACATTTAATGATAATCTGTAAATAAACTACATTAATGATAATCTGTAAATAAACTACATTTAATGATAATCTGTAAATAAACTACATGTTAATGATAATCTGTAAATAAACTACATGTAATGATAATCTGTAAATAAACTACATTAATGATAATCTGTAAATAAACCAGACAGTGTTAGACATGTTTAGACCCATATCCCACTTAGCTGGTCTCACAGACCACACGTTGCCTATCTCAAAATGTTCGGTAGAGCATCCCCTATCTCCTGTTTGTTTTGCACGCTTTCACTGAAACATTCTGTATACAGGGACAAATTGTAAATTAAAAAAAGATTGTATGATGCATCTCAAAGACCTTCTTACTATTTAATCTTATATTTACTGAAAACTCGTGAAATTTGTAAATGAAATAATATATAGTGTTACAAAAACATGAGTAAGGATGAGTAACTCTGTCCACCAAAAACCTAATTAATTTCATATTTCTATTTAATCCATTAAAAATATAATATGTATGTGTTGATTTTAGCTCAGAAATTATTGGTTTTATAAAATATATATTCCAGTATAAAATTGTTTTAATTTGAATAGTACAACAACTTTATAGTGAAAAGTTATTTCATATCTCAAATAGTTGCGGAATTTTGATCAAAATAGGAGATTTCCGCTTATATAAATGAGCTTAATTTTTTTGGGGGTGAAATAAGAATTTATATTTTGTTTATAGTGATAACTAATTATTAGATACAAAATTAATAAGAAAATCGTTAGAGTGGATTTTGAGAAAATAGACTTTATCACTTTTTGCCCTTTAGTAAGCCACCCTTAACCTTAAGGTTGTATATCCAATTCAAAAAAAATCTTGGAGCGACTTTATATAACCCCAGATACCAAGTTTTAGCCCAATCAGTAAAACAGTTTCGGCTTTAGTCCGAGAAACCGAAAAAAGCAAATCAAAAACCACTTTCTCAATTTCATGGGTTCATGAAATGTCGACAATTATCAAAATCTCGACATCTATTTGTTTTTTACGAAAACAAAATTTATCTCTTATAGGAGCCGAGAGAAAGTAAAAGTGGTACGACACATTCGTATTTACATTTTTAATAAATATACTATGTTTCAGAACAAAATTTCAAAATAAATGTCCTTACTACACTACTCTTTAATGATAAGTTTCTTCAAATTGAATTTAGAGCAAGTCACTTAAGTGGGAAAGTAGAAAATCATTTAATAAAAACCACCCTTAGTACACATCACCAAGATTCGAACCCTAATCTCCATTGACACCCTTTAGACGATACGGCCACCGAATTCGGGTGTCTCTAAATTACTCTTAAATTTAGAAATAGCATTAAATTTAAGGTAATGGTGCACCATAATATTGAAGATAACCAACTACGTGGTGTAGTGGTCAGTGCGCATAGCTTTGAGCCGCCTTGGGGTCCTTGGTCCTATTCCCGGCCAATACCTTGGCTATTTTCCCAAACGGGGAATCACCTCAACGGTCACCAGGGTTTTGTTAGTAAGGCTTATTTATATTAGGTTTAAGTGTTTCTACTCGTTCCACAACCTCATACTCGCTATCACTATCACCTTCATGCTCGCTATCACGTATCACACTTCCATACTCAACTATCACGATCATCTTCATACTCGCTATCACGATCATCTTCATACTCGCTATCACGATCACCTTCATACTCGCTATCACGATCACCTTCATACTCGCTATCACGATCACCTTCATACTCGCTATCACGATCGCCTTCATACTCGCTATCACGATGCCACTCCTTCATGACTCGCTTCACTATTCTATCGTATCCGATCATCTTCATACTCGCTATCACGATCACTTCATACTCGTCACTATCTCATACTCGCATCGTCCTTCATACTCGCTATCACGATCGCTCCCTATTCATACTCGCTATCACGATCACCTTCATACTCGCTATCACGATCACCTTCATTGCTATCACGATCGCTCATATCTATCACGATCATTTCATACTCCTATCGTACTTATAAACGATTTATCCGCATCACCTCATGTTATGAATATGTAGCCAGATGCGCAATATTATTATTATTATCTGAAGCTGGACATTTTAAAGTAACAATACTTTCTCAATATTAAAAAGTCTAAACAAAGCAGATAACTTATTAAAGTTATCTCGTCAAACATTGTTGTTTTTTTGAACTGACGAACCTCAGCACAGTAGTGTGAACTGCGGGTTGCTTCTCGTTTCCGTCGCCTAGTCTTGTTCGGATGGGAGGTCTTGTGTTGTGATGAAAGCTGAAGTCGATCACAAACGGAATGGGGAGGTGGGGGAAGGGGGAGAATGAACGAACAACACAAGCAAGCACACACACACACAAACAGGGCAAGACAGACAGAAAGGGTAGACAGGCAGACACGACACCGTGTCTCACATTGTCGCTGGGGCCGGGTGACGATAGACACACCGACGTTCGGCGTCGGTCTTGGTTGGTATGAGACGCTATACACGGTCCCTTTCTCTTTCCACCCTGCACCCTCTCGAATCACCCCTCGGTCGCTGTTTGGCGATAACGCAGTAGAGCTTGTATGAGGGGTAAAGGGAGGGAACAGGACGAGGTTAGTTGAAAAGCCGTAATGGGGTAAGTTTTTTTTTTCCGACAGTAAAACGGATTCTCAAAAGAAACCGATAAGCGTGTGTGTGGGTTTTTTTTTTCACGTTCTTCTGAATTCGATCGACACTTGTGGTTTGCTAATAATAGCATACACAAAGAAAGGTTTTTTGTACAGTCCGATCTATACGGGAAGGATTTTATTTTTCCACCGCGTCTTACTACCCGTTCGAGTTATAGATTCTTGTATTAATTACACTAGTGGTTTAGGGATTATCAAGGTTATATTAAAATGAAATGTACCCAAATTTTAGTGTAAGAAGAGTAGCAACCCATTATGGAAAACCACATTCGGTTCACCCAACCGAGGTTTGAACCCCGATCTCCTCGTCATCAGCCATCTAGTCTAACATGAAAGTAGCGCGTTAGGCCATGTGGCCACCGAAACGGGTGGGTAGGAAATTGTTTTGACAGCTATAAACGTTACTAAAATAATTTTCATAGACGTATACGTCAAGCCATTTGATATGCGGTTGTCAATTAACCAAGCTATTATCATAAAATATTATAAAATAACACTAATAATAAAAAATCTTTGTTGGAGATAATGTCCGGGATGGAAGGAGAGGCAGTTTACGTAGCCATATTTTTTTTTAGATGAAATAAATCAAATATTTTTTCAGTAGAAACAAACTAGTTTGATGTTCTACACAAAGCTCTCCCTAAAGTTCTTGATTATTTGTCACGATAATATTAGCATTAGATGAGAAACTTTTTAATTAAAGATAAATAGTTGTCATTAAATTACAAGACACCTTTTACAGATATTCAACAAATGTTGATATCACCGCGTGAAGAAAATTAAACTGTATGTTTATACTGGAGGTTTATTTCGATCAAAAAAATGTATAAAAATAGTGAAAATATTGCTCTTAACTCTAAATTCTACCATATCACCTTAAACAATCTATCATCAAAAAATCACGTGAATTTAAAAAAAAACATATATCCACCCCCACCCCCAAATCGTGATCTGGGCTATCCAAATTTAATAACGCAAAAAGTGTAAAAATAAGGAGGTTAGGATTTCGGAGTAAATGTAGCAGAGTTTAAGTAGAACGACAGTGATAATCAATTTGGGAAAATCCTAGTTTATTACACTCATCCGGTCATAGGTAAACCAGTCCATTTGAACTTTTATTTCCTAGATTTTGATTGATTTTTAAATTAATATTCTTCCTTTTTAATGCAAGTTCACAGTAAACTGTATGTATATATTCATAACTCAATAACAAAACTATTTGTGTACAGTTTATTTTTATTAAAATGTTATCAAATCTAACAGCAAAGTACAAACTAGTTGGACAGGACGTTTTTAGTTATTATTTTCTCGTCCTAGCTGGCTAACTTATCATCAGCCCGTCAGGGCGCCACAAGTTTTTTTATTTATTTGTAATTATAATATGACTAGATAGCTGTTGCCCGCGGCTTTGCTCGCGTGGAAGTTGATTATATACAAACACGAAAATATACATATGAATTTACAGATTAATTTAAAATATTACGTTACGTTGATGACCATAACTTGACCTCAGATCAAAAATAATGCAAGTCCGATACAAACATTCACCCCCTTTTTCATCCCTTATTAAATAAAATTTCCAAAATTCTTGAAACACGTATTTATTTGTTTTGAGTCAATAACAGAAATATCAAATTTTGTTTATGTAACTTTCAAAATGACGGACTTTCATACATATTATCATACATATTATCATCCCCTATTTTGACCCCTTTGGGGTGGAATTTTCTAAAATCCTTTCTTAGTGGGTGCCTACATAACAAAATGAATATACAGTCCGAATTTCATGCTTGTAGCCTTGATATTTTGCGCTCGGTGATGATGAATCAGTCAGTCAGTCAGTCAGGACATGTTATTTTATAAGTATAGATTAATGTCCAGTATCGATCAGCGATCAAGAGGCCCCCTGGGGCTGGTGTTCGTTATTTGTATTCTCTATGCTCAATGTTTTGCATGTAAATATCTGTTCATTGCTACAACAAAATAAATTCAAACAAATAAACAAACTAGTAATTTTATTTTATTAAAAATCATTTCTATAACAAATTGTTCACAAGAAAAATTAAGGCTACAAAAGCAAGAGTGACAGTTGGATATCACATTACTTGACTTATGAATACGTTAAAATACTTACTCAATGGCGTTAGTAACTCTTAGTTCATTGTTGCCTCATTTAGAAAAGTATGCCACCTGACCCTAACTTGAGCTAGTTCTATCCAGTCCACCTCATTTTACCATAATCCCATCTCGAGCTAGTTCTATCCAGTCCACCTCATTTTACCATAATCCCATCTCGAGCCAGTTCTATCCAGTCCACCTCATTTTACCATAATCCCATCTCGAGCCAGTTCTATCCAGTCCACCTCATTTTACCATAATCCCATCTCGAGCCAGTTCTATCCAGTTCACCTCATTTTACCATAATCCCATCTCGAGCCAGTTCTATCCAGTCCACCTCATTTTACCATAATCCCATCTCGAGCCAATTCTATCCAGTCCACCTCATTTTACCATAATCCCATCTTGAGCCAGTTCTATCCAGTCCACCTCATGTCACTCTATCTCGAGCCAGTTCTATATAGTCCGCCTAATTACACACTGTTCCTATATTGACCCAGTTATACCCAGTCCCCTTCATTACACCCTATCCATATTTTGAGATAGTTATATCCAGTCAATCTATTATTATTATTATTATTAGCACCGCGTCTTACTACCCATTCGGGTTATACGCACTTACGCTAATGTGTAATGGTAGGGTGATTGTGAGATGAAATGGAGGACCTACAGTTTAACGTGGAATCCGAACCACGGTGGAGGCCTGGCATTCCCCACATTCACAAGATGTCTTGTCAGAGGTGAAGGAAGGGTTTGGTAATCAGATAAATCTTTGCCGGGACCGAGGATTGAACCAAGGCCGCCAGCATAGAAGTCTGACACCTTACCCCTAGACCACCAGGTCACCTCCAGTCAATCTAATTTCACTCTATCTCTCTTGAGCTAGCTCTATCCAGTCCACCTAATTACATCCTGTCCCTATATTGACCCAGTTATACCCAGTCCACCTCATTACACCATATCTATTTAAGGTCCATTATAATGTTATCCTCCCATCTGCATCTAGGTATTCCCAATAGTCTCTTCCCATTGGGTTTACCAGTCAGAACCTACAACACAGTTCTAGATTATTTCATTTATAATGCATGTCCTTCCCCACCATAATCTACAAAACTTGATTATCATAAGAATGTCTTGTGGTGAGTAGAGGAAATGTAACTCATCATATTACTTCCTCAAATCCTCTGTAGCCTCATCCCTTTTTGGAACAAATATCTTCCTAAGCACCCTTTTTTTTTAACACCTTAAATTTGTTTTCATCATGTAAGGTAAGAAACCACGTTTTACACCCATAGAGAACAACCGAAAAAATTAGTTTTGTATATTCTGTGATTTACAACGTTAAAACATATTTAGTAAATTTTCTAGTCATCAGATTTGTTACTTCCTATGAAAATTTGACTCTAGTATTTCCCCATATCTCGTCACTTTTATTGATAAATGTTTTATATAAAACATAAGAGATGAATGAATGCTCTATAGCAGCACAATTTCCATTTCATTTGTCAACACAAAACATATAATTCACAAAAAAACAAAAGTAACATTTCTGATGTCAAAAACAAAACTATAAAAAAAAAGGTAGACGATAAAAATTCCACCCCTTTCATTTTATTGATTTAATCAATTGATTCCGTTAACATTTATTGTTTGTACTCACATATATTGAGTAAAGTAATAAGAATCTACTGAAGCGGAAATCTAGTGGGAGGGGGAACAAAAAAATACCAACTGATGCGAAAGGGAAAAAATTCATCGCGTTCTCTTCCAAGTCATTTAGTTTGATGACATAAAAAAAAAGATAGAAGATTTAGCTGTGGATTCTTTGTTTTACAGTTTTTATAATAGTTTGATTTAGTAACCATTAAGTTAAAGAAATAAAATAAAACAAAGAAGGAAGTTACGTGACTCGCGGAGGTAGAAAAATAAGTTTGTTCTTAAGATGAAATGTTCATTGTCAGTATTGGACCATTTAAAGAATAAATAATCTGGTTTTCAATTATATATATTTTTTAAATAAATAATAAAACGTTAATAGTTAAGCTAAAATATCATTTGCTACAATAATTATGATGGATGCCATAAATAAAATCCAACCCCTAACAAACTCTATGCTCAGTAAAAATGTGCACCCTATATTACAACCCGATTTGCGAATATGCCTACCGTTAATGTATTAAGGAAGAGGAAGTTTGAATTAATACCAAGTGACGTCATAAAAGCCCCTTTTCCTCCCACGGATAACACCCGACTTATACAGGTATTCCAGCTCTAAAGAGACGTCACATCGCGGTGGGGCTTTCTTAATCATAAGGGAGGAGGCCAAAACAATAAGACGATAAGTAACTTGAAAACTAACCCTTTAATTAAAGAATTAAGATAGTCATAGCTAAATAAAAGCACACTACATACCACACTTTTTTTTTAGTTAATGTAATTCAGGTAACCCTTAAAACGTTGTCAACCACTTCTTCCTCGACATAAATCATGTAATCGCTTCTATCCCACCCTTTACCGTAAAAAAAAAAAGTGGGATTGAAACAAGTGAAACAGATTTATTATATTAAAAAAATTACAACCTAGAACAATTATTTTAAAATGAGATACCTATTTAACTGATTTAAATATCACAGTTGTTAAATTAGGAATTCAGAAAAAACCATACTCTTGATACGTTTTGTGGTTCAAGCATAATCTAATATATAATATTCTGATCAATAGGGTGTGAGATGGGGGTTAATAAACCCATCACTTATAGCTAAGACACCCAACCCTGAGAGAATAATTTTAAGTTTCTTGTAAATATGGGTCAATAGCTAAACACTTACAGACTTGTGTAAGTCATCTCCCAGTATCAAACCAAGGTCTCCAAGGGTCACAGTCGACTCCTGAACACACTTAGCCACAGAGATGGCCAATAAAGTAATAGATGGAGGCTAAGGATATGTCTCGTCCCGGGATTAATAGAAAGAGATGGAAGGAGCTCATAGCGCGCTCCAATGAGCTTCAATCAACAATAATTACGTCATAAATCCAAGTCTGTTCTTCTACGATGAGTGCACACCCTCATCTTCAGTCCTCGTCGCATTTTCTGTTACTCATACGGATTGAGCCATGTTGCCTTCTTACCTCCCCTACAACATCCCCCTCGTTCGTTGCTAAGAAAGCTTTTTGCTACAAAATATTGTCAACAAATAATTGGTTTTGTCTCTATTTTGTTAAATAAGTATCATCAAACAATTTGTTATGGTTATGCAATGTTTAAAAATGCCTAAGCGAAAACTCAAGAATGTATTTTAATTGATTTACAATATTCTAGGGGCATATTCCGATCCATGAAACATTAATAAAAGTTCATATAAACATGGGTCTAAATACACTTTGTATCTGATGTCGGAGGAATGTTATCGTTCATTTAGTAAGCAATCCAACAGAATAAGTAATGGAATCAAACAAGACAAACATTTAGAAGAAACAAAAAAAAACACAAGAAGACAGAACATTTTGTTATAAAAATTGTTCCAAATTGTGTTCTGCTTCAATTCATTCTCTGAGCCTACTCTCCGTGCTTTGTCATATTCTGTTGAATACATATGAGGTTTATGTGCTTGATAGCTCCATTTACGATACGGTCTATTAAAACGTCAACATCAGGCACAAGATTTGTGTAAAGAATGGACTTTAAATGTCTACAGAGATAAAAACTCATTGGGTTCAAATCTGCTTATCAACCAGGCCATTCAGTGGGTCACTCGCAACTAATACATTTTTGAGGAAAAGCATTAATAACTCTAAAACTACACGTTTCTAGACCCATATTTATACAAGGTTTTCTTAATGGTTGGTGGATGGGAATAGACCCCTATAATATTTGACACAAATTAAAATATATCCTATATAAACTTCTAATCTTTGAAACCTTTCGAAGGAAGAAGAAACGCTGGATTAATTAACAACAATTCTGAAATATTTCACTAAATATAAAACCTTTCAATATACAAACATTTTTATAACAGTTACTTAACAGTATTTTAAACATATGTATTTGATTAAATAGCATCTATAACGTAATCATAGATATATTCAGATATATCAGCATAAAATAATATTGTGGTATTTCTCTCTCCAAATCTTCTCTCTACCTTAACACACATTATGGATAGTCTAAAAATTAAAAACACGCTTCAGTGGCTTAATGGCTTGAGGCGTCACTTTCGTGTTAGTTTGGCCTGCTGAAGACGGAAGATTAGGGGTTGATTACCGGCTGGTCTACTCAGGGTGTTTTTTTTTTTCTAAATGGTTCCACAATCTACCTCCACGAAAATTTGAATAGTGTTAGCGTGGACATATGCGGTGTTAAAAATAAAGTGGGAGACCCATTTAACGATATATTACTAATAAATGGAACTGAACCCTATTTCGGGCATCCTGTATGTGGTCTATCCAATCCCCCCCCTACCACACGACCCACCAACCCACCCAATGCTCGGCGCCGGAATGGTTTCATTTCTCCTCAGAGCTACGTCTCAGGAAAAGACGTAAAGCACGCGATTGTCGAGTGAAGACGGGGGATTCCCCGCGAAATACGGGTGTCGGAAGGATAACCAAAGAGGGGGTACACGCGAAAACACTCACCACTGATAGCCCATATATATAACCCCCCCAACCCCTTGCGTCAACTGGAGATATCACCCACATATCCTCGTCATTCGTCCACACACAGAGAGAGACAAGCCTAATGGCTTAGCGGTATCTAAGCAATATTACTTTGGAAAAAAATGCGGGTGTCAGATTGTTTTTTTTTTTTTACTTTCTTTCATTTATAAATAGTAGATTGCATTTGTTATTTTTAAGACCACGTTTTACTACCTGTTCAGTTCAGATTATCCGCATATTTGATAAACACGATAATTACTCTAATGGAGAAGAAAGCATTTTAGAGATAATCTAACCGTACTTACGTGAAAGGAGTGTGATGGATCATTTAAGAAAGACCCCCTTCAGTGGATCCCACCGAGATTTGAACCCTGATATCCTCGTCATCAACAAGCTAGTTCAACACGAGAGTGACGTCTTATACCATCAGGCCACTGAAGTGGTTTGATACAAATTAATTTAAAGGTGGTCTATTTACGACAAGTTTTCTAAAATTGGCCTTAAGATTTGGTTCAAAACGGGTATCTGGGCGTTGTTTTTCATGTTAGATAAATTATTTACATTTAAAAAACTAAAACTAAATAATTTGAGGTTTTTTACATATAAGTGATTTTTCTAAATTCAAATATTTTCAAAAATTTCTTGAATTATTCTGTTTAAAAATGATATATTATAAAGAGTGTTTATTGTTAGTGATAGAATAATTCGAATGTTTTTCTTCAGAGAAACCTAAAAATGGTACAGTTGATTGTAAACTATTTTTGAAAAAAAAAAATTCAAAGCTATGACACACTATTCAAGTCAATATGGAATAACACCCCACAATATTTGAGCTTGAATAAAGAATGGAGAACTAAATGGACGTCCTAAATGGTTATCACGTGACAGAGCATACAGACCAAACCAAACTGATTCGTACCAGGTATGTACCTCGTAAAATGTGGAGTCAACTATACCGGATTACAACCAGTCATAATAATAATCAGTGCTCGAATTGGGAAATTTTATCAACCGAAGCGGTAACAACTAGAGACCAATAATTCTTTAATCTATTTTACAACATGAAACTGTTATACTGGTAGATCCTATAGCATTTTCTATACATTCTTAATAAGTTGCATGCTAAGCCATAGCAGTTAATTGAATTTCAGTAAAATTAATATCACATTGCAGTTTACTATACTAATCTAATTTATTGATAATTAAAATTAATTAATATTGATTTATATTGAAACAAAAATACATAGTAACAGTAAAATGAAATCTTATATTTAAATTTGTAGGTAAGCAATAGTCTAAAACTATATAATATTCATTATTAATTAAAAACATTTATAATCAAATTCGAAATTATCTTCAGCGTAAGAATAATTACATCTTGTTGAAATTGAAATTTAAACATTACATTGTTGTTTCGGATCTCTTTCATTCTTATAAAAAATAAGACACTTGTAACATGTGAAGGATACCTATTATTTGTGGGAAAAATACTAGACTGAAATTAATTGAATTACAACGAGAGAAATATGCATTCTAAAACATTCCCCAATCACGTCTTGTGAAGTAAAAAGGAATTTCATTCTACAAAATGTTGCTACAGAAGAGGCAGAATATGGCAGCAGAAAATTTAAAAATTCTGTGTTTTACATTGTTATGAAAAATTATTAGAATGTTAAGAATCATTATTATTATTTAATCCATATGAAGATTTTTGTTTCAATGTAAAATGTGTTGTAACAAAAAATGTTCATTAAATTAGCAGAAAAAAACAGATATTTTATTCTTTAATGTAAAGCCCTTTCTAATCATCATCATCCATCAAGTGTTTCCAACCTGTGGCCGGGTCAGTTTAGTAAAATGCCTCCATCTTCCTCTATTCTTCCACCACTCTTACTTTGTAAATTTCTTCTATTCTTCTCCTCTCAATTGAACACTTCTGCTATCTACTCTTCCCATTTCTTTCTTGGCCTCCCTTGCGGTATTTTTTTCTATATACTTCATTTCCAACTTTTTTCTTCGGCATCCCCTCTTCTTCCATCCCTCATCACATGTCCATATAATCTCAGTCTTACTTCCTCTACTATCTCATGTTCCGGTGTGTTCCGGCCCAGTTTGAGCACCGATAATATTAATAATAATAATAATATCACGCGTCTGGGTTACATCATTCGTAGCCTAGTAGTAGAAAGAGTAGCCAGTACTAATGTACTATTGCCCAGGGGACGCCCGAATGTACTAATCGTACATCCTTTCAGTGGAGGCTCTTTCCGTGCCACGATGAGATGAGGAGATGGTGATAGTGAGTATGAGGGTGATGATAGCATGAGGGTGATAAAATGAAGGTGTAAAACCAGTAGAAACTCATAAAAAAACATAACTTAAGCCTAACTAACCAAACTCTGGTGACCATTGGGGTATTTCCCCTTTCGAGAAAAATACCCAGGAGCTATCCCTACTCCCAGGGTACCAGCCGGGAATCAAACCTGGGAGCCTAGAACTGGTCATGAAAAACTGAAGTGCGCTTTACAACTGAAGGATGGCAGAGAAATGTATCGTTGTTGAAGGCAGTGACTAACTAACTAACTAACTAACTAACTAACGGGAGGGAGACTTGGGCGTTGTGTCTGTTCCAGACATGTTAGTGTGTAAGTCGTGTACTGATATACACAGTAGGTTCATAAAGAGCAAGTAAAGAGAATCGTGGTTTGAATCAGGATTGTACTGACAAATATGTTTCATATTTGTTTATATTTAGTTCTGTTATTTAATTAGTATTAATCGAGTGATAGGGTTTTGTATTTGGTATTGTAGATACTGTATTGGGATGGATTAGTGTCAGATTATATCAAAACATGATTTACAAACTAGCTTAATATATTAAATAGCACCAAGCCATATCGCCTATATTTTAATTATTATTATTATTTAAACGTATAGTTTCTGAACTGATTGACTTACAATCTAACTTAAATCTAGAACAAGACATAACACCCAGCCCCCCCCCCCCTACACTCCCCCCAGCTGTTAATTTAACAATGTGAAAGGAGAAACCAACATTTCATCGTGCCGGTAATTGAACATGGGAGCCTTTTCTAACTAGTAAAACACGATACCAACTGAGCTAAGGCGTCGGATTAATTAATATGATAAAAAGAAAAGCCTGTAGTAAAAAAAAATTATTACATGGTTTTCTCTTATTAGGGTCAAACACTTGACTGATAATACAGCTCCATGGTGCGAGCCCCCATCTGTTGGCGATGGTAGTGCAAACTCTTGCTGATAGAGGGTGTCATGTGGTCAGCACAATGAACCCTCAGGTCATTAATCTCAGTTTTGCTAAACTGGAGCCGCAAGTTTTTCGTTTAAGTAACTCCTAATTTTGATCTCTTGAGGCTGAGTTGACCCGTTCTAGAACTACTTCACAGAAAAATCTGGAAGCACCGAGAATCAAACCCACAACCTCTGTGTCTGTAACCAGGAACTCCTCTCTCTCACTAGACCTTAGAAGTGGACACTAATCTCAGTTTACGAAAATTAAACCAAATATTACTCTGTTAGTCAACCTGCCACTAAAATTAACTTTCCAACTTATTTGGAAGGAGCCACGTTTGGAAATATTATCCTCCGTGTCCTAATTTTAACTCTTCCTACGTGATCGACTCTCGGATGGAGTATTTTCACAGTTTGTATAACAAAATACTGTTTTTGATCAAAATAAATCAATTATTTCTCCAGTAGGAACATAAAGAGTTTAATTATTTTCTACACGTGGTGATATCAATAGTTCTTGGATATCTGTCATGGACATATTGGAATTTAAATATTACTTATTATTTTCGTTTAAGAAATGTGTATGTTGAAATTCCACGAAGCTCATAAGCAGGGCCTGGTTTTGGATGACGTGTCATCTTTTATTATTGCATCACAGACATTTATTATGTGCACACAAATTCTATTCATAATCGCCTGGTTGTGGAAGCATTGTTTTAATTTTCCTTTTGTTATAATTTCTGGTCATTTTGGAATAATTCTAAGTTATATTTTCTTGTCTTTGCGTCCTTTTTTTAGATATTTTTTAGGTATTTTTGAATATTTTTTAGGTATTTGTATTGAATAAGTATATTTTAAATAGTATCGCTAAATTATAAATGCATAAATAATCAAACGTAAATGTTTTAATCACAGAGTTGTCGGAATGAGTTATAATGTAGGAAATTAACTTTGTATCTCTTTGATTGTCCTTTAAATACACTTTTCTGGTGCGACCAATACTAGGCTGGAGAGGGCTACGTTGGGAGGGGGTAGCTGTTACTTACTAGACAGGTATGGGTAAATCAATGTTATACTTAGCAACACACAAGATTTCAGTTGCTCATTTAAATATAATTTTTTTTTTCTATTTAGTAGAGTGTGTGTTTGATTTCATCGTGAGAACTCTGGCGAGTTTTTGTTCAAATTTTTAGATTCTTTATTTTCTATTTAGTAGAATGTGTTTGATTTAGTTGTGAGCACTCTTTGCGAGTTTTTGTTCAAACTTTTTTTTTAATCTGAAGTCTGGGCCCTGCTGATAACGGATATTCTAAAGTTGTTGAGTTTACTAAATATATAAATTTATACAAATTCTCTTTACTTAAACAATATTTTAATTAGTTAGGCAAACAATACTGTAGAAATATAAACTTTAACTCACGTTACTTTCTAACTCACCTAAGTTCACAAAAAAAAAAATAAGTTGGTAGGACTGGCAGTGTTTTTTTTTTATTCATCCACACAATCTTGGAACTATCCAGAGCAGGAAAGGGTTGTAAAATCTTAGAGGGATAGTAACTTGAAAGTTAAACTGTGGAGCATGATTAGTATACACAAGCCTCGACATAATTTAAACATATCGAAATAAAAAAAACTTGCGCTATTATTTATTGCAACACGTCTTACATTCCATTAGAGACAGCCGCAAGCTACATTAACTTAAGCGCGTAGGATAAGAAGCGTGATTTATTAGAGAAGATGCTATTATTCACCTGTGGGGGTGGATAAATAACCATAAAGTCTCACCCGTTAGTGGCCCCTCTCGGAGAAGTGTATAACTAAATTTTACAGCCACTACTGTTTCCGGCCTGTGACCTAAGTAACATTTTTTTATTCAAACTATTTATTTCGTAGCTTCGTATGCCTTATAATATAGCTTAAAACTAGGACCGGCAAAACATCCATTCCCCAGACTCTAATTCATCACTGTGAAAGGGTAAACCCACATTTCACACATGAAAATTTTTTCGACCACGCAGGTAATTGAATCCGGGACCCTTAGTTCAATAGACAGACACAATACCGACTGAGCTAAGGTGTCGAATTGACAACTCTTGACAGTTTTATAAAAGACTAGATAGCTGTTGCCCGCGGCTTTACTCGCGTGGAAGTTGATTATATACAAATACGAAAATATACATATGTATTTACAGATTAATTTAAAATATTACGTTACGTTGATGACCATAACTTGACCTCAGATCAAAAATAATGCAAGTCCGATACAAATTTTCACCCCCTTTTTCATCCCTTATTAAATAAAATTTCCAAAATTCCTGAAACACGTATTTATTTGTTTTACGTCAATAACCGAAATACAAAATTTTGTTTATGTAACTTTCAAAATGACGGAATTTCATACATATTATCATCCCCTATTTTGACCCCTTTGGGGTGGAATTTTCTAAAATCCTTTCTTAGTGGGTGCCTACATAACAAAATGAATATACAGTCCGAATTTCATGCTTGTAGCCTTGATAGTTTGCGCTCGGCGATGATGAATCAGTCAGTCAGTCAATCAATCAATCAATCAATCAGGACATGTTATTTTATAAGTATAGATTTAAGGTGTGACTGTAAGTCACACGAGCTAAGAGCAATGTTTTTGCAGTTCTCATATCAAAACTTTTATTTTTGCTCAAAAATATAAAATATTTCTCCAATAGAATCATAAGAGTTTAGTTTTCTACACATGATGATATCAACAGTTGTTAAATATCTGTCAAGGGTGTCCTAGAATTTAATGATAATTTTTCTTTCCATTTAAAAGGTTTCTTAGTAAATGACGCGATATCCATGACAGATATTCTACAACTGTTTAGAGACACTTCGATGTTCCCATGGTCTAATGCGCTACTCTTGTAGAAGACTAGACTGCCGATGATGTGGAGATGGAGGTTTGAATCTCATTCAGATGTACTGAGAGTGGGTTTCCTTAAAAAAAAAATTATCCCCCCTCTTGCAAATGTGGGTACACTTTCTATAAGTATAACCCTCCTCATCCCTGAAACCATTAGGATAATTAGTACATAAGCGTATAACCTGAACAGATAGTAAGACGCGTGCTAAAAAAATTGTTTTGACTACATTGGTAGAAAATAACACCAAATTTATCTACTGAAAAAAATATTTTATTTTGGCAAAAAAATACTATAAAATAAAGCCTATCCATAAATCTCATCCCCTTTACACCTGACCTTATAAAGTATAATAATAATAATAATAATAATAATAATTACCACACCTCTTACTACCCGTTCGTTTTATACGCTTTAAGTACTAATTACGCTAATGTATTAGAAATTGGGAAGGTTGAATTAGAGGAAGTGAACCCGCATTTGCATAGAGGGAGAGTAGAAAACCATTTAGGAAAAACCATCCCCAGTTCACCCGACCGAGATTCAAACCTCGATCTCCCCGTCCTCAGCAGTCGAGCTCAACACGACAAGCGCGTTAGCTAGCTACGCCACCGACGCAGGTCATATAAAGTAGTTTCGTTTTTTTACCAAAATACATTTATAAACATATAATTAACAATAAGGCATTAATGAAAGCTTCATTTATCCTCGATGGTGGGTACTAGTAAAAAGGCATCACTCTCATATTGTCTGGTTAGTTGGTGACGAGAAGGTCAAGGTTCAAATTCTGTCCAAGAGTTCCGGGTTTATTATTTTTAAGTTTCCTATTCATCCTTCTATGAAAATACTGGTGCACCTCCTTTAGGTTTTACCTTCCTCACGACTATTCTATTTGTGTAAATATGTGGATAGTCTAGAAGGGTTAGTAACACGTTAATTTGACGGAAAGGAAAGGGGTTTGGGGGAGTGGAGAGAAATAATTTTACTCTAAAAGGATTCGATTATTGCGAATACATAGTTTTGATTATAAATGTCACAGCAGCTGCTGGTAAATATCTTTTATTATATTTTATTATAATATTTTAAATTAAAAAAAAGTAAACATCATTCCATGCCTTATGCGAGTACTAATATTCTACTGGAAAGTAATGTTTAGTAATTATTGTAAAATAACATTATTTACAGCTATTGTATTTTATTTTCTAGTCTAAAAAAGTGGAAGGCCTTGTGTTGGTAATTTAAATATTATTTATAACAGTAAGTAGTTATGTAAACACATAATGAAAATTAACCAATTTTTGCATATACAATTGATATAAACTGATTTTTGTGTTAAAAAATATACTTAGGTCTACATAATTCTTATATAATAGTCTATGTAATGTTTAAATATGTTGTACAAGATTTAAAGATCCTATTTTGAGTGCGTCTTAGAGTTAAAATATATATATTCTTAAATAATCTGTTCAGTTAATATCTTTATAAAAAAATATAATCCGGTTTACGTGTAGGCTTCTTCATGAAAACTCATCCATCGGAAAGCTTTTACTTTAAAAAAAATCTATGTGACCAAAATTACTTTTCATCAAAGACCAAAACTCGGCTCTGAAGAAATAGCACAAATAACGAATGCTTGGGCAATCTTGCCTGATGAACCCTTTTATCATTCTTTTTTTTTTTCCCATCCATTTCTTCCCCCTTCCCCATAGAAACTTGTACAACATGTTTGGAAATTTTTCCTTCTTTACGTCAGACAAAGTCGAAAAGACCCTTTGGGCAAGATACGGAATGGGTAAGACAACGAAATGACAACTTTAGTTCGTGATTACTTGGCTTCCAAAGACTTTGCTGAAAACGTACTCTCCTAAGTCCACCCACTTTGATCTGGCCTTCTTACAAGCCTGCTACTCCTCCCTCCCCTCTCAACTTCTCTTCTCCCCTGTCCCAATCATGTTTCCTTCTCCTCCTCCCCCCCCCCCCCACTGATCTACCTTCCTCGCCATGTCTTGGACTAACGAGTGGTTGGATTGTGCTTAGGTTGACCTGTGAAGTCGATTGATAATATTTTAGACTCATGATTAGTTTTGAAAATACATGTAAAGAGGAAATAAATGTAAATATACAGAGTTTATAGACTCTTGGAAATATGATTGAGGCTAATGGTGGGGGTAGAGGAGATCTTATAAGAAGAGGGACAAGGTAGAAATTTTGTACAGGTGCGTACGAGACCTACTAGGGAAAATATAAGTACACTTGAAGTCCAAGGAAGTGCTGTATATAGAGAACTTTGTACCCATGGTTAAATATGGAGCATAAGCATGGATAATGGATGTAAAAGAGACCAGGAAAGCGGAAGTCATGGGAAAACAAGATGAACATGAAGTTGTATGGACAAGAATTGGAGTACATGGAGATAAAAGAAGATTAATATGTTATGGATATGTAATGAAAATAGGGCGTACATGAGATAGTAGAGGAAGCAAGACAGATGGTATGGGCATGAAGTGAAGATGTTGGAGTACATGAGACAGTAGAGGAAACCAGGGTGAGATGGTATGGCAAGTAATGAGGATGTTAGAGTACATGAGATGGTAGAAGAAGCAAGGCTAAGATTAGTATGGTTATGTAATGAGGATTGAAAAAAAAGAACTATAAGGATAATTACCTAGCTGTCTGGGTGCCCCCATAGAGGGATAATTTTAATAAATTGTTTGCAAATCAAAATAAGTTAAGTAAAATCTCCATTTCCAAACATATTTTTCTAAATACTTAGACAAAACAAAGTCAAAATTCTCCAAGCCAATGGTTGTAAAAAATATTTGGTGGTCAGCCTAGGGTGCATTCAGGTGGTTCGACCACACCAGGAATGTTGATATAAAGAAAAATATATAAAAAGTATTGTTTTACTTAATTTAATAAGATGAGTTGGTACATATGTTTATAATAAATTCTAAGTGCACTTTTAAGTTTAAAAATTCCTTTCCTTGGATGCCGATTACCAAGTGCTACACCCACTTTGGTGGCCACATAGTCTAAGGCGCTATTCTTGCAGTAGACTAAACTACCGATGACGGGGAGGTTGAGGTTTTAAACTAGGACGGGTGTACTAAGGGTGGTTTTACAAAATGTGTATCCACTCTCCCACCCCGCAAATGTGGGTACATTTCCTCTAAATACAGCCTCCCTAATCCCTAAAACGATTAGCGTAACTAGAACATAAGCGAATCACCCAAACGAGTAGTAAGAAAGGGTGCTAAAAATACAATCCTACGTTATAGATGTTACGTCACTGATGAACTAGAGTGTTAATAAACGTGTTTATTGTGTGTAAGAATTCCTGGCTCTAATCTCAGTGGTCGTTATTTTATCCCCTGTAAGGTTGACCAAGGACTTGTTTTTTCCATCTCCACATTAAGGTGTATAATTCCCTTTCAAAAATTCTCTCACTGAATTCAACTAAAATTCTCATGTTTTTTTTTTGTGCTCCGCAAGGGTAGCTAAATGACAGAACACTAAAGTTTGATTTACAATTACGGAACTTTGCGCCGACTGTGCGCCGACCGTGTCGTGGCGCTAGCATTCAGAGCATGTTTGGCACGTAGTCCTATGAGAGTATATCAAACAACGGTCTCACAAGTGAACTCATACTGGAATGAACTGTTCGTGGTTGTGTGTAGCACGATTCAGCCTGCGCACATTCTTAATGAGCGTGAATACAATTTAACAGTACAATAGCGCACGTGAAATTATTGGTAGTGACCTACCGATTTTTTAAAAAAGAGGTCATACATCTTAACTTAGTCATTGGTGACCTGGTGGTCTAGGGATAAGGTGTCAGACTAATGTTATGGAGGTCCTAGGTTCAATCCTCGGTCCCGGTACAGATTTATCTGATTACCAAACCCTTCCTTCACCTCTGACAAGACGTGTATTAATCACAACTTGTGAATGTGTTAGAATACCAGGCCTCCACCGTGGTTGGATTCCACGTTAAAGGTAGGTCCTCCATTTCATTTCACAATCACCCTACCATTACACGTTAGTGTAAGTGGTATAACCCGAACGGGTAGTAAGACGAGGTGCTAATAATAATAATAATTATAATAATAATAATAATAATAATAATAATAACTTCGTCGATTGCGTGTCTAACTACTGAACTAAGCTTCTCAAGTTTGATTCCCAGCATTGTCGAAAAAAGTATAATTGGTGAAATAGGGGTTTCTCCTTTCACAGTGAGTGTAGTATTAACGGCTTGGGTCTGGATGTTGTGACTGTTCCAAATTTGGATTAGTTAAAAGTCGTGGCATGATATAATGAGTATGTTCAGAAAGTGCACGTTAAATACTTAGAATAAGATAAAATTTAACATAAGAAGAAGAATGTAAAAACTGTTTAATAAAATAAAAAGAATACATAATAAATGTGCATGTTCTTAACTTATAACGATGTATTTTAAAAGTAATTTCAACAAAAATTTGAATAAACATTTCGAGTGCAACAAAGATGATTTCCGCAGTCACAGGTTACTGTTGCAGCATGGACAATGCACCTTAAAGAGTCACGCTCGTATTAGACTGGCCTGCTGATGACGGAGATGTTGGGGTTTGAATACCGGTCAGGTATACTGAGGGGGATTTTACCTAAGTGGTTTCAAGTTTTCTTTTCACGTAAATGCGGGTATATTACCTCTAAAATCCTTCCTTCCTCATCCTTACCCAATTATATTAATTATCATATATATATATATATATATATATATATATATATATATATATATATATATATATATATATATATATATAGTAATTATCCTATATATATATATATAGTAATTATCCTATATACATATATATATAGTAATTATCCTATATAGAGGATTATTACTATATATATATAGTAATTATCATATAGTAATTTATATATATATATTATATATATGACATGAGAGGTGGTGATAAAAAGAGGCACAATAATAGATATTTTATTTTTAATATGTTAATAAGATAAGTACGAATTCTTCCTGACTTTATTTTCCATGACTCAACCAAAAAAATTTTTAAGGGACTCTTAAGACCTTTGCAAGCAAGAACCCTACATCCCTTCTCGAACATAGGTCAATTAATTGTGTTCGTTAGAGAGGGCAGAGCCACTTCTCAACTTGGGGAACTAACTGTATCTTCCTATATCCGGGTTGAACTTAACTTCATAAAGGTCAGAGTAGGACTTCTGATAAATGAGATTACTTTCGACAGTCACTCAGTTTGATTGGAGAAGTGGTTGGGAAAATTAAGTTTATTGTAAAAATAGGTGTTTGAAGATATTTCTGATACGGTTTAAAAAAACTTCCTTTTTTAATTAGAGTAACTGTAATAACACCTATTTTACAAACCAAGTGAATTTTTGTATTTTGAATAAAAATAATACATATAATGCAATATTTTTAAATAAAAGGCTATACAAAAAATGAATTACAAACTAACTTAGCCTAAAAGAACGTCATATACAGTTGACTCTGGTGGTTTTGATGTATAGTGTAATCACCTGAGGATCCGATGTTTGAGGTTCCAAATCCAGCCGGAGTAATTGGATTTTTCTTCAGCGATAAAACTCCGTAGCACAACTTCCTTCAGAGGAGAAATAAAGCTATCGGTCTCATATCGATTGTGACACGTAAAAGAACCCTGGAAACTATGGTAAATGCGCTCTCACTTGTAGAAATTCTCGTATGTTGATATAATCTTTCGGTTAGCAAGTACACGTTAAATACTTTAAAACAAATGAAAAATACAACAGATACTAAATTCTCCATTTTTAAAACATTAATGTAACCGAATATTTGAAAATTCTCATGCATTGTTAAATTAATTTAAGAACTTAATGGAATGGAAAAAGGAAATCGTACCCAGAATTGTTTGAGGGGGATAAGTCGGGGGAGGGGAGATCTACTTACAGGGGCTTGGAAAGGCAAGTCTTCCAAAGGACGGTGTCAAGGAATTATTTTAAAGTGTATTTTATAAAACATTTTTCAGTAGGCTATACTGCCAATGACGGGCAGATCAAGGTTCTAATCTCGGTCGGATGTACTGAGTGTGGTTTTTACAAAATGGTTTTCTTATCTCCCTCCACACAAATGCGGATATAATTCCTATATATTATTATTAGCACCGCGTCTTACTACCCATTCGGGTTGTACACACTTACGCTAATGTGTAATGGTAGGGTGATTGTGAGATGAAATGAAGGACCTACAGTTTAACGTGGAATCCGAACCACGGTGAAGGTCTGTCATTCCCCACATTCACAAGATGTCTTGTCAGAGGTGAAGGAAGGGTTTGGTAATCAGATAAATCCGTGCAGGACCGAGGAATGAACCCCGGCCCCCAGCACAGAAGTCTGACCCCTTACCTCTAGACCACCAGGTCACCCAGTTTTTCTACAAAAACTGTAAAAAAACATTACTTTATCTCGCTTCCTTTACCCCCCTACCTTAAGTCACCTATTCATCTACTGACCACGTGCTAAGCTACTTAAAGAGTATGTTGCGATAGTGTGAGCGAAGTCTAATGGCCATCAACCGGGACATACTGAAAGTGACCCATAAAAAAGCGGGTGATTTAAAAGAAAAAAATGTGGGTTAAAAGGGGTCAGGGTAGGATCAATCGATTTGTTCAGTGGGCTAGGTGGAGTAAACCATTATCAGGAAAAGGCGGAGCCCCAGCGATTGTTCACTTAACAATGAACAACTTTACTTCGACCCCAGGGGGGGGGGGGGGGATGGGGTGAGAGTCATTTGGGATCGTTGTGTTCAATGAGTTCTACTTTGTCATTAACAATTTATTCTCAAAATAGCTTTGGATGAGATGTTTTTAAGGTGGGGTAGAATAGGACACAAGTTTAGAGAATTATTTTTGCAGCTTATATTCTTTATAATAAAACGATTTTGTGGAGGCAAACAAATGAAATACTGCTTAGTATATAAGTTTAGTTTAATCTATACATTTAATTACAACCACAGTTCCTTGAATATCTATATTGAGCATAATGGATCTAAACAGAGACTTTTTAAATAAAAAATAAAATTCCTGATAAAATACCGGAGTCTAAAGACAAATATTCAAGAACTGTTAATATTACTATGTGAGAAATCTAAACCAAAATATATATATAAATACAATATAACACACACACACTGGAACTTTATTTTATTGTTTTTGTCAACAATAACTAAATGGATATAAAACCACGAAAACAGTAATCATAAGGATTGGGAATGTGTTAAAATAGTATAAATAATAAAAATAAATATGTTAACAATTTAAATAAACTTATTTTATGTACGACAGATAATTTGTTTGCCTCAATGGTACCAGTTTGACCTTGATGGATTACACTAGGCCTATCTTATAAACTACGTCATTCAAGATAATACTGATATCTTTCATAGGAGTATATATTTAAGGTTATTAAACATTATGTTAGCGGTCACGAGAGACAGGATTAGGAATGAAGTTATCCCGTAAATAGTGGGAGCACATGATATAATAAATGAAGCAAGGCTGAGATGGTATGGGCCTGTAATGAGGTTATAAGTGTACATGATATAGTAGAGGAAGCAAGAGAATGGTATGGGCATGTAATGATGTTATAAGTGTACATGAGATAGTAGAGAAAGCAAGACTGAGATGGTATGGGCATGTAATGAGATGTTGGAGTAATAGATAGTAGAGAAAGCAGATGAGATGTATGGCAGTAATGAGGATTGAGTACAAATATAAAGGAAGCATATTGAATTTATGGTCATGGAATAAGGTAGTTGGAGTAAATGAAATAGTAAGGAAGCAAGACAGATGGTATAGGCATGTAATGTGGATATTGGAGTACATGAGATATTAGAGGAAGCAAGACTCATATAGATAGGATGGAGAAGGATAACATTACAAAGAAAATAATGGAAATTAAGTATTTAGGCAAAATATCTCAAGGGAGCGAAGAAATAGATAAAAGGAGCCTATAACAGAACGTGTGCAAGAGAGATAAGAAGAATGGAAGCAATTAAAGAAGAGATCACGGTGGACGGCTAGGGGAAAATGAAGGCATTTGCTTAACTGGGATGGTAATAGGCTGGACAAAGATGTTGATGACGATGATGATTAGTATTATTAAGAGTATGTATATTGTATTTAATGAACAACATAATTATATCTGAAGTTTAATAACGAACTAACTTAACCTTAAGTCAACATAACATTCAGTACACTGGTCATAAATTCAACACATTGAAATAATTGAGATCTTCAGTTTCACAAATAATAAACGTTTGGCCAATAAGGGAATGCAACACAGATAATTTTGTCTGTATATAAAAATATAATTTAGAATAAATTTAAATATCCACCTCAGTTTGAAATTTTACTAACTCTGCTTTGTTGAGATGTATAGAGAATATTACTTCCCAGTTCAATTATTTTTATGTAAAGTAAAAAAATTCTATAAAATTAATACGTCCAAACCGTAATTTATGTATATATTTATTTGAAAGTAGGATTCATCATGATTTTTGCAAATATTTAATATCGATATATGTTAGTATATAAAATAGATTTAATTCAAAATAACTAAATATTTTAATGGTTTTATTGACTAATTTAAATTTACTAAAGATATATACAAACGTATATACCATAGTCTACATGCTAAATTATTTAAAAAATTGGTATGAATGAAAATAACTCTTTTTTAATTAAATTTAAGTAAAAAAAGTCAACGGGCACAAGTTTAAGACTCATCCAGTCTAGTTTACTGTAGACGGAAGGCTGGGTTCAAATCCCAGTCAGATGAACTTAAGATATTTTTCTTTATTAATTTATTCCACATAAATGTAATCAGACTTACTCGAAGAATTCTTACTTTTTCATTCTTATCCTATCATCGGATTAAATGTGACTACTCCAAACTGGTAGTAAGGCGTTTGGGGGAAATAATGTGAAAAAAAATATTCTAAAACTTTTCAGAAATGATTAAAGTTAAAGATAGTATAAAAACTTTGCAATATATTTAAAACGTACATTTCAAGTAAATTATATAGAGGTATATGTTCAATTTATGTAAATTAATTAAAATGAGGCAACCTTTATTTTTAAAGGGACAGCTAGATTGTATTATTATATACATCTATCGTATCTCTAGAAAAAAGATAATTAGATTTTAATTATTTTGAAAATCCACCAACACAGACTTTATAATTCTCACAATATCTACATTCTAAGTTGGTTATGTTTCCCTTTTTCATATATTATATTTTACTATTTTTATTTATAGCTCTCAAATTATTTTAATTTGAAATGTTTTCATTTTTTTTATTAAATTCAAATTTCTAATACTATCTTTTTATTGGATTTTACCTAATAAATATAGAATGTTATTAAAATTGTATTACACTTTATTATTTTTCTCTCGATATAATTTTAAAAACAACTTTTTTTTAGACATTTTTATATTTCTTAAAAACACAAATACGAAACAAAATTACAAAGTTGCTATTATTTAAATGCATGGTACTCTATAATACAATATAATAACCGTTTAACTTTATTATATTTTCCTATACGCTAAACCTCTTTTGTTATAAAAGAATGTAAATTTGCATTGGTTTATTAGATATATTTTTATATATACAAACAAATATCACCTATATAATGTATTGCATGGTATTTAACTTCAAATATGTAAAGTTTATATACATAATTAATATAGATATAATACATTATATATCGTGTGCTAATCTTGAAAGCTAAGTTAATATAATCATATTTATGTTAATAATTGATATGTATACTAGTTCAATTTGAGTACACTATACACTTTTATTTTTATTTGAGGTTTTAGCGTGTATTATTATTATTACTATTAATATAGTTAACAAAAATAACAAAATTATATCGGACATTTAAAGCTCCATCTAATTTCGTATCCAATATTATAAAATATACAAGCACTATGCCATCATAAAATGTAGAAGTTGTTTATAATAAAATCCTAGCACACTTGACAACTACCACTAATTCAATTAACCAATCAATTAAAAACAATAAGAATAAAGTCAGTTGTATGATCAACATGAAACTAAATAACGAGACACAAACCAAATTGAGTAAAATCCAATATGCAGGGGGAAATAAATTGCCAAACACCACGTGGTTGGAGTCAACGTTGAAAAAAAAAAAACATAGTCCAAAATCTCCCCTTTCCCTTTAGCAATCGGTGTTATTGCACTTGAAAGCGCAACGAAGCGAGAGCAATGGGTAGACATATATATGTTTTATTTTTCTCTCTGTGTGTGTGTGTGTGAGTGAGTATTTGAAAGAGTTTGATTAATGGTGGACTAATTTGAAACATCACTTCACTAAGCTCTGGAGTTGTAGGCAATGAATGCTGAGCATTGGAAGCCATTCATCTTGATCAACACCAACACTAGAAGAGAGTGGGGGGAGGGAGGGAAGCGCCAGTCGTGGTGTAGTTGGTAGATCTCCAATTGGAAGGGGGTAAAAGGGGAGACTACCAATACTATTATTATTATTGGATATTTTGATAAACAATTTCTCAACGTGATATGAACAATTTTTATACGACTTCTTATAAGAATGAAATAATAGAAGCGATTTGGTGAAGTATTTTTTTTAATAACAGCATCAGAATGGCAAAAAAAAACAACTATATTATATAAACAAATATCAACTGGATATGGAAATCATCTTATGGCTTAACATTCAACTATATCTTAACTATGAGGGTGAGGAATATAAAGGTCACTTTTTAAATTCGAAGTAAAGCCTAAGTCGACTATAGAGAATTATTATTAAATAATATTAATTTAAATTTTAAAATTTTATTCATTAAATGAAATTATATTAAAAAATGTGGAGATAAAAGTTTACATAAAAAACACTCTTTTATGCTGACATATCTGAATATATTTATCTATCCTTAGTTATAAACATAATTTAAATCAATATATGTGTTAAAATAATGTTTAGTTGCTCTTAAAGAAATGTTTTATGTTGAAATATGTCATAATTAGTGAGATATTTTGAAGTTTTCTTATTTCTTTCAAATTTTTCAATGATTCGAATGTTATTTTTAATATAGATGTCAAAACAATCGAATGAGAGTATATACTTGAACATCTTGAAGCTTCGTATACCCTTTCTCCCTCTCTCTGAAACGTTTGTGAGAATATAGTGAAAAAATTCTACTCTTTTGGGATACCCTATATTATTTATAGGAACAAACTACGGTTGTAGTAGTATTTTTCAAGTTTTCACGATGGTAAATTAATGAACTAATAAACTGGAGTTGCAATAAAAAAATGGTAAGCACTTTTTTAATCACTTTAACTGTCAATATATTTTACTATTCTCTAAATAAATGAGTTGTTTTAATCAGCATAGTAATAATAAATGATACAGTTTATTATTGTATTCCTATTGAAAATATTAAAAATTTCATTCTTACACGGTTAATTTGATTAATTCAACAAATAAAACCACCATTAAAAGAACAGGATATAAAATCTTACCTATGTAGGGTCTAAGATTTTAAGCGATCACTTCTTGCATTTTTTCAATTACTCTTTAAGTATTGTAGTTACAATTTTAGTGGATCCTCAGTTTTGTTACTTTTTTTCAATTTTGTTTCGGAACGTTGATAATAAATAAAATAGGGAATGCTGAGAGAAAAATATAAATGTGCACGTCTTAAAAGTTTTATTTTACGATAGCGTCTTGAAGCGAAATGGGCCGTATCTCAGGAGAAAAAAAAATAGGAAGGAGAAGGGTTTAACCCCCTATTGCTCAACTGGAACCTACTTTAAGTGTTTTGTATTAAGTTCCTAGTTTTATTGTTTGTAAGAAAATAGACATGACCATGTATTTGGCATTTTTTTTTTATTAGAATAATAATTATTTGGAGTCAAGGTTGCGTTAACTTATAGACATTATTTACTATAACTTCCTTCACCACCCAAATAATATTTTAAAAAATGTGGACTATAATAACAAACTTTTCACCAAAACGTTTGGTTATTTTTTGCAGCTCACAAAAGCTAATACTATAAAATCTTCGAATTATGATACAGCGTACTTTATAATTTGTTCAAAAGTAAAAATTGAGCTTTCAGGTTTATATTGATAGTACAGTATAATTTTCATAGAAAGGGTCTTATTTGAAATCTATAAGAGTTGCTAGATCTACTTACAACTATTAATAAAGGTCATGTTATATAAATCTGTCACTTTTGATAGATAGTATGGATACCTATAAAATAGTACAATTAAAATATACTCCATAACATCCTGCAATCAAGCCATACCAACTAAGTGGCCACCATCTGCTGGAAAAGATAGTGTCAGCACAGTTAACACTCCAGCTGTTAATCACAGTTTTCTAGACTAGTGCAGCTACTTTTTTTTTTAAGTAGCTCCGCATTTGTCCTCACGAGGCCGAATTGACGTCGTTCCAAAACTAATGCTTTACAGAAAATATGGAATCATCGAGGATCGAATCTGTAACCTCTGTATTTGTAACCAGGGACTCTGACAACTAGAACATATAAGCTGTCAAATTACACTAAGACTATTGTAAAATTTTACCAATGTTTATTGCAAAATAAAAGGCCCCTACTAATGTAAATTTGGCCTGTAGCAACGATACCAAAATTTCAATAAATCAAAAATTAATAGAACTTACAAAGTTTTGAAAAAATATATGAATAATAAGTGTTTTTGTCATGACCTGACCATCCTCTTCAGTTTTTTAAAATTTTATTTATTCGTCCTTCTCTTTTACAATGCCAATCATCATCCTTTTTTTTCACATGGCCGTTGTTGTGACACGATCGGTGGTGGTGTCTCTCGCGGTAAGCGGTTGATTGAGAGTAAATTGGATCCGCCAGAGTAAGGGGGGGGGGGGGAGAGGGAAGGGGGGTCGATACGGAAATCGCAATGTCATTAAAACGAGAGCACGTTCACTCCCTTGTGACTGAACAGGAGATGTGAAACAATAAAGAGAGATAAAGAAGAGTAAGAGTGAAGGAAATAGAGTATATAACAAGGGTGGATAAAACAAAAATTGTTGAGGAAAGGTAGTGGAGAGTTTGGGGGAATAAAGAAGATATAGACAGTTGCGCTACGTGAATCGGGAGTGTTTGTAGGGGTATAAGGGGGAGGAGGGGTGTCTGCTAACAAACGGTGCTGGTTCTAAAACAAGGGTGTTATAAAACATTACATCCTCGCGCACCAATTTAGCTTAGTGGTTTGCTTTCCCACCCGTCCGCCAGAGGTCCCATGAGTTGCTGAGGCGTATGCGCCTGTAATAGATGGGAGTGCAAGGTGTCGTCCTGCCTCCCTTACGTGTTTCCTGCTTCTGAGCCTACTTAGCGTTTGCTGATTCTACGGTTGATGGAGCCCTCGGTGAAGTTGAAGAAAGGTGTTGGTGTCGGGGTCGGGAGAAGACCGCCGGATGAGGCGAGGAAGAACCCCGGGCCCGGGAAGCGACCGACCCCGGGCAAGAAGAAGTTGGCGGCGAGCAGCGGGGGAGCCGCCGTCAACGGCAGGCTTGTGCTGCCCGTCCTTTCTGGGGAGGTTGGAAGTCTCCGCTCGCGGGGACTGAAGGCTCCCCGGTCAGGAAGGAGCTCGTGCCGGGTGGCAAGTGGTCCGCCACAAGCCCGAAGGCGGGAGCTTCAGTGGCAGCTGCCCCTTCGAGGGGCAACAAGCCAGAGGTAGCTGCCGAAGTCAGCGGGGCCGCTCCAATTCCCGGAGCCGAGCGTGCCGCTGGCCGAGGTGAGCTAGAGTCGCCCCCGGGTGACGAATCGGCCCTTATTAGGGCCAACAAATCGGCCCTTTCCAGGGCCAGCAAATCGGCCCTTTCTAGGGCCAACAAGGCTGGCGTGACCCCCCAATTTACCGGGGAGGTGGGCGCAGTCCACAGCCAAGTGGGTGGAAGTAGCGGGGCCCCTCAAATTACTGGAGGTGAGCGTGCCGATAGCCACACCCAGTCGGTTTCACCCTCGGGTGAAGTTTCGGCCCTTATCAGGGCCAACAACTCGGCCAGCGTGATCTCGCCAACTACCGGCGAGGTGGGCGCAAGTGGCCAAGGTGAAGCCAGCGGGGCCCCTCCAGCTACCGGAGGCGAGCGTGCCACTGGCAGATCCGCCGGGGCTTCCGGCACTGCACCCTCGGGCCTCGGCTTGAAGGACAGTGCTGGCCCCCTTCAAAGCGTCGGCAGCAATGCCGATGCGGGCGAGCCCAGCGGGGCCCCTCCGACTACAGGAGGTGAGCGTGCCGCTGTTGGCCAAAAAGTGCTGGAGGCCCTTTTTAGGGCCGACAGCCCGCAAACCGGGGAGGATGGCAAAAGCTCTCGCCAGCACGATGGGTGGAAACCTAACGGTGCCAACGCAAGCCCTGACCAGGGGGAGCCTAGCCGTCCTCCGCCAGTAAAGACCGCTGCAAGCGGCACTGACGCAAGCGCTAGCGCAAGGGTCTCAAAAACCCGCGTCAACTCCGGCACCTCCCGCCAAGGGGTGTCGGTAGGTGTGAAACGCCCGGCTGAATTTTCTTCAGATTCGGAAGACCGGGTCGCACGCTTCGCGCGTGTTGACAGCTCGGGCGAGTCCGTGGACGTGGAGGGACTGTCTTCAGGACCAGACCTCCCGTTGATGCGCGACGAGTCGAGCCAGGGGTCCGATGATGAGTCTGAAGGATTTCGGACCGTAAGACCCCGCCGAAGGGGGAAGGCCGGCAACACCAGGAAGCTGCTGGGGGGCAACCCTAACCATTTAGGCGGCAGCTCTGGTGATGAGAGCGAGGCCAGCGGTGGCCCGGGCCAGGGTGCGCCAGCGCTGGGTAAAGGTGGGAAGCGGCGGAAACCTGCGGGTAACAACGCAAGCCGTGTCTCACCCCAGCCTGGTACTAGTGGCTCTGGGCCAGCTGGCAAAGCGAAGGGGAAGATCCCTCCCATCATATTGTGTGATGTGGAGGGCTACTCCAAGTTGGCGAGGGCCATCCGGTCCAAGGTTCGCGAGCCTGTGGAGGCGGTCAGGCAGCCGGGGGACCGAGTGCGCCTCCAGTGCGGGTCGGAGGAAGATTACCGCGCCCTCCAGAAGTTCTTGCCGAGCTTGGGGATCCAGCATTGGTCCTACGAGCTGGGACGGGAGCGACTGGTCAGGGTTGTGGTGAAGGGACTCCTGACACGGACAAACCCCGACGACATCCAGGAGGAGCTAGTGGAGATGGGTTTCCCCGTGAAATCCGTCACACAGATGCTCTCCCAATGGAAGCGGGATCAGAAGACCGGAGAAAGGCAGCGGTT
Organism: Timema cristinae; assembly: GCA_039000515.1. Lineage (NCBI taxonomy): Eukaryota > Metazoa > Arthropoda > Insecta > Phasmatodea > Timematidae > Timema > Timema cristinae. The sequence goes on from JBCFYV010000001.1 coordinate 19,774,022, forward strand.
GCCGAACTTCGTTGTCTCTCTGACGCCCGGGGAGCAGACCGCAAGGCTGTATTCCATATCAGTCCTGTGCGGGCTCCGCGTCAGGGTGGAGAAGTACAAGTCTCCAGGCGGCCCGGTTCAGTGCAAGAACTGTTTCCGGTTTGGGCATGTGCGGAGGGATTGCCGCGCTAACCCGAGGTGTGGGTTCTGTGGTGGTGACCACGAGAGGGGCGGGTGCCCGGAGGAGAGACGATCTCCCCCGAAGTGCCTGCACTGCTCAGGAGCCCATTCCTCGGCGTGGCGGGGCTGTCCCACGTACAGGTCCTTGCGGGCGGCAGGGAATGTGCGGGCCTCCAAGCCTCAAGAAGGGAGGACGGATGGGCCAAGTGAAGGCCAGAAGCCCTCGGGGCACGTTGCGGGACGGAGGGCGAAAGTGACTCCAGCTCCAACACCAAAGCCACTGGTACAATCATTCGCCAGTGTGCTGTCAAAGAGAGATACCCCTCCACCCCAGGCCGAGGCACCTGCCGAAGCCACCAAACCTGAACCGGTGGAATCCGGTTCTACCCCTTTGGTCGAGGGCCCGCCCGAGACCGCTCCTCTCCCTATCCCAACCCACACTGCCATCCTACACCCTTCCAACCCTTTCCTTCCACTCCCAACTCCCACCCTTGCCCCCCCTGTAACCCCCACACCCGAGGATGATGTTGCAAAGCTCAAAAATTGCATTGAGCTACTCAAGGGTATTCCGGGACTGGACCCATGGGACTTTTCATCGAGTCTCTTGAGGAAGGTCCAGGAGTCTCCGAGGAGTAACCGTGGCCACCTGGTCATGGAGCACATCATCCTCTACCTGGTCTCTCATGGCAGTGCACCCGAATAGAGGACCACCAGTGCTGAAGGAGCTCACGGTCGCACTCTGGAACGCCAACGGAGTCGCGGGGAAGAAGGCTGAGCTTGAAAGTTTCCTGGCAAAGCATCGTGTCGATGTAATGCTGCTAGGAGAAACCCACTTGCGCTCCGCAATGAGGTTCTCGTTGGCAGAGTTTATCTGCCATCGTAGTGACCGAGCGGGGGATGTGGGAAGGGGCGGGACGGCGGTTCTGGTCCGAAGGGGCCTTGACCACCACGTCGTCTCACTTCCTCCCCTCCAACACATGGAAGCAACGGCTATCCAACTGGTGACCTCGACTGGCCCAGTGCGTCTCATTTCCATCTACTTCCCTCCCTACCACCGGTTCGACCAGGCTACGAGGGCTGACATGGAGGTGCTGCTTCGAGGTACCACGCCTGTTTTAATCGGTGGTGACTTCAACGCTAAGCACCCTTCATGGGGCTCTAGGATTATGTGCGCTCGCGGCGGATTGCTCCGCGACGTCATAGATCTACACGGCCTGGTGGCTGCCGGGCCTCCGACCCCTACCCACTTCCCTTTCAATCCCGGCTATCTCCCGGACGTCCTAGACTTCGTTGTCTCCAGAGGGATCAGAAGGCGGTTAGTGCTGAAGTCTCTAGCTGAGCTAGACTCGGATCACAACCCCGTTCTCGTGAACCTGGGACGCGCGGTGTCCTTCATAGATCCCCCCGAAAAACCCGACCTAAAGCGCACTGACTGGGACAGGTTTACGAATGTGTTGAGAGGGAGGTTGGGACCCACCCCTACCTTTCGAACAGCAGCGGAAATCGATCGCGGTGCGGAGTTCATAACTTCCGCCATCAAGGGGTCGCTCGAAGCTTCGACGCCGAGGCACCGTCCTAAGAGGGCGCCACAGGCTTCTTTGCCCGATTCTATCCTCAGGCACGTCCGGGAGAAGAATCGGCTGAGGAAGGCTTGGCAAATCTCGAGGGACCCGGTAGACAAGGCCAACTGGAGCCGCAAAGTCCATGCGGTTCGGGAGATGGTCCGAGAATACCGGAACAGTGTCTGGGAGGACAAGATTGAGAGCCTGTGCGTGCAGGACAGGTCCTTGTGGCAAATGACGAGGAACTTGATGCGGGTCCCCGCACCAAGGCCGCCTATTGTGAGTCGCAACGGGGTGGCCAACTCCGACCAGGAGAAGGCCGATGCTCTCGCTGAGCACTTAGAGGCGCAATTTGTACCGACTGACAACCCGTCAGACCCGGTGCACGTTGCGCACGTGGCGCAGGTCATTAGCGCGGTCTCGTACAGACCCTTGGATGAACCCGAACCCACGGAGGTGACAGAAATGTCACGGGCGATAGCCGCTCTAAGACAAAACAAGGCCCCTGGATCCGACGGTATCAGTAACGCGGTCCTCAAAAAGCTGCCCTTGGAGGCGATTAACTTCCTTGTGGAGTTATTCAACGCCGTCCTGTTCCTGAGTCACTTCCCCGAGCTCTGGAAGCATGCCAACGTCCTCTGCTTTCATAAACCGGGTAAGGACCCGGCACTAGCTTCGTCCTACCGACCGATCAGCTTGCTCGACTGTCTGGGCAAGTTGTTCGAGAGACTAATAATGACGAGACTGACCCGACATGTTCGCGAGGGGGGCATCTTGGTGGACGAGCAGTTCGGCTTTCGGGCGGGACACGCTACGTCTCATCAACTTGTCCGGCTCGTGGAACAGGTTACGAGGAACTTCAACATCAACAGGCTGACTGGTGCTGTCTTTCTTGACGTGGCAAAGGCCTTCGACCGTGTTTGGCACGAGGGTCTCCTTTTCAAACTCCTCTCCCTGAACCTGCCCTTCTACCTAGTTAAGGTTGTTCAATCTTATCTTTCCCATCGCACCTTTTCCACTACCTTTGGGAACGCCACCTCCCAAGTCAGAAGCATCCGGGCTGGAGTGCCGCAGGGTTCCATGGTGGGCCCGCTGCTCTTCAGTCTCTATGTGAACGACATTCCAAAATCCCCAGGCACCGAGTTGGCTCTGTATGCGGACGACACGGCTCTAGTAGCGGAGTCGTGGCGAGGGCAGCTGGTGGAGAGGCGACTCCAGACGCACCTGACGCAGTTGGAGGGGTGGCTGACAACCTGGAGAACAAGTATTAACGTGGAGAAGAGCACTGCAATGCTCTTCACATGGAAAAGAAAGTACTACAGGCCGGCTCCACTCCGGCTGTTCGGAGAACAGATCAGATGGGCGGACAGTGTTAAGTACCTGGGACTTACGCTGGACACAAAACTGACCTGGAGACTACACTGCAACGAAAGACTCAACAAGGCGAGGCAAAGGCTGGGAGTCCTAGGCCCACTGCTTAACAGGCGTAGCGCCCTGTCTACAAGGAACGGTCTGACGCTGTACAAGCAGTTGCTCAGGCCGATCCTCGACTATGCGTGTCCCGCTTGGGGTCACCTGGCGGACACGTATATGAGGAGGATGCAGGCGTTCCAGAGCGTATGTCTGAGGATCATTGTGGGCGCACCTTGGTATGTCCGGAATGAGACTCTTCATCGTGACCTGGATATGCCTACCATCAAGGACCACTTCCGGAAACTGGCGCAGTCTTTCTACGCTAGACTTCCCGGTGCCACCAATCCTCTTATCCAGGGGCTTGGGAACTACGTCATCGACCCTGGTGGGTGCCATCGACGTCCCAAAGCCCTGCTCGGATAAGCGAGATGTGTCAACAGTGGTTTGGGAGGCTCTCACCCAGCCCCCCATAGAGTAGTGTCTCCGCACGTAACTCTAAAAAACCCTTAGCCGGTTTCTCAATTTCTTACCCCCTTTTTTACCCCAATATTACTAATATTTTGTAATCTCTGTTTCTTTGTTTCAGAACTTCGCGAAACGCGACAACCCGTTCTTAATTTTTGCAAACCCCACGGTGTGACCAATTGGTCGGTACGTGTTGGAACTTGCTCTCGTGCTCCCCTTCTGGAAGCATCGGAGCATGCCTTTTGTCTGTGTCTGTGTGTGTGCCTGTAATAACACGAGTATCAAAAACCCCTACTTTCAGTCGTGCTAGGCAAACACGTAGCCCGCAGTGTAAAGCCGGCAACATAGAGAGCGTTTGCAGGCGCTGGTGTGTGTTTTGTTTCCTGAGCCTCCGTTTCAAAGCCTAGGTGGGATAAGGTCCGTTTTACGAGCACAAAGGAGTAAAACCACGTCTATTGGTAGTGTTTATTGGTAATATTTAGTTATTTGGAAATATTTAATATAAGTCCAAACATCAAGTGTTTACATTTTACATAACTATTTTTACCTCCAATAGGCTTATCATGCTTTAATATTATAAAATTCAAAACTAAAATGAAAAACGTTGAATTCATATCTAAATGAAAATAAAGAAGTTGAATTTATATTTTTTTTAATATTTTATTTTTTATTCATATTAGGTGAAGACTTATTTTGTTAAATTTATCTAATATAATTTTAAAATATTAATTAAATGTCTACATTCCTTAAACTTTGTTTAATAAAAAGGTTCAACAAAACACTTTTTGGACGATTTTTTTTAAAAACAAGCAAAGAATATATTTCGGCCAAATACCAGAATTTAGGCGAAAAATCTTTAACAGTTTATAATTGTATTTTAATAAATTTTTAACTCCATACAATTACTGTCACTGGTTTATTCATTTTTTTTTAATTATAAATTAAACTGGCCAACATAACAAAAATCACTCACCAAGGAATAACTTGTTAAAAACTAGTTTAAGTTAAAGATCCGAGTGTATATAATAACATTTGAGTTTAATCTCTATATTCCCATTTTGCATAGAATGTTAAAACCCATTGCTTCCACCAAAGACGTGCTAAAACTCCCTCCGAAGAACTAAAGGAGAAAAAAAAATCCCTTGTTGTGTACCTCCATAGCCTTTCGAGTGTAATTCCTACATTTTCTCCAATTGCTTTCCCTTCGAGTCAGTAAATATTGACCTAAAGTTTCCCTGCCGCTAAGCAAGACAATGCTTCCATTCGGAGAGGATTTTCTGACGGATACTTCGCACATTCCGTAGACAAAAGAGTAAATGAATTGTTGAGCAACGAGTTACATCCACTTTGAATATTTTCACAAGAAAAGCTGAGAATAGGTTTTCCAATAGAGCTCTATTATTATAAGATTAACAGTGTTTCGGGTCGTGGATGGTTATATTAATTATTAACAAATGTACATTCATTAAACTAGTGATCTCACAGGATTCAGTGGTAAAATTAATTTGGCAACAAGATATTTAAAATAATACAAAACAATTTTTGTCGTTCAACATTGATGATAATTTACTCCATAGAGCTATTTTATAGATATTTATAATATCCATCCCAAGCGACAGCTGCATATTACCTGACTTGACGGATGAATAAATTAAAGTAGATCTATGATCTTTTCTAGCTGTCCGATAAGGTTCTAACATTAAAAAAATGGAATATAAAATACTTATTTACAAAACTATATGTCATAGCAGTCAGATAGATTTTAAAAAAAACTAGTTTCTTGAAATTAACCAAAATTTTGAAAATTGCTGTGGTTTAATGGTCAGAGCTCCTTCCTGCAGCTCCTGAAGTCCCGGATTTGTTCCCCGGCGCTTCCATATTTTTCTGTTAAGTAGTTATTAATGCCCGGATGGTTCGGTGTTACGACCATAAAAGTTGACACTATCTTAAATAACAGACGGTGGCCACTCAGTCGGTACTACTCGATTGTGGGCTGATGCCAGGAAGTTTTTTTTTATAATTATTTACTTTTCTTTTTATGAGCTCTCATAAACATTATTATAAATAATTTTATATAATATTTTCCCAGCTATGAAGATACTAACGTTTTAAAAAATAAATATAATCTGAGGCCAAAATAGAACACCTTGTTAGAGGAGCTATTGTTAATTTATATAATTCACAGAGATATGAAACTTTTCACATTTAAATATAAGCATTTTCAAGTCAATTAAAAATATATAGTTGACGTAATTTAATCCCAGTTTTTTAAAATTAGACGCTAAAATGAAATTATGAAATGTTTTTAATATTTTCGTTTTAAAATAAAAATTTCATAACTATATTCCTTATGTAATACAAACATCGTTTCTTCAAATTAATCACCTTTTTTTCCCACTTCCTGATAGTACCATAATGCAGTCCATTGGAACTTATTTGGAACCAACGTGATCAACTGGTATGATCAGCTTTGATCCGGGAGATTGGGATTCAGTTAAAATCACAGCTGGTTGCAAAAGTTGTGTGGTATCTCTACGTGTTTCCTAAAAGCAATTGATGGTATTTTTTTAGTCGGAATTTCTTATTTTGTGTTATTAAATTAAGGTAACTTTTGAACAGCCAAAATCTTTAGTAGATATTTGTGTGAAACCTGACCATCAGGTATATTTATATATGATTTATTATCTTAAAAAATGTAATTTTAATTTTTTTATTTGGACGAATTTGGGAGTTAAAAGGACGCGAGAAGAGATCATTGTTTTTTCAGTTCTTATTGTAAAATATTTTAACCAAAATATATAAAATATTAATTCAATGCAATCACAGAAACTAATTTTCTTCATATAGTGATATCAACAATTATTGAATATTGGTCATGAACATAGTGGCATTGGATGATAAATATTTAAATTAATAGAAAAAGTTGTCATAAAATTCCAGGACACCCTTGACAGATATTCTACAACTGTTTATATCACCGTGTGAAAAAAATTAAACTATGTTTCTACTGGAGAAATATTTTATTTGTTTCGGCCAAAATAAAAGTTTTGTTATAAACTCTGCATAAACACTGACCTTCTCTCAGGTCCCCTACACTCCCACCAAATATGTTATAGAAAGAAAGTCAAATTAAGTTAATTATTTTAAAAGTTATCACATAAAAAAACCTTTTTGGGCAGAATAAATCAAATATAGGAAAGAATAAACTGCAATAGAAACAAAGATTCATTTTCAACAAATGGTAATATCTACAATTGTTGAATATCTTTCATCAGTATCACAGAAATTCACCAGAACATCTTCTCTTAGTTTAAAAAGTTTATGTTCAAATGTAATTATATTATGGACTGATATTCAAGAATTGTTGATATAATTATAAGTAAAAAAATTAAATTAAACATAACTACTGGCAAATACGTGTTTTATTTCAGTCCATGAAAGGTTTTTATTTTGCTAGGGATAAGGTGTCAGACTTCTGTGCTGGCGGCCGGGGTTCAATCCTCGGTCCCGGCACAGATTTATCTGATTTCCAAACCCTTCCTTCACCTCTGACAAGACATCTTGTGAATGTGGGGAATGCCAGGCCTCCACCGTGGTTCGGATTCCACGTTAAACTGTAGGTTCTTCATTTCATCTCACAATCACCATACCATTACACATTAGCGTAAGTGCGTATAACCCGGACGGGTAGTAAGACGCAGTGCTAATAATAATAATAATAATAATAATAATAAATAATAATAATAATAATAATAATAATTTTATTTTGCTATAAAAACCTGTAAAATCATTTACCTTGACTAGTGATCCATTCAATCCCACCTTAACCTCAAACAGAGGATGAACCGCAATGGATATGTCACCTTACTGTATTGAAACATCTTCTTGCGCAACGTTTCTTGATATATCACTGATGGAACAAAGCAACACCCTTACCCACCCTCATTTCCCGCTTTATAAACACCCCCACCCCCTTTTCCATTGTAAGCGAGACGTGAGGGTGTTGAAAGGACTTACTTGTCTACTGTAACACAGATAGAAGAGGGGGGAGTTAAGACACTTGGGAGTAACCGGTCCCGCTAAGCAACACAAGACAAGGTAATGATTTAACACCTTGCTCTTGGAGATGACATTTCCTTGAGTCGTTACGAGTATATTTTAGATCTAGCCGAGGTTTTAACAGACTCATAGAATCTTCTTTACTTTATATTGACCCATTGAAGAGGGAAGTGATCGATTTTAAATCAAATTTTTAAGTTCGATTTTTTTTTACGAAGTTTCATAAGCCCTTGAAAGTAAAAAAGTTATTTTTGTGATGACGTCTGTTTGTCTGTATCTCGGCCTAGAGCCGGAAACAATTTACCGATTGAGATAAAACTTGGTATATATGGCTTTTTAATAAGGTCCCCGCGAGGTTTTTATGGAATTATATATCCAACCCTAAAATTAAGGGTAGCTTATTGATGTACAAAAAAGAGATAGAATATATTTTCTCAAAATCCACTTAAAAGATTTTGATTAAATGTATCAGGACACTATTTAACATTACAAACAAAATGGCAATTTGAATGTGCCCATGAAAATGACTTTGAAGTTACTGTACATTTGTAGAAATTTCAAATTTTGATAATATCCCCGTAACTATTTGAGATACAAGATAACTTACCATTGCTAAGTTGTACTGTTCAAATAACAATATTTTAATCTGGAATATATTTTTATAAAATCAATAGTTTATCTGCTATACGCAGTTATATTATTTTAAGGATTACTTTTAAATATAAAATAGAATATTATACTCTTTAGTGGACAAAGATTCTCATATTCTTAAATAATCCTGTTACAGTAAATGTTAATAGCTATTACATGTATGCACCTTGGTGAAGTGTTTCAGTAACAGTGTATATTATTTAGTTTCACAAATTTTACCAGTTCTTAGTACATTTTTCTGATTTAAGATTAAAGGGAGAGAACGTCTGTGGGGTACCGTAATATTTGTTTACTTAAATGGCAGCCTACTCTTGTTCCGCGCAAATCTGGGAAAACATCGTCATAGATTGTACCTTTCTTATCCGGGTCCGATTAGCGTGGTACGTTCAGATAGATAAGAAGGAGTACAAATCTCGGAGATCAAGATGTACATAAGATTCACAATAAATTATCAAAGAAAAATAAATAAAAGCGAGCTCATAAAAATTCATTAGTAGAAACATAACAATCAAACACGATCGAAAATTGATTAATTCGCACTCAATAAGATTAACTACATCATTAATCAGAAAATTAATTCCAATTATAATAATTATATTATTATTTTATTATTATATATATATTTTTATTAATTATTATAATTAAGTTATACTTCTTTAGGCGCGTTATGAAAAAATGATGAGTGAAATTTTAAGATGCGCGCGCATCACTGTAACACAAAAGTAACAGGTTGAAGCTAAACGTTCATTAAGTCTCAAAAAAAAAAAGCTACCAACAAATAGAAATAAACCTCTGTTAGTCGCGCATGTTGGTACGCTCATAGAGAAATGTATACTATGTTATTCCTTTCTCTATGGTACGCTCGTCGCCTCTGATCACTGTTTTCATATATATAATATTTATCCACATGTTTCTAGTTTCTACATTCACAACACGTGTTTTAGTTTCATACAAGTGCGAATTATATATGTGCTAATAAATTATATTCAGATAGTTATTTTGATTAATATTATTTACTATTCGTAAATATTAGTGAAAAAAATTGTGCTTATAGACTTTTTCAAGTGCTCCAATATAATTGAGGTTAACTATCCGTATGCATTATTTATTGATATAAATTAAAATATTATTATTTAACATAATTAATACTAAATATTATTAAATTATTATTGTTAAATATTTATTATTGGTTATTTAATATTTACAAAATAAAGAAATAATTAATAAAATTAATTAAATTGCGATAAAATTAAATCGATAAAATTAAATATTAATTAAATTTAATTAAATTGATAAATATAAAATTTTATAGATGCCAAAGAGTATAACTTACGCGTACAAATACACACCATTTTTTTATTATTAATATATTATAATTATATATTATTATATATTATTATATATAAAATTAATTTTAAATAATAAATTTTAATTTATTATATCTATATTATGATTCCGTAAAGTAAGCTCCTCATTCTCTCACATCACCCTACCATTACATAGTAAGTGCTAACCCAACGGGGCAAATAATATAATAATAATTTTAATTATATTTTATATTAAAATTTATTTTATATTAAGTTATTATTATTTTATATTTATTATTATTATATTTTATTATTATTATATTATAGCACTATGTCTTACTACCCGTTTGGGCAATACACACTTACCTAATGTGTAATGGTAGGGTGATGTGAGATGAAATGAAGGACTACAGTTTAACTAGGAATCCTAACCACGGTGGAGGCCTGGCATTCCACACATTAACAAGTTGTGGTTAATTCACGTCTTGTCAGAGTTGAAGGAAGGTTTGGTAATCAGATAAATCTATGCCGGGATCGAGGATAGAACCCCGGACTCCGAGCACAGAAGTCCGACACCTTACCCCTAGACCACCAGGTCACTCTAAAATTAATCTAATAATAATTAAAAAATTAAACTTAATATACACGCTTAACTTTAGGGTTTAGTTAAACAAAACAGGGAACTGTCCATCACATCGCAATAAAATCTGCGTGATTTTGCTTCTAAATTTACATATTTTGTGACTTAAAAACTCTGTCATAAGATTGTTACAATAATGGTAAACACTGGTATATATATCATTTTCACTTACAATTCCCACATAAGAGATTATTTATTTGTGTTTATATTCACCACCCTTCTGTGATATTTAATTAGTTAGTGAATATTTGTTTATCTCCTACTGTTATTTAGTCATGCAACACACACACAAAAAAATTGTTTAACAAATTTACCATAAAATCTTAGGTAAAAAAAGGTTCCAGCAAAAAATTATATCCAAAAAACCTTACTCGAATTGAATTTAACGACTGATTAAAAAGTAAATTATTTTATTCTTAGAATATAATCATTTCATTTCATAGTTAATGAAAATATGTGAGGCTTTGTTAATGTGAAAATTAAAAATTCATCTCAAATTATATAATAACGGCATGTTTCGAGTCCACCCGAGCAATAAAATATTTAATTTTATTGTGAGTTGTTCTTTAAATTTTCGTATAGCATTTTGTTTCCAGAAACACTATTAAAAAAACCTCAGAATGATATTGATATTAGCGTATATGTGGATAGCGATAAATTATTATTAGCACCGCGTCTTACTCACCACTCGGGTTATACACTTATGTAATGATTACGCTAGAGGTTTTATAAACGAGTAAATTTATATTTAAAGCTGGTGTACCCACATTTGCGTGAAAGGAGAGTGGAAAACCATTTTGGGGAAAAAAACTTAAATGTCATTGACGGAGATTCGAAACTCAATCTCACCGGTGGTCTAGTCTACTGCAAGGGTAGCGCCTTAGACCATGCTGCCACTGAAGAGGGTCGAAAGTTTCCTAAAGTCTGGGATATTTAAGTGATATATTTTTCTTTTCGTATCTGTAAAATCTTTGGTAAAAATTAAATAATCCCCAAAATAGTGACTCGGATGTTTAACGAATCTATAGAGTGGCATGTCGTGAGTTGTTGCCAGGGTAGGAATATCTTTTTAAATTGTGCCAGTACCATGTTCACCACTCTCTGTCCCAATTGACTAATCACTCACAGACACTGATCTACATAGCTCACATGTAAACGTATATATGTTGATAATTGACCATTTAATTTTCTACTGAGTGATGAGAACAATTCCCTGGTAATGTTTAAACTAACTCTGCTTACCCTGGCAACACATCTCACCACGCCACTGCTACTATAATAATATGTAACACTAGATAGCTGTTGCCCGCGGCTTTGCTCGCGTGGAAGTTTATTATATACAAATACGAAAATATACATATGTATTTACAGATTAATTTAAAATATTACGTTACGTTGATGACCATAACTTGACCTCAGATCAAAAATAATGCAAGTCCGATCAGAAACTTTCACCCCCTTTTTCATCCCTTATTAAAAATAAAATTTCCAAAATTCCTAAACACAGTATTTATTTGTTTTACGTCAATAACCGAAATACAAAATTTTGTTTATGTAACTTTCAAAATGACGGGCTTTCATACATATTATCATACATATTATCATCCCCTAGTTTGACCCTTTGGGGTGGAATTTTCTAAAATCCTTTCTTAGTGGGTGCCTACATAACAAAATGAATATACAGTCCGAATTTCATGCTTGTAGCCTTGATAGTTTTCGCTCGGCGATGATGAATCAGTCAGTCAGTCAGTCAGGACATGTTATTTTATAAGTATAGATATCATCCACATGTGAGACTGAAGCGATGATCCACACTGAGAACGTAGACAAAGAAAAATAGTGAGGAAGAAAAGGGAAATATGAAGGGGAAAATATGATCTTTCTAGATGTGAAGATTGCGGAGAAGGGGGTGATAAGAAGAGAAGATGGTTGGAGGATTTGGGGGGCAGGGGGGGGGTAGATAGGCGGAATACGTATGTGTGCAAGACGGGGGGGGGGGGGGGCTAAAATTAAAGGGTGCTATCGTGTGGTCTCTCACGCCATATGTGGCCTTTCGTTCAGATACATTTATTTTTCTTTGCATTAACAAACAGCCCCGTGGTATAGTGATAGTACACCTAGCTACGAGTCTAGCGGTCCTAAGTTCACTTCCTAGCTAGTAGCTTGGGTATTTTTTGCCGACAAGAGTATTATCCAAAAGGTCACCATGGTTTAGTTAGTTAGGCTTAAGTTAGGTTTAAATGTTTCCATTGGTCCCACACCCTCATACTCACCATCACCACATCTCTTCAGGACATGGAAAGGATGTACGATTAGTACATTCAGGCGTCCCCTGGCAGCGGTACATTAGTACTGGATAATTTTTCACTACTGGGCTACGAATGATGTAGCCAAGACGTGCAATATTATTATATTCAATATAAAATTATAAAAATCTTTAAAAATTATTATTATTATTATTATTTATTAGCACCGCGTCTTACTACCTATCGGGTTATACGCACTTACGCTAATGTGTAATGGTAGGGTGATTATGAGATGAAATGAAGGACCTACCGTTTAACGTGGAATCCGAACTACGGTGGAGACTTAAAACTTATTAAAATATAAAATTATACTTAATTTATTATATATGAAACAATTTTCTTAGTTTTAATAATATCACACTTAAAAAAACTTTTAAATTTCGCACTGTTATAGCCTAAGGTTCTATATACGAATGAAAAAAAAATGTAGCTCGGCTTCTTATTGAATTATGCAAAAATAAATAATATTATTCAATGCCAAATATTCTAAGGAGAGGTCTTGTTTGGATCCTGACCAATTATAATAAGTTAGGTCATAGGTTCCCAACCTGTGGTCATTTGAGAGCTCTGTTAGGGTTCGTGAAACAAATCAGTATATATATAAGTTTTTCTATTTGTATACTCCCATCATAAAAACAAATTACTCTCTTCAGTGACCGAACGCTCTAAGGCATCACTCTCTTGCTAAACTGTTCTGTTGATGACGGAGATATCAGGGTTTGAATCCCAGTCAGGTCTATTCTGGGTGGATTTTCCTACATCTTCCACGCAAATGTGGGTAGATTACCTCTAAAATGCTTCCTTTCTCATCTCTATCCATTATTATAACTATCATATATGCGTACAACCTGACTCAGTTTTAAAAAAAATCGCTATTCACAATTTGCTTGAACTCCTTTTCTTTTACCTGCTTCGGTGGCCCAATAGTCTAACACGCTATTCTCGTTAGTAGACTAGACTGCCGATGATGGGGAGATCGAGGTTAGAATATCATTTAGGAATACTGATGTTTTTTAAAAAAAATCGTTTTCCCCTCTCCTTCCACGCAAATGCAGGTATACTTCCTTTAACTATAGCCTTTCTAATCGCTAAGACCATTAGCGTAATTAGTACATAATCTTATAACCCAAACGGGTAGTAAAACTAAATGCTAAAAAAAACCTTTTTTTTCATAACTGTTCTACTAAATATATTTTTTCTTTCATAGGTGACCTGGTGGCCTAGGGGTAAGGTGTTGGACTTCTGTAATGAGGTCCGGGATTCAATCCTCGGTCCCGGCACAGACTTATCCGATTTCCAAACCCTTCCTTCACCTCTGACAAGACCTCTTGTGTATGTGGGGAATGCCACGCCTCCACCGTGGTTCGGATTCCACGTTAAACTGTAGGTCCTCCATTTCATCTCACAATCACCCTACCATTACACATTAGCGTAAGTGCGTATAACCCGAACGGGTAGTAATACGCGATGCTAATAATAATAACAATAATAATAATAATTTTTCTTTCATTAATATGAAATGGGCTACTTAGAATACTATAAATGTGTGTATTTTTTAAAATATTTCCCCCTGTATGGCAGGGGAAATTAGGGAGGGCGGGGGGTTGAGGTGAATTATCATGTTATGGAAAAGGTTGGGGCTAGATGAAGTAAAGGATTAAGGATTAGGAGGAATAGTCTCCTCTAGTCCATAGATACGTATAAATATAGCGACTCCAAGGAAATATTGTGGGAGGAGTTCAAATATGGAAGTTTGACTTGGATCACACAAACACGCACTTAATGAGGGCCTCCAATCACCCGAAACTCTCTTTTACAATAGCAAATCTTAGAATAGATGCTAGGTGCGTAAAATATCATTTTTATCTTATGAACCTCGTTATTTCAAATATAATTTATGTTAAAATGGCTTCGAAAGTTATAACTGTTTCCTCTTAGGACTAAACACCTTATTTATTCTTTTTTTATGTTTGCACCGTGTCTTACTATACGTTCAGGTTATACGCTTATTTACTAATTACGCTAATGGTTTTAAGGATTATAAAGGTAATATTTAGTTGAAGTGTACCCGCATTTGCATGGAGCGAAAAGGGGGGGAAACAATTTTGTAAAAACCATAGACAGTAAGCCCGACTGAGATTTGAAACTCGATTTCCCAGTCATCAGCAGTCTAATCTAATGCGAGAGTAGCACCTTAAACCATGTGGCCACAGAAGCTGTTTCTTATATTTTAGGTGACCTGGTGGTCTAGAAGTAAGGTGTCAGACTTCTGTGCTGGTGGCCGAGGTTCAATCCTCGGTCCTGGCACAGATTTATCTGATTTCCAAACCCTTCCTTCACCTCTGACAAGACATCTTGTGAATGTGGGGAATGCCAGGCCTCCACCGTGGTTAGGATTTCACGTTAAACTGTAGATCCTTCATTTCATCTCACAATCACCCTACCATTACACATTAGCGTAAGTGCGTATAACCCGAACGGGTAGTAAGACGCGGTGCTAATAATAATAATAAATCTTATATTTTACATCTTAAATCTGCATAAAGGAGAAATTATCTCACTATCCACGATAATTTCACATGAAATGTTGCAGATTTTAGATCATAGCAAATTGTTAGAAACACGGATATATCCTTCCTCCAATAAATAAAGCCAACTTTCATGTAGGGTCTTATTAGGACATTTTAAGGTAAATTAGGATTGTTTTAGGGTTTTAAAGCTTCATAAGTGTCATTTCTATATGTTATAAATACAGTATGTGAACATCTCCATTTAAGTAGACTAAGCCCTCATCTCACAAAACTGAAATGATTGCCTAAAATATTTGTTTAAAAAGAATACAAATATTATAGTTTTGCACACCCCTGACCTGAACGTCCGCGGACCAACATAATGGATGAGGACAACGAAGAACAGTATAAAATGAAAGGCAAATGAAATATGACGAAAAGAGATAGTAGAATAGCATGGGGGAGAGAGGCAATGAAGAAGGAATGTCATATGTAAGAACAGAGCAAGTAATAATAACGGAAGTGGAGATTTCTCAGAAGTTTGTAGGGGAGGGGGAGGTTGAACGCGGGGGTTAGGTAGGGGAAATCAAGAAGTTTGGTCAGTGACGAAACTAGATACGCGCCCTCCCCCCTCCATATTGTATTGTATTTCACGTTCTATCTGGGAAATGTGGCACAGTAATCCAATTTTCTCGAGCTCAATGTATGATATTATTATTAATTTAATCTATACTACTAATAATTTTCCAAATTTTCGGATACTTTGACAGATACAATATAAGGCACTAGAACAAAATATGTACCTCGATTTCAAATAACCACCAATAGATAGATAATATGTTTACAGTATTTATGTTCATGTTCAAAATGTTTATTTTTAAAGTTAAAAAATCATTTCATTTCAGTGTATAATAGAGATTCTTATGGATTTTCACTTCGAATAAAGGTAGGGTAACTGTTTTAGAAGTAAGTTAGTTAATGTTGTTTACTAAATTTTTTTAATATCAAATATCCCTGAAATCATTAATTTTTATAATAAATTGACTCTTCTAATTACAAAATAGTGGGGCACAGGAAATTGTTCAAACCAGGTGGTGTGAACACATATCTTAACAATAGTAGGTATATTATATATTACCCGCCTCGGTGGCGTAGTTGGCTAACGCGCTAGTCGTGTTGAGCTCGACTGCTGAGGACGGGGAGATTGAGGTTTGAATCTCGGTCGGGTGAACTGGGGGTGGTTTTTCCTAAATGGTTTTCTACTCTCCCTCCATGCAAATGTGGGTTCACTTCACCTAACTCAACCTTCCCAATTCCTAATCCATTAGCGTAATTACTACTTAAAGCGTATAACCCGAGTGGGTAGTAAGACGCGGTGCTAAATAACAATAATATATTATTTATTTTAATTATTTGTCACCAAGTCTTACTACCCGTTGTGGCTTTACACATAACATACTAAATATGATAATATGTTAGGGATAAGGAAGTTTGAATTTATAATAATTGTACCATCATTTACGTTGTAATGCAATAGATTTGACCCTAAGGAGTATTTGAAAGCATTGACCATTTATCATTCTAATTATTCATATATTCAAAAATATTTTACATATAATTAAACATATTTTACTTTATTTAAATTTTACAACCTATTACGTGGCGCTTAAATCACGTCTTCCTCTAAATTATTTACTAGTTAGTTCGCGCCTCGTGGTACGATGGCAGCATCTACTGGAGCTAAACTTAAGAAATGTTAACGTCTTTTAACGTAATCCAGACAAGTTAAGATCTTTTAAAGTATTTCCTCTTCGAGAAGCTTCCACACGCAATAGGTATTTTTGTTCTGAGTTTGTAGGTGTGTAATTTACCGTTAGAAAGGTTCCTTCGAGAAGCTTCTATTGAACTCAGATATATGTGACTTTTTGAAACTTCGTATTTTACTGTGCAATCAGTCGTGGTCTTGAATGGACGTGCTTTAAGCGATCGGTGATTATAAGTTGCTAGGCCCTCGACATGATCGTGTTTCGATTAGAATATTAATAGCAATATGTTTTCAATTTAAGGAATAAATAGATATCAAACTTTATGTGATATATTATCATTTATTAAAGTCTAATGATAAGGAACGAGGCATTATAAGTAAAGCACATAGTTGCGTAATAGAAACGATGATTTACGGAGTGACTCTTAAATGATTCTGTTATGTAATATAACAAATAGCATTCTAACGTGGGGAGGAGAAATGTAACAAATGACTTACAATCACGGGGCTATTATACGTCAATAAAAAGAGAAGTATAGCAAATGGCGACACAACGTGGGGGTTAATATGCAACTATTAACACTTGCCGGAACACGAAACGTAACAACGTATAGAGAAAGAGAGCGGAAATTAATTTAGTAAAATCCACCCTCCATACTCCCAACTAGGATTCGAACCACAATTTCCCGTCATCGACAGTCCAGGATGTTGTATGTTTGATGCTGTATACCATTCGACCACCGAAATGGATAAGCTTATTATTACTTATCGAAAATGACTTGTGTTTCTACCAGTTAAGGTTATTTTAAGCATAAATAATATAATTAATCTAATGGGGTGAGGATTAAGAATAATGCATATTCAGATGTTTTATATCAGCATTTGTGTGGAAGGAGAGTGAGAAACAATTTAGGAAACATAATCTTGGTAGACATGACTGGGATTCGAAACCTAATGTCCCAGTTATCGGCAAGCAAGTCCAACACAAGAATGACGCCTTAGACCATTCAGCAACTAAAGCAGATGTTCGAAATGTTCATAGTATCATTATTTCACAAGACACAAATGAAATCAAATAGAAGTAAAATAATTTAATAAAAACACAAACTCAATCTTTGTTTATTTTCACATAGTTGAATACAATTTTCATATAAAGTAAACTTTAGACCATGTCACATCCGTTAGAAAGGTTTCCATTTCAACCCCAAAAGAGCAAAAGCACATTGAACCCCTTTGCAGAAACATTTCCCCTCACTGAAGAAGAAACTTCCAACAACACACAAAGTTTCTGCTGAATCCATCCTTGACTTCCGTTTCCCATTTCGTGTCGCACCCTTCTTCCTCTTCTCTTTCTCTCTAGTCCTTCCTTTCTTCCAAGACATTACTAAATTGCGTTGTGGGTAAGATAAACGGTGCCGAATAATTGGATTGTGTGTGGGGGACTGTTGTCAGTGCATATAGACCTGTGTAATGAACCATATCTTCACTAGGAAACTGTGATGAATATCATGCCATAACTCGCAGGATGTTATTAGACAAGTGTTCAAATATCAGACCCTCAACTTGTCTATCATTTCAACGCCGTGAACTGTAACATTTGCTTTTGAAAATTAATGGGTTCTTTAAATTAATAATTTTCGAGATTAGATGTACAGTATAGCTTCGGTTAGCCGAAAACCGGGTCAACTGAAATGAAACTCAAGTTTGACTGTAGTAAAATGTTAATTATGTTTGACCCACTTCAGTGGTCACATGGTCTAATGCGCTAATCTCACAGTAGACTAGATTGCCTATTACGGGGAGATAGAGGTTCGAATCACGGTTGGGTGTACTGAGGATTGTATTTCCAAATTAGTTTTTCTTTCTCCTTCCAAGCATACGCAGTTACACTTCCTATAAATATATCCTTCCTGATCCATAAAACCATTAGCGTAATTTAGCACATAGACGTATGACCCTAACGGTAGTAGGACGCGGTGCTAAAAAAAAAGATTGCATTTTTTAAAGTTCGTTCCAAGTACGATGGACCTTATTCCGTAAAACATATGGCACATCTCCCCCCCCCCCCCCTGAAAAGATAGCTATTTGGACCATTATATTGTAACACCATGGAAATATCGTCTTACAACCCATCCCGTGATAATTGATTTTTTTTTAGCACCGTGTCTCATTAACCGTTCGGGTTATGCGTCTATGTAATAAATTACACTATGGGTTTTAGGTATTAGGAATGTTATATTTGGAGGAAGTGCACCCTAATTTGTATGGTGGGAGAGTGGGAAACCATTTTGGGGAAAAAGAAACTCAGGTAAACCCGACCGAGATTCGAACCTTGATCGCCCCGTCATCGGCAGTATAGTCTAGTGGGAGATTAACGAGTTAGACCATATGGCCGACGAGGAAGGTGTTTTAATGTTGAAGAAGCATTTTACATTGTTAATATTATAATATAGCACTAAATACATATACGTGTCTATTCATGTTATAGGATATATCTAGACACACATGCGTGTATTTTCCTTGCTATCTAATACGAATGTGTTACATTATTAATATCATAAAACAAAAGAAAATAGGACCACATCAAGCACGTGTGGTCTCAATGAAAAGTACTTATCAAGTGTTAATAAAATGATCACCGCTCTAAATGTTATATTACAAACACACTCACACACGTATTTAAGTTTCTACCTATTCCAAGAGTGTTTTAACAAGGTTTTGAAATCCCTTGCAGTGGTTGTTTCACTCTCCCTTTCACCTCTGCATTTTCGCATGACTGACCAAACACAAGGCTGTAAAATTGAAAATATGGCTTCGATGGTTTCTGTCCCTTGATCTATACGGTAAATGGACAAAGTTTCAACATTTTAGGTCATTTAAGGGCTTGTAGAGGAAAGAAACACGCACACCCACATATTAGGAAATTATATAGAGAGATTGGGTTTCATAAATAATTTAATCTTTTATAATTTTAAGTTTGTACCGATTTTGGCATGATTTTGCCCATTTATTTAGTTTTAATGGTTTTGGTGTGCTCTCCCTTTTAGGGAGTGTTCAATAAACACGAAAAATATGATATTTAAAAAAAACTATATGTTAAAAAAATTGCCGTATTCATCAGACATAATATAATATCTAATAATATTATATTTTTAGCAGTGTTGCGTTGTTTATATAATTTTTAAAATTCAATTTAAAGCCAATAAGACACGTTAATCTCACATATTCATGAAGTAAATTTAATATTTGGATAAAAAATAAGTAAAAAATCAAACCCAAATAAGATACAGTAGAATATTTTCTAAATCTCTAAATTACTATCGGAAAAGAAAAAAAAAAGAGACCAATATTTTAAAAGATAAAAGGGATCTATATCACTCACCCAACCCTCTCCAACTTGCGGTTTACTTGAGTCTTGAGGGAGTCATTACAGTAGTTTGGAAATCAGACATGGGATCTGCAGGGCGGACATATGTCTTCTGTTACTCGGTTATGTATCTATAATTGGTATAGTCAACAAAAAAAAATCATTAAATATACATTTCATATGTAAATTTGCAACTAACACTTCAGTCCCATTAATAAAATTAACAAGTCAAATTGATTCTTAATAATAATAATATTGTGTAATACACAATTAAATAAAAACAAATATCGGGGAATAAAAAGAATCGGATTTATATGCTTAAAAAGATATAATTTTACCACTTTTAAACTGCTTGTACATTATATTATTATTTAGTACCACGTCTTACTACCCGTTTGGGTTATACGCTTAAGTACTAATTACGCTAATGGATTAGGAATTGGGAAGGTTAAATTAAAGGAAGTGAACCCGCATTTGCGTGGAGGGAGAGTGGAAAACCATTTAGGAAAAACCACCCCCAGTTCACCCGAGCGAGATTCGAACCTCGATCTCCCCGTCCTCAGCAGTCGGACTCAACACGACTAGCGCGTTAGCCAACTACGCCACCGAGGCGGGTTGTACAATATAATTCATTTGTCTCTAACATATTATTAATATTTATTTGTGCACACCTCATGTGCATGTCTGGTTATACTAAATTTCAGCTCCATTTATTAATTACTTTGGCCTAACGATGGGAAGAAAAAGCGTAAAATAGCAAGTTTGATCACTGATAACTTTAGAAACATTGCACAGTTTCCTTTATAAATCAGTTTATAGTAAGCCGAGTTCCTGGCCTTGATCGTACCCATGATAGTATTCTATTCTTACGGTAAGGATGTTGTACCGATAGGTGTTAGCACATTTTATCCAGTATAACACAAGTAGGCGACAACCGTTGCTAGTTTACCGTGAGCACGCTTTCACTGTTCCTACAAATCAGTATCCCTGCTATAGGGTAGACAAGTGTGGAGAGAGTTAGTAAGTACGGAGTTGTTTTTTTTAGTTATATGCATGTATGTATTATGTATCTTTGTATGTATGTATGTATGTATGTATGTATGTATCTTTGTGTATGTGTATGTATGTATGTATGTATGTATGTATGTATTGTGTGTGGTGTGTGTGTGTGTGTGTGTGTGTGTGTGTGTGTGTGTGTGTGGTGTGTGTGTGTGTGTGTGTGTGTGTGTGTGTGTGTGTGTATGTATGTAGTATGTATCTTTGTGTGTATGAATGTATGCATCTCTTGAACTATGATTATTTGAAATCATTGAATTGGTATTTATAGGTTATAAATATACACGTTTTAAAATAATACAACAAAATATTGATGGAAAAATGATCTTAACAGGATTATTTTCCAACTGCGCCAAGCATCCTTTGACCAACTTGGTACTAATGACCCGTGTATTTCAGTTAGTATAATCCCAGATCTCTACAAACGCCCTTATTATCCCTGCAGCAAGTATATTTTGGAATCAGAGCTGGAAGTCCGTCGGTTTATCCACCCCTGAAACGAATCTAGAAATCCCTTATAAGGGATGTCACTCAAGGACTTATCTGATACTACCTAGTATTACGAAGAGAAGTTGGGATGATGGGTGTGAGGGAGGAAGAGAGAGAATATTGGCCTCTGACATTGACAAGTGATACTTGTATTAGTCCCAAAGGAAAGAGATATTCCCTCTAATTGACTTATACAAGCTACTGACATATGGCCTGTCAAGAAATATCCACTTTTGGTACAGACCCCTCTTTCGGGGATGGAATTAATAAGACTTATTTTTTTTATATCTTATCAATTTCATCAACTGTAGACCTTTATTCAACAAAATTATTAAAAGAAAAAAATTCTAAATAGTTTTTAAAATTGAAAATTAGTTTCATAAATCGAACTCAACCATTAAATAACTGACATTTTGTTGTCACCCCCGCATGCTAACCATCCTGGTTTCACGCCTATTTACTAATAACACTAATCTGTTTGTGAGGAGCAAGATGATATTTAGAGGAAGTGTAACCGCATTTTACACTTAGGAAAAAAAAACAATCTAAATATGCCGATTAGCGATACGTGCTCCAAATATCTCACATCATCGACAGTTCAGTCTATTGCGAGAGTGAAGACTTACACAATGCGGTCACATAAAAGGGTAATTGATAAATCTGATAGAATATTTGGAGTTCCTCGGCAGAACTATGTTCAAACACTGCATGGAATTTTGGATAGGGAAAAATTAATATATAATTGTAATATTAATTTATAATTGTAATATTAATTTATAAGTGTCAATAATTTAAACTAAATTAGAGGTAAGAAAAATATACACGCTTATTATATGGCACGTATGTAATTTATGTGTGACAACCCAAAGATTTCTAAAAGACGATTTATAAAACCCTACTTTACTTTTTTTTCTTTTTTCTTTTAACGGATGTGGAAGTTAGAGCTAAATTTTGAAGAAAGAAAGAAGCAGAATTCAATCCGTGATCGAAATTCAGATATAAATATTTCCGCCGAAAACGCTGACATTATATGTAGTCCTCTAGGGTAAAATGCAAGAGATATAATATGACAAGTGTAAGGTAAGACTTACCTTACAAAAACATCTGTTCACGTTCAGAAATTATAATATTTATGTTGATAAAAGCTTTGTTAACTCCTTATCGAACAAACTGCCAAAATATTGAAAGTAATCTAATCAATTCTTGAATATTTTTCATGGACATACCGGAATATGTCAAGAACATTTTATATTCGCTTGAAAGTTTTTATCATCAGATACAATACCTACGACGTGGTATAGTGGTCAAAGCCCCTGTCTGTTTGCTTAGTAGTACCGGGTTCAATACTCGGCTGATATCTTGGGTATTTTTTCATGACAGGATAATTTCCCCAATGGCCCCTAGAGCTTGGTTAATTAGGCTTAATTTAGGTTAGGTTTAATTGTTTCCACTGATTCCACATACTCATACCCAATATCTCCCTCATATTCACCATCACCCTTATCACACCGGGACATGGAAATAGCCACCACGGAAAGAATGTACGATTATGATAGGTTTTTACCTGGATGCCAGTTCGAAAATCATATGTTTAGATTTTGGGTTGCCAACACTTGTAAAAAATCACTGTTTTTATTATAAATGTATATTCTTTTGATTAACTGTTATATTTTACATTTAATTACATTTAATAATTTCTTTTTATCCAACTCGAAACAATATTTTAAATATAATTAAAAGTACTTATTCTTCGGTGTGTAATATAGTGAACACACCAATACCTTTTAATACAGGCATCGTATTTACTTGGAAAAGAGAAAATACATGTAATTTTTTTTTATATATAATAAATAAATTTATGATTATTTTATCGTATTTAAAAAGATTTAATTGAATAAAATCTTTTTATCCATTATGTGTGTGCATCATTGTAAAAGAAACTTGTTTACCGTCACGTTCAACCATATAGTTTAAATTCGTCAGTCGCCATTTTGAAGCTATGTTAGTTAGATGTTTTTGTGAAAGTGGTGTGAATATATTTTTTAAGTGGATATAAAACGATAAACAAGCTTTGTGTCTAAACTCAAATAAATATATAAATAATATTGGCCTAAATTACTGTAGTTAACTATCACATTCATATATTACCATCTGTTTTCATTACAGTTATCCAAAGTGATATATGTCTGCTGATGGCGTAAGGATATATTAGGGATTATTTCTAGTGACTTTTTGAGCTGTCATCCAAGTAAACTCGGTTCGTGAATGAATTATACAGTCGGGCGTCCCCAGGACAACGGTTCCACATGCTGAGATACAAATTGATGTAGCACAGATAGGATATTATTAATATCATTATCATCAAACCAACGATAAATATCCTATAGCTCTTTGGTGATTTTTTGGTCAACTGTCTTACTACCAGTTCAGGCAAAAAGACTAATTAAACTAGTGGTTTAGGGATGAGAGAGGTCATTTTAGAGGAAGTGTAACTGCATTATCATAGAGGACGAGTGGAGACAAGTTTTGGAAAACCACCCCACAGTACACCTAGCCCAGATTCGAACCTCGATCTCCCCTTCACTGGCAGCCTAATCTACCTCGAGAGTAGAGTATTTGACTATGCTAGCATCGAAGTGGGTTATTTCTAGCTATATATATAATATATATATATATATATATATATATATATATATATATATGAAATAATAACAATAACGTATTATGGATGAAGAAAGTTGGGTTTATAATAAGTGAATCCACGTTCCCATGGAATGAGAGTGGAAAAACATTTAAGGAAATCCATCATCAGTACACACTACCAGGATTCTAACCAAGGTTTCCTAGCCATCAGTAGCTCAGTTTATTGAAAAAGTGATGCCCTAGACCAAGAGTTGGAAACATTTTTGGGCCCCAATAAACTTAAAAATTTCGACCATAGCTTGCTTTATATGTACTTACACACACACATACATACATATATACATACACATACATACATACATACATACCTATACACACACATACATACATACACACACACACACACACACACACATACATACATACATACAAGCAGTTTCCTCACGGGGTAGGTAAGACACTGTGAATATGGATTTAATTTAAATGGTACGGTGCACTGCATAGACTTTCTCCCGCTTGTATCTTATAATAAACATTTTTTATCTTTAATATTACTAACATTTTACAATGATTATTTCTTTCGTATCTCAGTTTGTTAGGCAGAAATTATGAAAATGGGAAAATTTGTGTCATTTTCATGAGAATATGAGAATTTTCATCTTGTTTATTGTGACAATCATTGTCTTGATATTAAATTATAAACCGTAAAAAAAATTGTAATACAAACTTACAAAATACTTACCTTAACTCTCATTACCTTGCGATCCAATCTTAAGGTCAGTCAACCATCAAAATTGTATTTTACAATTATAACAAGTGTATATTATTATAAACTATAAATAGTGATTCATTGATTTCAAATCCTTACAGTTCATTATTTTTTTGAGGTCAAACTTGGTACTTAAGTTTTTTTGCGTACCATTAGTAGGAGTAAAGTAATCTATGTATGGGGATGAAATTTAGTATAGCTAGAGATTCTTGTTATTAGGCGTACAGAATATCAATATCACTAACAATTATTATTTTTATAATATATTAATATTTTAATATTCATACCATTATTAATATTATTTATAGTTTTAATATTATTAATTTTGTATATATTTCATGGTGTACATCTCATACAATGACAATTGGTTAATTAATTGTTACACTTCTGAGTCAATTAACATAAGAGTAATGAACAAGAAATAAAAGGAGGGGTTTAATAAAAAGGGAGATTGCTAAAACATAAAAAGTATATGATAAGTCAATTAACGATATGAATTGATGGAAGTAATAAATAATTAATTATTCAAGGCTAAAAATTGATATGTCAGGAATTTAATCACATACCAATTTGTAGCATTGAATAATTAATTATTAAAAAGTATATGCTAAGTAATTAACAATATGAATTGACTTAGCATATACTTTTTTATGTTTTAACAATCTCTCTTTTTATTAGAACCACCCCTTTTTTTCTTTTTTATTACTTTTATTTTAATTAACTCAGAAGTGTAACAACTAACTAACCAATTGTCATTCTACCAAGTACGTTCCTTATAATTCTCATTCTTACTTCTCCTAACTACAATTAAAATGAATGTAACTAATAAAATAGCAAGTTAACCCCTTGTAAGATGTGAACTATAATGATTTGAAATCAATGCATCACTATGTATAAATTATAAATATACATTTGGTAAAATTGTGCAATTAAATGTTATTATTATTATTATTATTATTATCACCACGTCTTACTACCCATTCGGGTTATACGCACTTACGCTAATGTGTAATGGTAGGGTGATTGTGAGATGAAATGAAGGACCTACAGTTTAACGTGGAATCCGAACCACGGTGGAGGCCTGGCATTCCCCACATTCACAAGATGTCTTGTCAGAGAATAAGGAAGGGTTTGGTAATCAGATAAATCTTTGCCGGGACCGAGGAATGAACCCCGGCCGCCAGCATAGAAGTCTGACCCCCTACCCCTCTAGACCACCAGGTCACCAATTAAATTTTGATGGTCGGTTGACCTTAAGAAGTAAATTAACATTTCAAGTAAGCGGTTTGTGTTCCCGCGAGAATGGGGGTTAGACCATCAATAAAACACGGTTCAGTTGGAATTGATATCCATCCTTCCATCCGAGCTCTTGTCGTTACCAGGGACATGATTCAACAAAGACGTAACATTTTTATGCAACTCGGTGTAATAGGATCCGCCGTCAGCTCAGAACGATGAGAGGAGTTCAAGAGAAACGCCATAGTCTACTTTAAAGGGTCGTTACCATCTTCCACCCATCCGCTCGATGTGCAAAGAAAGGAAAGAACAAACTTTCTCTTCTTTTTTTTTTTTTACGCCACTTTACTTTCCCCAACACTCTTTCGCTACTTTTTACAGGTCCCATCGGGAAGATTTCCGTCCGTCCTTTGGGAGTATAGACACTAAGATACAAGGTCGAACGTCGGATATGGTTGAAAAATGTGGTGCTGTGGGCCTATAATTCAAAAGATATGGCTAGGCCACGTCGCTCAGGTTGTGGCTATACATCCTCGAGCATATTCATCCGGCTAATGTACTTGTTAAGTTAGTTTGGTATATACTTGACCAAGTGTAAGATATGGCCGTTACATTCTAGAGTGTGTGATATGTCCCAAGTACTTGTTAAGTTAGTTTGGTATATACTTGACCAAATGTAATATATGGCCGTTACATTCTAGAGTGTGTGTATATGTCCCAAGTACTTGTTAAGTTAGTTTGGTATATACTTGACCAAATGTAATATATGGCCGTTACATTCTAGAGTGTGTGTATATGTCCCAAGTACTTGTTAAGTTAGTTTGGTATATACTTGACCAAATGTAATATATGGCCGTTACATTCTAGAGTGTGTGTATATGTCCCATGTACTTGTTAAGTTAGTTTGGTATATACTTGACCAAATATAATATATGGCCGTTACATTCTAGAGTGTGTGTATATGTCCCAAGTACTTGTTAAGTTAGTTTGGTATATACTTGACCAAATGTAATATATGGCCGTTACATTCTAGAGTGTGTGTATATGTCCCAAGTACTTGTTAAGTTAGTTTGGTATATACTTGATCAAATGTAATATATGGCCGTTACATTCTAGAGTGTGTGTATATGTCCCAAGTACTTGTTAAGTTAGTTTGGTATATACTTGATCAAATGTAATATATGGCCGTTACATTCTAGAGTGTGTGTATATGTCCCAAGTACTTGTTAAGTTAGTTTGGTATATACTTGACCAAATGTAATATATGGCCGTTACATTCTAGAGTGTGTGTATATGTCCCAAGTACTTGTTAAGTTAGTTTGGTATATACTTGACCAAATGTAATATATGGCCGTTACATTCTAGAGTGTGTGTATATGTCCCAAGTACTTGTTAAGTTAGTTTGGTATATACTTGATCAAATGTAATATATGGCCGTTACATTCTAGAGTGTGTGTATATGTCCCATGTACTTGTTAAGTTAGTTTGGTATATACTTGACCAAATATAATATATGGCCGTTACATTCTAGAGTGTGTGTATATGTCCCAAGTACTTGTTAAGTTAGTTTGGTATATACTTGATCAAATGTAATATATGGCCGTTACATTCTAGAGTGTGTGTATATGTCCCATGTACTTGTTAAGTTAGTTTGGTATATACTTGACCAAATGTAATATATGGCCGTTACATTCTAGAGTGTGTGTATATGTCCCAAGTACTTGTTAAGTTAGTTTGGTATATACTTGACCAAATGTAATATATGGCCGTTACATTCTAGAGTGTGTGTATATGTCCCAAGTACTTGTTAAGCTAGTTTGGTATATAGTATTTGAAAATCTCAGCTCACTGTGATATGTAAAATGGAAACGGAGGCAGGGAAATTAAAAATAGCATAGTGACACCAGTTTCATTGGCCGCATGGTCTAAGGCATCATTTTTGCAATCGATTTAACTTCCGACGACGGAATGATCGGGATTTTAAGCTTGGTAGGGTCGACTGTTAGGAAGTGTGAAAATCATTAAAAAAAACACTATCAAATAAACCATTCTCATCCCGAACAATTAGCTTAGTTAAGGTATATGAGTATAACACGAGCTGGTAGTAAGACTAAATTATATATAACGATACATCGGCGAATACGTGAAATGTTAGTTATTTTTTAGTCGCATTCACTTTCATCGCTTTAAAAAATCGTGAGTTTTATCTGATCCTTTTGGTTGACCTTCCATACCTTTATTACTTAAGGTGAGGATGTAGCAAATGAGAGTTAAGGTCAATGTTTCTGACATTTTTACATCAAAATATTTTTTGGTTAAAATAAATAAAATATTTCTCCAGTAGAAACAAAGTATAATTTTCTTCAAATGGTGGGTAATATCAACAGATGTTGAATATTTGCCATGAGCGTAGTGGCATTAGATGACAAACTTTTTAAATGGAGAGAAAAAGTTGTCATTAAATTCCAGGACAACCTTGGCCTCAGACAAATAGTATACCCAAGACACTCAACTCCTAGGTTAAAATGGCTGCGCTCCTTTTGGAAGGTTAAGTCCTTCAACACTAGGATCGCTGTGATTAGTCCTATCATCACCCAGCAGTGACACTAGCGAAGCACAGTGTTGAAGGACGAAACTGGCTAAAGGAGCGTAGTGAAATACCCCATAATGTTGAGAGTCTGTTTCTTACTTGTCTGTGCCCTTGGTAGATATACAAGAACCAAAAGTCAGTTACATCTAGTCTTGTTTGTCGGTGGCGGGAACGTTTGGCTTCAAACTCCAAGCGAGGTGGTTTTGTTAAATTGTTTAAACTTTCCCCTCGCACAGATAGAGTTAAATTTCCTCTAAATTGAACCTTCAAAATTATTAGAGTAATTAAAAATGTTGATACCCAAGACGAGTAGCCTTGCAAGAAGAAGTTAATAAAACGATAATATATTTAAAAAAGTTATTTCACACTCTTCCTCCACGCAAATGTAGATGCATTTCCTCTAAATTACACTATATCTTAGTCATCTACAACTTTATTAAATTAAACCATGATTTTTTCAAAACTTCATATTTTGCAGTTAAAACTTCACGATATTAAACGAAGCACCATTTTGTCTGACAAGATTGATCAAGTCATATATACTCTAGTAAGAATTTACTGTCAAAATTTAAAGTTCGGGAAATTGTGTAAAGCTCTTTAACTAAGGATGACACTAAAAAAGAAGTGGCAGTCACTTGCCGGGTTGTAAAGACGACTGGTTGGAAAGAAAGCACGAGTTCGGAAGGGAGTAAAATGGGGCTGTTAAAGGTAGATATTGTTTGCACGATACTTTCCCTCGTGTAACACATCGATTGTTTACATAAGCGGCGTCTAGTGTCAACATCGATAACTCATCAGTTATATCTATCCCCCCCCCCAACCCTCCAACCCTCACTTGAGGCACTCAACCATCCCCTACCTTTATATCCTCCCCCCTCTGCTAGGATGAGGGTGGTGTGTTGATGAGCTGACGAAGAAGGGAAAGTGTATAGAAATAAACTAGAAAGAAGCTGATAAAGTCGTTTTTAGGTTAAACGTGTCGTTTGGTACTGGTTGTGTATCCTTCAGGGGCAGTTTATTTTGGGTAGACATTCAACTTGAACGTTCTACATATAAAACTCAATAACGTCAAAAAAAATAAGAAATACCAACCAAGCAGCCACCCTCCGTTAGCAAAGATAGTGCTAACTTCCAGGTATATAGGGTGTAATATGGTCAGCACAGCGAAACCTCTGGCAATTAATCTCAGTTTTATATCCTGGGGCCGCTACTATTTAATTCAAGTATTTCCTCATTTGTTCCTAACAGGCTGAGTTGACCCCGTTTAGGATCCCATGCCTCACAGAAAACCTGGAAGTGCCGTGAATCAAACCCGGGACGTTTGGATCTGTAACCAGGAGCACTGACTGTTAGATCGATACAAAAAACTTTCCGACCCTGAAATGTTACTACTTTAATAATGAGCCTATAAGTAAATCCGCTAGTGGGTAACCCTTGTGGTCGAATCACAGCACTTTTCACTAGTCAAATAGAACAAGTTCTTACTATAGTTCCCTACAATGGTTTTTTAGTATCGCTTCTTACTACCAAATCAGCTTATACACATGTATACTTATTCCGCTATTGTTTTGGGATTATAAAGGTTAAATTTAGATGAAACGTACCCACATTTACATGAAAGGAGAGTGGAAAACCTTTAGGAAAGACCACCCTCCAGTACACCCAACGAAGATTTGAACCCCGATCTCTTTATCATCGGAAGTCTAGTCTAACATGAAAGAAACGCACGCCTTATAACAGTGGTTTTCAAACTTGTTAGTCACGCGGACCCTCTAACCAGGGAACAGCTGATTTTCGGACCCCTTGGTGTAGGATAAATTATTTAAAAAATTTGATAATATATTTATAGTATATAATAAGGATAGATTAGTCAATATATTTTTCAAATGTAAATATAATTAGTATATAAAGGGAAGCAAAATAAATGTAGGTATTATATTTGTATATTTTTAATATAATATAGTTTTTAAATAAATTTTAAAAGAATTACAATAAAAATTAAAATAGTCATATATATTTTATATATGTACATTTATATTCTCAAATAGTTTATGTGAGGAATTTAACTGCTTGTGTGACTAAAGTTTCATTGGAATCAGTAGCAATTTTAGTAACCATCTCCTCAAGTCTCATTCCAACACTAAGACGATTTGATTTCGCAATTTTTTCGTACCACAAAGAGCGGAAATGGCATCAGTATATTTCAGTTAATTTTTTTTTTAAGTTCTTTGTGCTGGTTGACGATAAACTAATATAAAAGTGAAATTTCTAATGCTCTTCTCAAGAACTTGGAGACAAGGTTCTTGGCCAAACCTCCACTTTTAGGCCTCACTTTCTCACGAGGATTTAATATGGGAGGAGATATCCATGGTGTTTAGTATGTTCAAGCGATTTACCCTTTTATATACAATTTTATAAAATCTAAGAAGTAAATAAAAGTATGTCGTGGAAATTCTGGACGATCTTTTGAATCCCTTGGACAAGCCTCGAGGACCCTTCGGGGTCCACGGACCTCACTTTGAGAGTATCTGCCTTATACCATTCGTCTGACCATCAAAGAAAATTAATTAATTAATGTTATACTGCACGTATTTTAACAAAATGTAAAAAATTATTTATTTCTAGATTTTATATTATTCTGTTAGATTCCTATTTCCTTCTATACTCATAATTTCTCCAATGTGTGGTTTATAATCCGATATTCAGGATTCAAATTTAAAATGAAGGTTAGAATTATTAAAATACGGTATTTGAACTGTAAATATCCGTTAATAATGGCGCTAACTGCCATCCTTTTACCATCAAAACCTTCTCTTCAAAAACGTCCGGACTCTACTTCAGTTCGAATTATGGGACCAAATATATATAATGGAGAAGGAGTACTTTACCAAATCCAAACTTCCCCTTTCTCCACACACACACACACACACACACACACACACACACACATTCGTACTTTTCCTTTTTTTTTTTTTTTTTTTTTTTTCGGGCTTTCCGGAATAGTCGCCGTCTGTTTCCAGCTCTAGAAGGGAAATCGACGTGTCGTCGTGAATTTATGGCTGGCATTACTTCGACGGAGAAAAAGGAAGGAAGACAGTATTGTTGTTTTTTACGTTGCTCCAAGGTTGGCAACTCTTGAAACAGGAAATGAACAAGGGGGCGAAAAAAAAAAATTAAAAGTTAGTGTTATGGAATCATATTTGATATTTTCATAAAACAATTGAAGAATAAATGGTACGACATAATCGTACAAACTTCTTAAAAATTGTATTTTAGATAGTATATTTTCAGTAAACTGGATCCTTAAGTAAGTTTTCATTTAAAAACATATATACATATAATATCTGGTTACTTAATAATCAAACAAACACACACACAAAAAGCACTCCTCGTTTATTCTACCTTTTAAAACAATTGTTAAAAGCATTTATTTTTATTTTAGATTTTGCAACCCCCCCCCTTAATATCTATAAGGCGAGAGAGGCAGTAAATTAGGTAAAGAGTTACCTGAATGAACATAACAATTTTATTTAGTAAAAAAAACAATAACAAGCTGAGCAAACAATCAACACCGCGTGAAGCGCGCTTTTCCATCCAACGTGGAAATCAATTACATCAAAGGTAAACATAAACGTTACCTCCTCAAAACAAATCACGTTACATTAAACCCATCAAAGGTAACGGTCCGGGATCTCAGTGACATGGTCTTTGGTTTATGGTTCTTTGGTTACTTCGCTAAATTGATTAGTTCCTAAACTGGTTACTCTAGCGTTTAAGTTATCCACCCTAGTATAAATATATATCTTTCTTACAGGCGCCCGTAGCAAACGTGACGTCATAGCAATTAAACAAGGCCACAAGGTAATAATAACCCAACAACCCTAGGCGTTAAACTTGGCGAACAAAGTTGAGTCCAGAAACAGCTATACTTGAAAATAACAAGCCGGGTTTCGAACCCAGGACCAGACAATCTCTGGTTAAAAGCTAATATTGGCAAACGTATGAAATACAAATAAATAGGGCTCAGACCCTGAATATAAGTGGTGGCGAAAGCGACGGTCTAACTCCCAGCCGCGATAAGCGCGTAGCATAGTCAATATTCAAATAAAAATAATTTAATAACAAAGTCCAAATAGTAATTTAAAAAGAGTTCCCCCCATGACGCCGAAATAGTAAATTTGGTAGGAAGGTAATATCCCCGAAACCCAGTCGCTGCCCTCACCTCTTATCCTCGAGCCGGTGGGGTAGTAAGTGACCTGAGATCCCGGTACCGCTAGTATTTATACGAAATATAATTCTCAGAAAAGGGGGGGCGGATCGAAGGAAGGGAAGGTTGGAGAACATTACAAACAAGGGGGGAGGAGAAGTTCGAGGCTCATATCGAAACACGTAGCACCTTCGCGAAGCTCGGCGAAGCCGGAAACGGAACTCTTCTATCCATTTTCTCTGCTGGCCGAACACGTGGTCGAGCCTCATTGCCGGCTGGCGCAGACACGCCTTCAGTCAGTCTGTTGTATTTGGCGAGAGCGGAGGTCGCTGGTCAAGCTAGTGCCGCGAGTTGACCCAGTTGGCTGTCCCAGTTGGTGAGTGTTGTTACAATGTAAGTTGTTACAATTTTTTAAAAACATTTATTTGTAAACTACTCTTAAATAAAATAATTTGTATAAAAAACATTATCATGAAAAAATTATGGAATAGCCATTTTAAACATGATCTCAAAGGCCAATTTCGAAAAAATCAATAGAAAACTACTTTTAAATTAATTTAATATAAGTCATGCTAAATATACACTTTTAAATAAAATTAATAAAATGATTAAGGAAAGATTAGATGATTAAAAAACTCGACATATATTTGGATATATATACATACATCTAGAACTTTTTAATCATATATATGTGTGTGTGAAGTTTTGTTTTCAGTGTTTTTGTCTCGTATGTAATAATAGGTTTCTTGGAAGCAGTGCATGTTTGATGGGCATTGATTCAAAGTGAAGATCCAGACCAATTTTTATAAGAATAAGCTTGTATTATGGATAAAAAAGTTACTTGATAAACTATCAAGTATTCATACGTCAATTCATGTGATATTCAGTTGACACTTTTAATAGATATTATAAATACATACAAAATAAAATTAGTAAAATATAATATATTTTGACCTTAAATAAATTGTTTTTATATCCTAAAAGAGTTTTCCCAATTAAATTAGACCGTGGCTTAATATTTTTTGTTTCCAGTGCTCCTCGTTTTACTATTTATTTTGCTTTCTCTAAGCTGCAAATCAAAGACAGAACGAGAAGTTTAGATAATTATTAAAGACATTTAAAAGTCTAAACCCTGCCTACAAGTCTAGGCTGACGTGTCCTGTGTTCAATCCCAATGCAATGCGGTATTTCCAATTAATTTTCCAGTCACAGTTCCTTTAACATGCCATTCAAATGTATGCTTAAGTTGGTCTTTTGTTCAAAAACTTGTATAAGCTGTTAAATCACCTACCATGATAACCATCCAGTGGTGTAGTGGTCAGTGCTACTGGCTACGAGCCTAGAGGACCAAGGATCGATTACTGGCTAGTACGTTTTCTATAATTCTCGAAAGGGGAATTACGCCATCGGTCAGTAGGGTTTTGTTGGCTAGACTTAAGTGTTTACAAGGGTTCCACACCTTCATACTCACTCTCACCCTCAAACTCACTATAATCATCCTCTCGTCTCATCGGGACATGGGAAGAGCCTCCAAGGAAAGGATGTACAGTACAATTGGTACAGTCATGCATCCCCTGAACAACGGTACATTAGCACTGGCTAATCTTTACACAAAATTAGATGTAATTGATGTAGCCAGACGTGTAAAAAATGTATATATATATATTACGATAAGTTAACGATCCCAAGTTCGTCTCACGCAATGGCTTAAAAAGTATATATAAACATATTGATAGTTTCCATTATTAAGTGATAAATTAACGACTACGCTGTTGGATGTTGCTTCTGCCCTAACGGTATGTTTGTCTGTAATTTTTGTGTTAATATCAAGGGCGTATACAGATCTTTTTTCTAGGGAGGCCTTTATTCAATAAAAGTTTATCAACGTATTTACGCACCACATCAAATCAGGGGGTTCTAGACCCCTCTCCCCCAAACATCCCACTTCATTTCTACGCCCTTGGCTTATGCAATCAGTTGGTTAGGATAGTATTATTTTCTTCTTGTTGACAAAACCATATAAATAATATTGTAAAAATGGCGACCACGCAACCATGGCAGTGGTGACAACTCTCTCTACCCTTCATGACCAATTACTCACCTCCCCCACCTTATTTTCCAACCCCCTCGTATTTCCAAGAAGACCCTTAGCACACACGATGTGTGTTCGTGGTCCGTGATTTAAGGCACGCTGTTCCTAAGAAATAGCCTACGAGGAATAGCTGTAGAAACTTCCCCTTGAACGATGCTTTCCCCAACACAAGGGAGTTAAACAGGAGTCAGTGTCGACTCGTGGAGAGTTTCCAGTTGAAGCAAGGCTTGAAAGGAGGCTTGAAAGGAATAAAGATTGTAGAGTATGTTCATGATATGATTTTTGAAATGTCATATAGGTAAAAACCAATCTTTAGGTTTTAGATTGCAAACACTTCTAAAATTATTATTATTATTATTATTATTATTAGCACCCGTCTTACTACCCGTTCGGGTTATACGCACTTACGCTAATGTGTAATGGTAAGGTGATTGTGAGATGAAATGAAGGACCTACAGTTTAACGTGGAATCCGAACCACGGTGGAGGCCTGGCATTCCCCACATTCACAAGATGTCTTGTCAGAGGTGAAGGAAGGGTTTGGTAATCAGATAAATCTGTGCCTGGACCGAGGATTGAACCCCGGCTGCCAGCACAGAAGTCTGACACCTTACCCCTAGACCACCAGGTCACCCACTTTTAAAAGATCACTTAAATTTTTTTTAGCTACATGTTATATTTTACATTTAAATTAACGTAGGCTTAAGTTTTCTTACACTGTTTAGTAACTTTTAATAATGTATTTTTACCCAATCAGAAACAATATTTTAAATTTAATTAATAGTACTTATTATCCATTTTGGAATGTTAGCTACGATGTGTAATATATTGAATACATTGATAGTTTTTAATACAGGCTTGAGAAAAGAGGGAATACTTGTCATTTTTTTATATAGATAATAGTTATTTTATGATTATTTTATCGTATTTTGAAATATTAAACTGAATAAAATATTTTTATCCACTGCGTGGGTGAATCATCGTAAAAAACTTTTTGCCGTCACGGTCAAGCACATGGTTTAAAATTCGTAGCTCGCCATTTTAAAACTATGTTAGTTAGTCTTTTTGTGAAAGTGGTGTGAAAAATAATTTTTTTTAAGTGGAATAAAACGATAAATAAACTTTGTGCCTGACCTCAAATATATATAAATACTATTGGCCTAAATTACTGCAGTTTACTATCAAATTCATACATTAGCATAAGTTTTCAATAAAGTTTTCCAAAGTGACAGATGTCAGCTGTTGATTTAGGGATGTATTAGGGATTATTTCTAGTAACTTATTGAGCTGTTACCCAAGTAAACTAAGTTCCTAAGGTCATGAATGCGTTATACCTGAAATGAGGCTCTACAGGAATAAAGATCGGGTGGAAAATATTCACACACTTGCACCGGTGGTGACGCGAACACAGGGCGTAAGTCTCGTATTGTCTTGTTTCATGGTAACTGTGCCAACAGGTATCGATACTCTTCAGCCACACTGAAGATGGTTTTTCCACTCCTCTTCCACGAAAATGAAGCTGCATTTACTCTCAATTTTACATTCCTAATTAATACGATATTAATTAAATAAACGCGATGGACTCAGATGGGTAGTAAAACCCAAAACACTGAATCACAAATTTAAAAAAAATGCTCATTCCTATTTTATTCTTTCAGTTAATTAGAAGGAGTGTTAGAGTGTTACTTAAAATTCAATTGAGTCAGAAGGACTTTTAGTTAATTTAAAACGTAGTTTCAAAACAATTAAGACAATTTATTTCATGTAAAATCGTGACAAAATATTCAACCCACTTTTTTTTACGTTTTTTAAATCGTGGAACAAACGAAACTGATTCTACAAATCTTGCAACCATTCCAAGAATAAAGGAAAAGGGTGGGACAAAAAAAATACTCAAGGGGGTGGAGAAATACAAATTCCAAAGGGAGAGAAAAAAGGGTTGGTTGGTTGCACGCGTGCAGAAAAGTCTCGTTCCGCGCAATTTGTCTTTCAATCCCTTTCCAAGCACGATGCTTCAAAAAAAAAACTGTTTCATTCCTGCTTTTTTGGTGTTGGAAGCTAGGGGAAAATACTTAACCATTAAAGAGTAAAGAAATTTGAAACTTCTATTTTTTTCTTTATTTTTTAACAAATATAAATATTAAAATTTAATTCTACGAAGGTTTTAATTAAATGGAATTGTGTTTTGACGTTATGATTCCATAACCTAACGAATTGAAGTCTTAGTAACATTTGTATGAGTTTACTAATTCTATCGTTTTGAAATGTTACAGTTTTTAGTTAGCTTGTAGAACAAAATATTGTAATTCTCCCTCCTATTTCTCCTCCTAACTTAACCACCCGCATCCCAGTCATCGTCTAGATCAATGGTTCCTAAACTGCTGGTCATGATCAGATTTTCGGGTGGGGGCCCAAAAAGTTTTTGAAATGAAAGAAATCTGTAATTATTTAAAAATATAACACCATTAATAAATGAAAAATTGATTGAACATTAGAAAAAAACTAAGCAAACGAAAAAATCTTTCCCCTCGCATGTTCATTCAAGCAAAAATTCAGGTTCTTTGTGAAAGATTGTCATGCTAAAAAAACAAAACAAAAGTGATCTGCGAACATTCTAAATTTTTGAGATAAAAACGGAAGTGTTTTATTTGTCACATTGGTGACCTGACACCTTATTATAGATATCTTAATATCTATTGAATAGTATATTTTTAAAATATCGCCATAATGGTCCATATACTCTCTTATTCACCTCAAACGGGAATATAGCGGCCGGTTAGTCAGTAGAGCAGTTACTAGAATACGTTTTAATCATAAATCGCAATGAAACGAAGTATTTTATTAATTATTTAGTTGGCAACAAAGAAATTTGAATTAGTCTAAAAGGTTTTTTTTAGTTTCAACTAATTAATGTCAAGTTTGTTGTATTATTTTTAAATGAAATAAAACTATTCTATTGATCTCACTTCAATTTATTTTATAAATTGGAATACATTAAAAAAAGCACGATATGACGATTGGTTCAAGCTGCATTACCTACCTAGGTTAGGTGTTATCTGTGGGGTGAAACGGACTCTTAAGACGTCTGGTTCAAGCTGTACTACCAACTAAGCAAGGTGTTACTTGTGGGGTGAGATGGGCTCTTTAGGTCAGGTTAAAGTACACGTGAAGTAACTCCCATATATTTTGCCAGTTTTTATAAAAAAAAAATTTTTTTTTTTGCTAAAATAAAAGATATCACTTTTCAATCCGTATATTTAGTTTAATTTTCTACACATAGCAATATAAAAAATTATATTTTCTAAGCATAGTCTAATTTGACTAGGCCATTTTCCTCTCATTTATGAAATTAAATTTAAATTCCACCAGGCCTATGATAAGTATTCACAAACTGTTGATATTAATACGTGTGGAAAACTAAACGAAACGTTTTTTATAGAATAAATATTTTATTTATTTTGTTGCAAAACCCTCACCTCACCAACCTTTCCATCCCACCTTAAACAAGTTTACAAAATAAACTTTAAAGGTTGCGATGGCTCAGTAGATAAAACTCGCGGCATCTAACGACGTAATACCGGTTAGAAACTTTTCATTATTATTTTTTTTTTTCAGGATTATAGAGGAATCGTTGTGCTTAGCTGGGTGGAGGCGTAGACAGCTAACATACATCGTCGGCGAGGAAATCCATGTCCCGGATATACGTTTTTGCTGGAGACTTTCCAAGAATCTGAGCCGACACAACTTATTGCTTACATCTTCACAGAGAAAGATCTGATTTTTTTTTAAGTCAACTGTTAAAAAAAATGAAAAACATAAAAAAAATGAAGCAGGAAATAAACGACAGAAAACGGAGGAATTGATATATTGTCAAATATTTGTTCTTTCCTTTAGAAGTTTTTTTTTACAGCAAGGATGTTTCATTTTAATATCGAAAATTTGTTTGTCTGAATTTATTGTTCTGTCAGTTGATATAAAACTTTTTTGCAGTATGCTCTTTTTTTTTCTGTGCTCCTTTTAAGGAATATTAAAGCCTATTTCTTTATGGTAAGCAACAAATAAATTTTTTATATATTTGTTTGAACAGTTACAATCAAATAAAGCGACAAAGCAGATTCATATTGACACAAATAAACGAATAAAGACAAGAACATTTTTTAATATTCTCTCAAAGCATTGAATAATGGCTTAAATAATATACGAAAAATATACAGTAATATGTTTGATTTATTGTATTCACATATATAATTTTTATACCAAATGGACGTAGGTATGCGATAAAGAACCAACCCCCATGTGACCCAATCTGATATATTTAATGTTAAAGATGTTCTTACATTCCAATTTTTTCCCATGATAACTATTATATAATTATTGTTTATTGTTTTTCCTTAGATTTTAATAACAATAAAAGTAAAATTTGATAAATATAACAGAAATTTAAGTATTTTAGTGAATTAAATTTAATAAACCGTTTAATGTTTCGACATTTGGTTTAGTAATTAATAGTTCATCAGGCCAGGTTAAGCTATGTTAAGTTGGGTCAATTTATTTAAACACATTTAGAATCATTTTTAGCATGGAGGTATATTAATGTATGAGGTCTAGAGCCCATTGTTCCTGGTTACAGATTCAAAGGTCCCAGGCTCGATTCCAAGTTCTTTCATATTTTTCTGTGGATTATTGGGTCTGGAACGGAGTCAACTCAGCAACATGAGGACAAATGAGGAGCTACTTGAACAGAAAAAAAAATAGCAGCTCTGTTCTAGAAAACAGAGATTAATGGCTGGATGGTACGTTGTGATGAACATATGACACCCTTTATCCATAATAGTTGACACGATCATCTACAACAGATGTAGGCAGCCCAGTCGGTGTGAATCGATTGTGGGCTTAGGGTTAAACTAGTTGTATTAGTAAAAATAATTCAAATAATACCCTTTAATCGATATGTAAGTAATATTTATTATTCAAACGAGTTGGTTTTATTTAATGTTACAAAATATTGCAAATACTTTTTTTTAATAAACTATACCTAAATTTCAATATTTTATTTGTATGCTGTAATATATTTGCTTGTTGCATATTATCCATATCATGCAAGTATACAATATCCCGGTTAACCAAAAGTAGGGGGGGGGGGCTCTTAAGGTGGGATCGAAAGGAGCGCAACTTAAAGTATTTTTTTAAAGTGTTTTGTTAAAGAAATAAATGTTTTATCCAAAAGAGTGTTTTAATATAAGAACTGTGAGAATATTGTCTTTAACTCGCGTCCC
Organism: Timema cristinae; assembly: GCA_039000515.1. NCBI lineage: Eukaryota > Metazoa > Arthropoda > Insecta > Phasmatodea > Timematidae > Timema > Timema cristinae. The sequence goes on from JBCFYV010000001.1 coordinate 19,814,583, forward strand.
CACCCACCTCACCTTAATTCACGTACCAACCCACACCACCTTAAATCACGTACAACCCATCCCACCTTAAATCACGTACCCATCCACCCCACCTTAAATCACGTACCAACCCACCCCACCTTAACTCACGTCGCAACCCACACCACCTTAATTCTCGTACCCATCCACCCAACCATAATTCTCGTACCCATTCCCCCACCTTAATGTGCGTACTCATCCACCCCACCTTAACTCGCATACCCACCCACCCACCCTAATTCACGTACTCATCCAACCCACCTTAATTCACGTACTCATCCAACCCACCTTAATTCACGTACTCATCCAACCCACCTTAATTCACGTACTCATCCAACCCACCTTAATTCACGTACTCATCCAACCCACCTTAATTCACGTACTCATCCAACCCACCTTAACCACGTACCCACCAGCCTCACCTTAACTCACGTACCCATCCACCCCACATTAACTCACGTACCCATCCACCCACATTAACTCGTGTACCCATCCACCCCACCTTGACTCGCGTGCCCACCCTACCCACCTTTAGGCATGACGTGTTGAAAATTACAGCCTCCCATCGCTCATAGCACACAGAAGGTACACTATAACAGATCCAATTATGAGCTCGGAGTTTGTCAACGCAATCTCCTACTTATACACAGCCCTCCCACGGGATTCAATCAACTCGAACCTGACGTGTGTCCACACAGTCGAGGTAATAAGAATACATTACCGGAGGTAAGCCCGACTCTTTCTTTACTCAACAACATGACCGGGAGTTATGAAATTAATAGTTGGTTTAGGTACAACTAAAGGGTTCATGGGGACGTAATCTAATTTGTTTATTTTTTATCACAGCATCTTACTACCCATTCGGGTTGTACACTAATGTTTAATAGATGAGGAAGCTTGATTCTAGAGGAATTATACCCACATTAACGAGGAGGGAGAGTGTAAAATCTATTAGAAAAAAATACACCCATTACACCCGACCTGTATTCTAGCCCCGATCTCTCCATCATAGGCTGTCCTGAGACTGATGCCTTAGGCCATGTGACCACCCAAGTTGGTAAGAGAGTAAATAAATTAGAACCCACTTGGGTGGCCACATAGTCTAAGGCACTACCTTCGCAATAGATGACTGCTGACGACGGGGAGATCGTAGTTAGATCTTGATCGAGTATAATGAGAGAGGTTTTCCCCTAAAAGGTTTCCCACTCTCCTTCCACGCAAATGCGTGTAGATTACCTCAAAGATGGTTTATTCCTCATCCATACCCCATTAGAATAATTATAATAATATTGCCTCTATGCGTATAACCTGAACAGATAGTAAAAGGCGGTTATAAAAAAACTGGCAATTGACTTGATTGAAACATTTTAATTTATTTAGTACACATTTAAAATCACATATATTTACTGGGTAGAAAAGATTGTAGTCAAAATCAGTCCAAGACTTGAATTATTTACATGGAACTTGCACCACCTTAATTATTTTTTTAATGCACCGATAAGTTTTAATATCTGTTCAGGCTATCATCATATATGATAATTAATATAGGCTAATAGGGGTAGGGATGAGGAAGGAACCGTTTTAGAGGTAATGTACCCACATTTGCGTGGAAGGAAAGGGGGGGAAACAATTTTGGGAAAAACATCTTCAGTAGACCTGACAAGGATTCAAACCCCGATCTCCCAAGCCAGTCTAACACAAAGTGAAAACTTAACACACGCGGCCACCGAAGCGAATGGTTCTCTTCACTGCGGAGCATGTTTTGTACGATGTTGCGTGTGGAGGGTTACTACTTTTCAACGGTAGAAACAAAAGCAACAAAAGTTCATAGAAACTCTGGACAGGTGTCCGTCAAATTGGAGTGAAGTCATGAAACAAAAAAATATATAATGCGAGCGGTACTTGCTACGGGGCTGTTGTGTTTTCACATAAAAACCTCACAATGATAATACATTTGTTTTCTATCTACAGTAAAATATTTACCCTTCATTCATCAACAGACGGTGTCACACAAATTTATCTTTAATTATTTGGTTCTGTTTATGTTTCACTAATATATTAAAATGTTTAAATTAGTTCTGTAGAGACTCCTGTTTGTTTTGATCCTTTTGTTGATACCTAACGTCAACTTCCAAATTAAACTCTTCTAGGAACTACTGATTAGAGAAGAGTGGGAAAGTTTTAGCTTTATATGGATGGTAGGGGCGTAGCTACCAAAAGGTACAGTAAGATACATCTCCCTCCCCCCTGTTAATCTATAAAATCAGCATCTTTCCTTTCCCCTCAGGTGAGAATATTGCCAGAAAGAACATGCTAGTGATAAAATCAGTGAAACTGGTCCTCCTGTAGAAATAGATTAAAGATTATTTGTACATGTCTTATCATATGGGGTCCGGGGTTCAATCCTCGGTCCCGGCACAGATTTATCTGATTACAAAACCCTTCCTTTACCTCTGACAAGACGTGTATTAATCACAACTTGTGAATGTGTGTAATGCCAGGCCTCCACCGTGGTTCGGATTCCACGTTAAACTGTAGGTCCTCATTTCATCTCACAATCACCTACCATTACACATAAGCGTAAGTGCGTTATAACCCGAACGGGTAGTAAGACGCGATGCTAATAATAATAATAATAATAATATATAATCTATCATATGAGATATAGTGTTGAACCAAATAAATTATTAAAAGACCCCCTAAACCTCCATCTTCATTAATCTTGTCCATTGCTCAGTTTCGCGTTGATATATATTAGCACCGCGTCTTACTACCAGTTTGTTCTGTATGCATATGTACTAATTACGTTAATGTTTAGGGATGCTAAGTTTGAATTTAGAGGAGCTTTACCCGAATTTGCGTGGCGGGAGAGTAGAAAATTATTTAGTAAAAACCACCCTAAGTACACCCGACAAAGATTCTAACCCCGATCTCCCAATATATTGTGAAAAATAACATCTTAGATCAATGCGGCCACCGTAGTGGGTTGAGCAAGATATAATTTTAGAGATGATGTACCCAAGATTGGTGTGGAAATTTGGTGGGAAACCATTTAGTGAGAAATATCCCTAGTACTGACATCAGGATTCGAACCTCGATCTCACCATCATCGACAGTCCAGTATAAAACAATAGTGACGTGTTAGAACATTTGATCACCGATGCGGGTGTTTTTATATTAATAATTGATGTTATTTCCTGATAAATAAGTTTTAAGCACTACCAAAAAAAAATCAGCCAAAGGTATATGTTTATAAAAAAAACATGTATACCCCGTTCACCCTTAAAGATTCTTACCTTGATGAACTATACTATGGTTCTATCTTATAAGCTACGCCATAGTGCAACAAAATAAAACTCAATCTCAGTTAAAAAAGTTTAAAATAAAATTGTCTCTGAAAACCAGTTTATTTTTGGTGAGACGGACTGTACATAAAGAGTGAAAAGGAGATAGATAAAGGAGAGAGTGTAGGCAGAGTAAAGGAGGGAAGCAAGCGGCCCGAGAAAGGAAGCAGGCTCACAATATCGAACCCGTGTCCGCTAAATTGGTTTCTGTCTGACTTTGACACTGCAGTTGGGCTGGGATTTTCCCTTCTACCCGTTCTTCCCCGCCTCCCTCCCTCGCAACCTCGCTCGCCGGCATTCCTATGTCCCTCACAGTATGGGCCTCCTCTCCCCACCCCTTCCTCTCCCATGGGCGTAGAGCAGCGTCGCGGCGCTAAGTGAATTTTTCCCTATCCACCCCCCCCCCCGACCCGCCTGCACGCACGAAATAAGGCCACCCCCCCCCCCTCCAGTCTTTGGCGAGCATAAACGTTATTTCAGGTCTAGAGAGAGTAAAAGGGAAGATATTAAGATAGAAAACAATAGAGGACACAAATTGGTGGTCACGTGGTCTGTGTGTCAAACTCATTTAGTTGTGTTTGCAGGTGACGGGGAAGTCAAATTTTGAGTACTAACCTTGTGAACTGAAGGTGCTTTTACTAAATGGTTTACCACTCTACCTCCACGAAAACGTGGGCAAATTTTCTCATAATTCTACCTATTCCTTCTATACCTTTAGTTTTATTAAAATGTAGACAAATATCCCAAACGGGTACCAAGAGATGCTGATACGTATAAATCTAGGTATAAGTAATTTTAAAAAAAACACTCAAGGGAGTCAGCCAACAATCAAGCCATACCACCGTATGATGGCAAGGATAGTTCCATCTTATGTGGGTAGAGGGTGTCATATGGTCAGCACAACACACCCTCTGGCCGTTATCTCAGTTTTCTAGACCGGAGACGTTGCTTTTTTTTTATTCAAGTAGCTCCTCATTTGTCCTCACAAGCTGAGTTGACCCCATTTCAGACCCACTGCCTTACAGAAAATATTGAAGCACCAGAGATCGAACCAGGGACCTCTGGATTTGAATCCAGGAGCTCTAAAGATTAGATTACAAAGGTGGTTAGTTAGAGATAGTATTAATTAATAAGTATTAGTATTATTTGTGAATTCAGCATGTGATTGCGAACACATCGTAAAAACAAGGAATTCAGGTCAATTATTAGACTTACTTTTCTCTACCTTAGCACCAATATCTTGGTCTGTAATGTACTGTGGAATTACGCACTACCATGTTAACGCTAAAGCCTAGTACGCACTAGAAACATTTCCCCGGAATCATTGTTTGCAAACAATTCGGAAACAATTGAGAAACAGTTTGCAAACTGTTTGGAAACAAATAGTCTTGTTTTCCATGAAGAAATCATGTTTCTTGTCATCCATTTCAAACAGGTTACAACAAACAATGTTTGCTTGTCTGGACGTGTTTGCCAGCATCCCCGGCAACAAAAACGTGGACCAGTTTACTTCCTCTGTAGATGACGGAGGTGAGTTCCTGGTTTATCATTTGTCATGTCGTGGTCAACGTAAAATACACTGAAACTTAGGTATATTTCACACAGACATTTTTATGGGATTTAACATCCGTGGACTATAAAAAAACACATAAAAAACGGGATATTTATAATGGATAAGGTGAAAAGTATTCAGTTGGTTCGAATAAGGTGGGGGGAGGGGGGGGAATTAAAGACGTTTCGTGTGCAATTTCTAAGAAAGCACACGACTTTTTTAAGCACAAGCTATAGCAGCATCCTTTTCGGTGGAAATCTTTCATTCAACTGGGCTTTGGACGGGAAACAAATCTTTCAGTATTGTGGTATGGACGCAAAACAATATTTTTCAACTGCTTCCAAACATTCTGTTTCCAATGTCTGCCAACTGTCGGCAAATACAGGGAGCCATTTCTGATCAATGTTGGCAAACAATGTTTCCAAGTGCGAACTGAGTTTAAGAGTCACTTGGTTTACTATGTCACCAGATACACAGACGAAATATCTGTGTGAAGCTTTGAACATGGCCTTCCAGCTGGATGAACCGTCCCTATTAGCCTTGTCTATACTTGTCAACATTTCCACACGAACACAGACGAATTTCACCGAACACAAATATGGCTTGCCGAACATAGACGAAGCTACCCGAACACAAACGAGCAATACCGAAATCGGACGAGGCCCAACGAACACAGGCATATACTCCGAATAAAAACTAGTCCCACCAGATACAGGCGAGATTCCCCGAACTCAGTCGAAGTTCACGAACATAAGATTCTCGTCTCAGTATCTGTGTTGAAAAGGACGGCTGAGAACATATTAAAGACCTTATTTTGGGCCACTAATATTACCTGTATAAAAAAAAGTGTATAATTTTGTCGCATCCTCTGGCTTTTCTTTAAACCTTGACTTCAGGTGTCTTGAGTTTCAATGCTATGTATTCTGTTCTAGGTCCTTTAATTTTTTATTCATGTGTTGCTAACATTACCTGTCTAAAAAGTGCACGTTAAGTAGCCCAAATCAAAATAAATTGATATAAATTATGCATGGTTGACGTAACAAATTAATATATTTTGACTTTAACTATCCATGAATAAACATATATATATATATATATATATATATATATATAATATAAAGAGATTGTAGCTTAAAATAATCAACAAAGTCACACCTAAGTCTGATAGAATTTTTTATTTCCCATCTTACTAATCACTTGGTTTATATGCATATGAACTAATTACAGTAATGTGTTAACTACCGTATTGGGAATGTTTAAATTATAGAAAGTGTACCGGATATGAGAGGAAATGAGAGTGTAAAGCCATTCGGGGGTAAAAACACCTCAGTACACCAATTGGGATTCGAACAATGATCTCTCCGTATTTAGTGGTCAAGTCTATTTGGAAAGTGACGCCTTAAGCCATGCGACTAGCAAAGTGGGCTTTGGTGTTATTAAACACCTCGAATCCATGGCAATGCCCCCGTATTGAGCGGAGGTGGCCTACAGTTTGAGTAACAAGAGTCAATATAAACCACATTTTCATTCTGGAAACGTCAGACGGGGTCCAGCACCATGCGCCCCCCCCCCCTCCCTCTCCACCAAAACTCAAAGTCTCCCACAAAGGAAGAAAACGGAACAACATTGTTGAAGCTGATGTAGTTACAGTAGTGATTCTTCCAACCGCTACCCTTATATATCGACCATCCCTTAGAAACGCCCTCATCCCCTACTATAATCCGTCATCCCTCATGTTACAGGGAGAGCGCCAGTACTCAAAGTAAAAACGCACCAACTCTAAATATGTGAGCTTACTTATTTTAGCTAAGCCAATATGATCTAAATTATCTAATTATTGGTCAGTAATAAATTTCATTCTGATACTGAGATATGTGAAAAATTAAACATTAAATTAGGTTGATTGTATCTTAGTACCATTATAACTCAAAAACCACGCCAATTTACATTTTACTTAACAATTTTTGTTTTGTTTAAGAAACTTACTAGCCCTCTCTAATTATTAAAATACTATCCGATTGTAAAGGAGTTATAAGCACTACAAAACAACTAGTGGAATATTTCTGAGCAATGAATGCCAAATATCAAATAACTCGCTAGTGTTTGTGAAATAACCCAGCTCGGTGGCTCTGCGACTAAACGTCAAGGTCGTCTAGTATATTTTTCTGGATATGGGGAGTTTAGGGTTAAAACCCCAACCCATTTCAAATAAGGGTGTTTTTTTTTAAAAAAATTGCATCTTACATATGGAAGTGGGTGTATTCCTTATAAATCCTCACTGAGTACAATTATTGTATATAACCAGGTAGGTGTGGGGGGGGGAAGAAAAAACTATTTTAAAAATATTATGAGCCACCTTTATTCAAAATTGAAACCAACAGACAAATGAGACGTGAGAGACTGGCCGTATTAATAAACGAAATACATTTTACAACTCTCAGCACATCTTGACTAAACCATAGTTCTACCGCTATAGTTTGACTCATCTATTCGGTATTCGAACTAACGATATTTACTAAATATGGATAACGTTGCCATTACAACAATTAAATGTATACGTTAGGACAAAAACACAATTTTAGAGATAGCTTCAGACTCGTAAAACACATTCAATCTTTAGGCAACAAAAGTAGGTTTATTTAATTAAAACTCACGAAAATAGTCAATGATTTAATTAAAAATGAGTAGATATGAGAATTTATTGAATAAAATGTACCCACTTTGGCTGAGAGAGATAGTGGGAAAAAATACAAACCTAAAAGCCATTCTTAATGTGCACAACTGTGTTTCGAACCATGACCGTTGTAAATTACGATGAAGCGTAATGGAAGTCTAAGACCTAAGATAACGCAACCACACTGAGGGTATCTCATCAAGTTTTTTCTCCATTTTATTTACTGTACAGTGAGAAAATTTAATAAACCAATCCAATAATAGCAAAAAAACACAATATACCGTCTTATATTTTCCAAACTCTACTTAGTACATTCTAGCATTTATTAAACAACATTACTATGTCGAAGTAAATCACATTAACTCCATAACTAAAATAGGCGAACTTTAGTTTGGTAACTTAACAAAAACATATCAAATACAATTTCACTACAATTACAAAAAATCCGATAACAGTAATAATCTTTAAAAATAAAAAAAGTGCATTCCTTGTCTAGTTAAAATATCACAGGGACTTAACGTAGAATTGTTAAATAAACGTTTGTCTGGACATAAGGTGCCCTATCATAAGAGATTGGGAACATTTTATCTTTGGTTTTCGGTCTCTCTCGCTTGAAACTTTGGGGCTGGGGGTGGTTCGGGGTTTGTGAAGGGGAAAAGAGGGATGATGAAGGGACGTTTGTTCGCCCAGAAATTTTCACTTCAAAAGTCGCGCTCTGCTACGCTGTTAAAAGTGATACAAATACCAACATAACCTATCTCAGCTTTTTATGTGTGTGTGTGTGTGTGTGTGTGTGTGTGTGTTTTTCACGTACTTCGTGGCTTTCTACCTGTCCTAGGTAACCTAAAGCTTGCATTGAGGGAGTAAGGATGAGTAAGATGGAATTTATATAAAATGCAGCTGCATTTGCATCGAGGAATAGAAGGGAGATATTTATAAAAAAACACTCCAAAATATCTATAGCCTACCTGGCTAGGATTCGATCACGAGCCTTCCCGCCAATGACAAACCATACTGACATTTAGTTCCCGTACGTAGAGGGTAATATTTTGTATTTAAATTCGTTCCTAATTAACTTGTATAATACAATTTTATCGAGGTAATAAAGTTTTTCCTTTTTATTAAATTATACGGATCCAAGGTTTATATTCATAAAATTAACTTAGCGAGATCAGTATTTTAAAAGCATAAGTATATCTATATCATAAAGGATCATTCAGATATTAAGGTAAAAAATCATACATATGGTAAGGGGTGACAAGATGAGTATTCACAAGAAACGTGACCTTGGGGTCTGAGACGCCAAATAGCGGCGCTACGAGACGTCAGTTGGTGTTGTGTACACCTTGGGGTAGGCAACTCATCAATCTTCCAGACACACTGTATATACAATGTATGTCTGCCATTTCAGGGAGTGTGTGATGTCCCTCCATTTTGACAGCCAACAGTGCAATACCGCTCTGCTACACTGGAACCTTCATGTAGGTCAGTAGGAGGGAGGGGGGGGGGGACGCATGTGTTGGTTGGTGTAGTGTGTTGCATGTGTTGCCTACCTCACAGGTGTATAAAGCGCTAACTTGGAATTTGCAGACTCTGTGTTCATAACTTAATCTTCAAAAGAAATATTGGGTTTTAAAACATTTTCTTCAGATACATCTTTATTTTGACATTGTGTTTTAGTTACCCTACTTTCGTGTTTTGTATCACAATCTAAACCAACAAAGGATTAATATTTAGATATAATTGGTTACTATTACCTGTGGTTTATATTATATACTAAAAATAACAAGCTATTTTTTATAGATTCCTCGTGCGAAGAACGGGTAAATCAGCTAGTATGTTTATATTTAATCAAAAGTTTGCATAGTACGTTTTTAATAATTTAAATTATGTACATTGCTTTGACACCTGAAAATATTTTTTCATTTTTTTCTGGTTTGGTTATTCCATTTAAAGGTAATCCAATAGTCAATGTAAAATAAGCGTGTTACTTTTGTTTGGGCATGTTGAGAGGATGAGTGTAGCTCGAGTGACGAAGAAAAATATGAAGGTAGTGTGTGTAGATCAAAATGAAAGGGTAGACCATGTAAGACGTGGCTAAATATTGTAAACCAATGTGTGTAAAAAATAAATATAAATAGTTTTAAGAATAAAGCAGCATGCATGAATCTGTATGGATGTTGTTGAAGCAAAAGGAGTATGCAAGGATAGGGAAGTGTGGAGAAAGTTAGCGAGGATGGATTAAGTACGGAGGTCTTTTTAAGCTATGTGCACAGTTTGCTCCTATAAGAAAAGGCGTGCGTATGTATGTATGTATATATATATAATCTATATATATATATATCATATGTTATTGTATATATATGTAGTGTTATGTATGTGTAGTGTATGTGTATATATGTATGTATATGTATATGTAATGTATATGTATATATGTATATGTATATGTATATGTATGTATGATATGTATAGTATATATTGTATGTATGTATAGTATATGTATGTATATTATGTATGTATTATATGTATTGTATGTATGATATTATGTATTATGCATGTGTATGATTAGTATGTATGCTATGATACTGTATGTATGTATTGTATGTATGTATTATGTATGTATGTATATGTATTATTATGTCATGGTAGATACGTTTTCTAGTTTAGCTCTACTGTATTTGCAGCGTAGATCTCAAGTCTAGACGATCAGTCATATCGTCTGAAGCCATGGAATGGAATCCATTTGTGTCCTATAACCCATCACATCAAGACCAACATGGTGTCACCACGCCACAGAAACTTTAAGGCACATGGCTGAAGTAAAAATAAAATACACCGCATAAAATTTAGTGCCAGTGTATGAATTCACACTAATGTAGGAACAGTAAGCTTCATTTTGTTAATATTTGAGGTCAGAGTTTAGTCGAATTTTTACACTGTGAACACTTCCTTATTGTTTATATGAATTTCACCAACTCTCTTTTTATCACTCCCCCCCCCCCCCCCCCCCCGGCTTTTAATAAACTACATCTATTATTGTGGGATGACACATTGGGTTTTTATGGTTTTACTCCCATTATTTTACAAATCAACATTTTGAAAATTATATTAATGGTAAATATAAGAGGTTTCCTTACTTGATACTTGGTGCCTATAGAAAATATAAATAAGACAAAAGCTAAATGTTAAAAAAAAGAGGCGATATTGCATTCATTATAACATATATACTTTAATGTCAGTGGTAGATTAATGCTTTAGGGTCTAGTTGATAAGTTTGTCATCTAGCTTAGCAATATAAAAATATTTACTTATTGGAAAAAGTTTATAATACATTAATTATTATCAAAAGTTGAGTACCTATTATATATATATAATATGTACTCAACTTTTGATAATAATTAATGTATATATATATTATTTATATATATAATATATTATTATAAATATTATTTATATTGTGATTATTAATCAAATTACAATAAATGTACTAAAAATAAAGTGTCAAATGACTGATAAACATATGTAATACTACCAGTTTTGTTATGATTGTAGAATATACACATTTTAATATTAGTTTCTTGTTTTTCCTTTCAATTTTTACATTTTATATTCTACTGTTTGGATTATCCTGCTAGAAATAATAGATATTTTGTTTGATATTTTCAAAAACGTATTTAAATATTACTTTAGGGTCTGCTTATTTAATAAAATGTGTTGGTATTTCATTTCTACAAATTGTGAAAAAATTTTTATTATAAAAACTAATTTTCTAAAGCTTTCACTGTACCTTTCAATTGTTTAAATATAATATTCAACTTTTTTATATATATAAAAAGTTTCCATAAGAAATATTTTTTAGTACAACATGAAATACCATTCCCTGATAGCCTCCTTGTTTCTTTGTTGAAACTACCTCCAATAAACTTTTGAAGAACTCTCTATAGTGGACCCTTTCTACCCCACCACCACAAAAAAAAAAATCTTCTAGAAAATCACCAGTAAATACGGGCACACGAAAAGAAACCTCCCACAAGTTTCGTATCTTCATTCTTTAACCTCCTCCCCTCATCCTTTTTTTTTTTCAAAATCCTCATATGTACCCTCTACCCCACACTCCCCTATAATGCCCAACGGGTGGTATGCCATGCACCATTCACCGGATACATATTACATGTTCAGTCTTTGCTTTGCATTCCACAAGATACAATATTGAAGAAAAGGAAACTCATGGAAATATGTGGAAGTTTATGTTGTTGTTTTTTTATTTTGTTTTGTTAGAAGTATATAAGGATACAAGAAAATGATCACCCCTTACCCCTCTTACCTTTCCCTTACCACTCCCCTTTCCACAAAACCATTTTGAGCCCTTCACGTGAATGTTGGTGGAAGGAGACTTGACTTCATTTAAATTATATGGAATGTATTTTTTCAAAACAGTTTATTAAAACAAAATAAAATTAAACCCTTTTAAAGAAATATATTAAGCCTTTAATGATATAATTATATTGAAATAAAAAGACAAAATTATATTTTTATAATAAATAAGTTATGTTTTTCACTATGAAAACATGCTACAAATTTATTTACTTTCTTTTTTTTAACACGATTGATTTAATCACAAATTTTCAAAAGTACATTTACAGGCTAAAATAACATTGATATTATGATCGAACTGTAGAAATAAAACCAATCCATTAAAATGTAACTTTTATATTTAATAAATGGCAAATGGAAACATAAAAAAGTTATGTGTATTCATTTATTTTAAAGTTTATATTATACACATCAACTTCTTTCATCACAAATGGCTAGTGAAAAAATTATCTGTTTTGATATAATGTTTGATATCTGACGGGAATTTTAATTAAGGCTATTTAATCTTAAACTAAGACGCCAGTTTATCAACGAAACACTCTAGATGATTTTGATATATTTTGTTTGAGATTGCATTCCGGCATTTCTGAACTTATGGGGCTTAACATCGTTTTGGCAAACTTCAAATTAGGCCCTCTCCTGATGTATGACACTGTAAAGAATAATAAACTTGGTATATTGTTGACTCGATTGCGCCATCTAATTATCTTCCTCGGCCGGTGTAATGGTGCCAGCGGTGAGAAGCGCTTTGTACCGGAATGGCGTGAAGTTCCGAAGATTGCCGAAGGTAATTGGCTCCCAGGGTCACGACGCGCACGAACGGAACTCGGCCAATCTCGGGAGTGGCTGAAGAAGATTGCGTGACGTCACGCTATGACGTTCTCACTCAAACCCTCAATCTGCTGTTATTGAATGTTTGGTATCATCTTTCAGAACTTTGAGTTCGCCCACACTGCGTCACTGGATGTAAATATATTTTAAGATATGTTGACTATGTTCGTATCTTTGTATGGATGAGCGTATGTAAGTATGTGTGAATGTATATATTTATATATGTGTTTATCTATTCATGTACTAAGTATATATAGATTAATGTGTTTAATATAATAAATATAAAGATTAATGTATTTTTATGAATGCCGATACGCCTATACAAAGGATGTTTTTAAACTCTTTGTCAAAACTTAGACCACATCATCTTTATGCGGAGGAAAAAATTGAATCTTCAAGTAAAAAATTACGGAAAAGTTATCTTGCATTTCTAAATGAAATTTGAAGCAAGACGCAACAACGCTTGAATAAGGCCTACGTAGCTCTAAGAATGTACATGTACAACAAGTTGCATAGTAATAGGTGGGTAAATTGCCTGGCCAAGAGCTAAGTAGCTGAAGGGTGATCCCACATCAAATGCAACCGACGGATTCTGTTGAGACCAAGACGGAGGGAGTTTTGGACATCTTCTGTGAGGTGCCTGGCTGAAGATAGGAAACTTGTTTTACATATACATACTTACAGCTGCGTACTCTAGGCGCTGTTTGCATCTAACTTCAACTTATTGTAATACAAAATTACTTTTCCGGACTTTTATTAGAATTTTCCGTTTCCTTCTGCCATAGATGCTGTAGTTTAAGTCTGAGCAGATAGTTTAGAAACTATCTGTATACTAATGTGTGGATGTATGTGTGGATGGCCTGCCTCAGGGGTCTTGGGGTAAAGTCCTCACACCTCAGAACCCGATGTTCATGGGTTCAAACTTAACCAAGGTCAATGGATTTGTCTTGAACAAAGAAAATCCTTAACACACCTCCTTCAAAGAATAAGTTGAAGCCGTCAGTACCATGTCGATTGTGATATGTGAAAGAAACATGGATAGAATTTGAAAATACCTTTGCCGGCAAAATTGGTAGTCCCTTTCACGAGCACTCGAAGAAGATTCTCGTGTGTTAATATAAAGAGTCGGTTCAGAAAGTCCACGTTAAATATCTCAAATATATTTTTTTTAGTATGGGTGTATGGAAGGTTGAACAAACAAAGAAGGCTAAGATGAATATGATAAAACGTTACGACCAGCATGCAAAACACATGTATGACTACTTCAATGACTAAAATAACAGACTCCAAAAATTAGAATAGTAAGTAAATTAAAGAAAAAAGTATACATTAAATTTGACCATAGGTCTGTTTTGACCTTTTTAAGCTCCAACCTTTTCATAAGAACTTAGTAAAAATAAAAAATAAAGTTGAAAATAGTTTTCACTAAGATTTATAAAATAATATACTTGTTTTAACCTGACAAGTACGCAAAGCTACTAATCGTAATATTTTACAAACGTCTTTCTTTGACTACTTAATCTGTTAAACGATCTAAAAATAAAAAAAGAACCTTAAAAAAAATTAAAGGGAGTTTGGTAGCAGTTAATTGGGAGGAAACGCTTCAATCATTTAGCCCCACCCCCTCTTTAAGTTCGTCTGCTACCGTCTAGCTTCTAGAGCGCCTAGCTATACCAGTTTTCCACGCGAACGAACTTCATTTATTCAAAGAACACCCCCCCCCCCCCCTTTCCTCCAGAACTCACCCACCCTCCCTTTGCCAGTCTCTTCTAGATCCTCAAAACCTTGCTTAAGTTTAACTTCATAGCCTTTCCTGGCTTAACAAACTGAGAATACCAGATTAAGTATAACTTAGTTACACGGGGGCTTCTCCCAGGCATCGACATTTTATTTTAAATCAGTACAGGATATTTTTGTTAATTAATATAGCCAGACATTCTGAACACAATATACCCACTAAACGTTTACGTAAACTTGTTGATACGATTTAATTTGTTTATTGAGCTTTTAACGAGACTTTAATATGTGTAGATTATCCACCCACGAGATCTACTCGTACAATTTAGATTAGGTGAACACTCAAGTCAGTCCACCATCATTACAGCATTAATCACATCAAAAACACCCCTGATTGGAGGGGTGAGTGGAAAACCAGGGGAGAGGGTAATTTAATCTCGCCAATTTCACGCTAATCCCGAGGCTACATCGCCAAGCCCAACTAGATATATTTTTGAAATTCGCTGTTATCACCCACTTAACCGGCCATCGGTTCCGGAAATGATTCGAGATAAACTTAGCAAAGGTTGTTAGTAGGTCCTATTTTTTTTATATATATATACACATAGTATAGTTCAAACGGTTAGTAAGATGCAGTTAAGGGGAAAATGGTTGACACAGACTTAGAATTTTAAAACATATTAAAGTGGAGATATAATACTTTGAATGTTCTATATAAAATATTGTGAACAACTCTTCAAATATATATAATAAACTTCGCTTGTAAAAAATAACTCCATGCACACTAGCATTGTGACTAGTCCTGGAGACTATATCTCTTCTGAACAGCCTAGCAGATACTTTGTCCTTGTGACCGCCACTTAAGGCGGCCGCCTCAGTTAGAGAAAAAAGCACCAATCGTGGTCAGGCCACACGGCTTAAAACATATTGGTCTGTGTCGTTATCTGGAACTACTACTCTGTTCTGTCCCTTTCGCCCTTCACCTACAGCAACTTTGTCATGTCAGTAAGAAAGAAGGGAAAGAAAATATGAAACTTCTTATTTCAAGGTTTGCCATGTTTATTGCGTCAAAGAAAACAAAGAGGGCGCGTTTTTTTAAATAAACTTTGTCCTTTTTACTTTCTAGCTATCTTACAGGGAGAGAAAGTATTGTGATTGACAAAAAAATCTAGCTCAAGATTTTGATGAATCTCGACGTTTCATGACCCCCGAATCCGAAAAAGTGGTTTTTGAATATTCACCTGTCTCTCTGTCTGTCTGTACCTCCATATAGAGCCTAAACTATTTTACCGATTGGGCTAAAACTTGTATCTGGGTATTCATATGGTTTTCCCCAGGGGTTTTTGTAATTGGATATCTAACCCTAAAATTAAGGGTAGTCAATATTTACATTTTTTATTGGTCAAAATTTATAAATGAGGAATTTAATATCAATGCGATGATTTGAAGATGTGCAACATATAATAAAATGTCAAAAAATTTAACCTGAAGTCGAAATTTTAATACGAAGTGTTGACCCTTGTGAACCTAACATTGATCTTTTTTATCGGTCCAAACATACAATTGAGGACATTAATTCTTTAAAAATCAAATTATAAATATTAAAACCGCGACTCAAAAAATGTTTTACATAAGGATAGTGCAAATTATTCTTAGGTTTGCTAGTGTATATTATTTTGATTCACATATTTAACGAGTTTTGAGTAAATATTCCCATTTTTAAACAGTAGAGCATGAAAGTCCGTGTGGAACTCTGTACCATTTTATTTTAGATTTTGTTACTCTACCAAACAAACAAGTCTATATAACTCATTCTACCAATTTCTTAAAATTGTGATATCGAGTCAAGGCCTTCATAGTTCTGTTGGATATATTTTTTGAGATTTTTTACGAATCTCAATTCTCTCAAATACCATAGGATTCAAGGAAATCGAGAAATCTAGCGTTCTCTCTACTGGGAGATGTATTAAATACGTATCAGGCAACATTATTATGGTCTTTATCGCTTACTCGTAAAATTCTGCGTGGAAAAACAACGGGTAGCTATCGCACTTTCAAGACCTGCTTAGTGGCTGTGTTAATCTAAGACTTGTAGGTGACCTGGCGGTTTAGGGGCAAGGTGTCAGACTTCTGTGCTGGGGTCCGGGGTTCAATCTTTGGTGCCAGAACAGATTTATCTGATCACCAAACCCTTCCTTCACCTCTGACAAGACGTGTATTAATCACAGCTTGTGAATGTGAGGAATGCCAGGCCTCCACCGTGGTTCGGATCCCACGTTAAACTGTAGGTCCTCCATTTCATCTCACAATCACCCTAACATTACACATTAGTGTGCGTATAACCCGAACGGGTAGTAAGACGCGTTGCTAATAATAAATAATAATCTCAGACGATGCTTGAGGGAGTCTCTAACCAACCGCCGAATGCACGCAATTATCCAGATACGTGGGAGCCCACGAGTACCAACATTCGGGTTGTATTATTATTACCATTTATTTAACTAATTTTAACCCGCGTTGGTCGCTGCTTGGCCTAAAACGCTACTATCGTAGTAGGCTAGAGTGCAGATGAATGGGAGGTTCGAATCTCGGTCGGGTGTATTAGGGTGGTTTTTAACTCTCCCTCCACGCAAGATACTTTCACTCACGGATATAAATATAACAGGGTTTCTTCAATGCACCTGGAAAACCAGGAGAACAGAGGGAATTTTGCGAAATCTAGTAGATAATATTGAATATATGTTAATTTGGGAAATCCAACCGAAAGCTTTAAATAGTAGGTCTTTGAGTAGAAGAAAAATTTAAGTGAACTATTAAGCACACTACCCGCCTCGGTGGCGTAGTTGGCTAACGCGCTAGACGTGTTGAGCTCGACTTCTGAGGACGGGGAGATCGAGGTTCGAATCTCGGTCGGGTGAACTGGGGGAGGTTTTTCCTAAATGGTTTTCCACTCTCCCTCCACGCAAATGCGGGTTCACTTCCTCTCATTCGACCTTCCTAATTCCTAATCCATTAGCGTAATTAGTACTTAAAGCGTATAACCCGAACGGGTAGTAAAACGCGGTGCTAATATTATTATTATTATTAAGCACGCTGCTTAAAACGTGTCTTATTACCCTCTTAAATAAGGATTACTAGGCTACCATGTATTTATTACTCAATATTATGGAAGGGGATGCGAGAAACGGCCAGTGTTTTGCAGTTTTTATGTCAAAATACTTTTGTGGACAAAATAATTAAAATATTGCTCCAGTACACACATAAAGTTTAATTTTCTTCACATGTTGATATCAATAGCTCCCGAATATATGTCGTGAGTATGGTGGCATTATCTAACAAATTATTTAAATGAATAAAAAAAGTTGTCATTAAATTCCAGAATACCTTTGACCAATTTTCAATAAATATTTAGGTCAACATGTGAAAAAAATTATTTTTATGTTTGTACTGGAACAACATTTTATTTATATTGGCAAAAAAAAGTTTTGCCATAAAAACTGCCAAAACACTGGCTTTCTATCGCGCTTTCTTCCATACCACCTTAAATGATCCTTTTTAAAAAAAAGTTAAATGACTACCCACTAATCAATTTGATGAAATATAAAATTTGATTAATCTTTTATTCAATTTAAGCCTCCTCGATATAAATAATACACATTACTCAGTGGGGGAAGGGGGGGGGGGAAGGGTTTGCAGGATTTATCTCTTCACGAAATATTGAGAGCACGAAGTAATAGTTAAATTATATGAACATTCTTATTTTAAATAAATAACTTCAATTGTAAAGTACGTATAATTTCCCCCAGTGCATTTACAACTTCAAACTACTTTACTATTTCTATTGCCACCCTCTATATTTCTACTACCATCTCTATATCTCCATTTCAATTCCTTTACGAGAGTTTTTTTTTAGCCATCTCTTTTTGAACTTTATTTTCTCTCTCTCTCTCTGTTCATTGAAGTCGTTCCTATAATCGATATCTTGAAACGCTATACGCTTTATGTCGACTCTGCTTCGTTGCCATATTATGGAAGTCGAGAACCCGCTCCATCCATTCGTCTGTAAGGACCAAGATCATGTACAAATATGCCAAAGAGAAGAGCCTTACCGAAAAAAGGGGGTATAGGGTAATTTTTTTTTTCTCCCCAGTGCGATAACACACATTATTATTGCGACGAAAGTGCATTTGTCACGTGCGCAGATTGATAAAATATCCACGCGTTTTTTTATTGCTTTCTCGTGTCGCTAACCCACGCATACAACGGTTTCCTAGCCCAAAAGAGGGGTTGGATGTATATATATATAAAAGGGAAAATGCTTTTAGTGAGGGAAATTATCCCGAAATGCGTGGTGCTATGTTGAGTCACTTGAGCTCAAGGTCCGTTTATACGTCAAGTAAGGATATGAATGGCACATATATTATTCTTTATTGAACACAAATAAAACCGTAACGCTGTGGATTTAAAATAATGGGTATATTTTGTCAAAGAAGAATTTACCGTGGACCATTTGTAATTAACAATTTGGTACACATAGCTATCATCCACAATTAATTTAAATGTACAGAACATTGAACCAAAATCACACTTGGAGAAAATTGAAAGCTACTGTCCCGAACTCGATTCCCGTATTTTTTAATTTTTTGGGGGGTTGTGTATTATTATCCGTTCATGTTATACGCTTAAGTACTAAAAACGCTAACGATTTTAGAGATAAAAAGGCTATATTTAAAGGAAGTGTAACTGCATTTGCGTGGAGTAAGAGTGTGAAAACCATCCTCGATAAACCCAACTGAGATTCGAACCTCAATAGCCCTGTTATCTACAATAGAGTGACGCCATATACTATGCACCCATTAAATTGGGTGTCTATTCAAATAGTATGCTGTTAGTTGAGAGGAGTAGTCAAATAAAATGAGTGAAAATAAAAAAAACATTACAGTTGAGAATATTATCCTAATAAGTTTTTAGAGTCGGTAGGTGATATACTGATCTACATTTTTGATAGTCCTACCATATGGCTGAGTGGTGATGAAGAAAGATCTAGTAGAAATTGTTTCGATACCTAGTCATGGTTGATAATGCAATAGATTAGTTTTAGTACAATTTTTTTCAGTGAATACAGAATAATATTTAGAAGATTATTTCTGCACCAACAGTCATATGACCCGACTCGGTGGCGTAGTTGGCTAACGCGCTAGTCGTGTTGAGCTCGACTGCTGAGGACGGGGAGATCAAGGTTCTAATCTCGGTCGGGTGAACTGGGGGTGGTTTGTCCTAAATGGGTTTACACTCTCCCTCCACGCAAATTCGAGTTCACTTCCTCCAATTTAACCTTCCCAATTCCCAATCCATTAGCGTAATTAGTACTTAAAGCGTATAACCCGAACGGGTGTAAGACGCGATGCTAAATAATTAAAAATAGTCATATGCGGGTGACTAAAATATCAACTGCAAGCCCTTAATCAGCAGTTGCATGCCTCAATATGAATTCATGAGGCCTAAATCCGCTACAAAAAGGCCTCAACACACATTTGTGAAACCACTGTTCGCAACCAAGATGCCTCAATATGCATAAAAGAGGCCTCACTACTCACCAAAGAGGCTAAAATCCGTATTCAAGAGGCCTCAATTTGCTATCTCAAGGACTTATTAGCATCACCAAGACTCAATACGCATCCCCAAAGCCCCAACCCATACTCGCAAAACCTCCATCCCAAATATCCCATTCCGCAACCTAAAATCCTCAACTTGCATAATCAAGGCCTTAATCTGCGTCCTTGAGGCCTCAATACACTTGTATGGAATAAAATGACGCTTTCTTATAAAATTTATCTCCGATCTGCTCATTCTATGGTAGATACTGACTCCATATATATATTAGGTTAGTAGGTCCGTTAGAACTATACTATGTATATATATATTATATATACTATGTAATATATAATATAACTATACTATGTATATATGTGTGTGTACATACATATGTATATATGATGTTATATAGTGGAGTCTTAGGTTATTTAAAAAAAATTTGGTGGTGGAATAATGGTAGACCATTTTGAGAGAAAAAAAAAATCCTTGATAAAACCAGCTGGTACTCAAACCCCAACCTCCCCTTTTCATCAACAATCCAGCCAAAAAATATAGCATTGTATAATCCCTTGATCAAATGCAAATTTAAACCTATTTATGTATATATAATAAACAAATATGTAAGAAGAAATGAAGCTATAATCTTATTAGAATAAAGATAAGGGGAAACTCATAAAGTAGAATATTTCGTTTTTAAGTCACGCAGGCTCAACTCTAACACGAGGCCAAAATTGGATTGGTTTCTTTACAAGATAAAATGTGAATAGAAAAAAAGGAAGCTAGAAAAAATATCGTAGGAGGACCTTTAGATATAAAATGTTTCCCTTGCAATAAGACATAAAATAATTTTCAAAACCTTCCTATTCATTAAAAAAAAATAGTATGATGAAACAAAGTTGCTTAACCAGCACAATTTGTGGTAGTAGAACTTTTTGGATTGGAATGGCGAAGCGCAAAGAAGCAAGAATAGCAATTCATTATGTAGCAGGGTAAAGTTGTGAAGAAATTCTAAATTGGGGGAGAGCAGGGAAGGGGTAGAGGGATATGAATAGTGAGAGGTTTTGAGTGGTTTTACAAAGATTCTTCCTTAAATAGCAAAATTTAATTTCCATAACCACCAAGAGAGTTAAAGGCGAGTATGGGGAAAGTAGAAGGGATTGGAAGAGGAAATATTGGTTAGACCAAGTATTTGGAATTTAATTAGAGTTTGATTGTTTCACGAGCTTACGATGTTTTTTTTTTATTTCAGGACAGAAAGATAACTATGTTTATTTGAATCCAGATTATTAAGAGTTTGTAGTTCCTGAAACTTGGTTCTTGTATTTTCTAAGGAGTGGAACGATGGCTTGGAAAACGAAGGATAATAATTGTATTTATTTGTATCATATAATAGTTTGAAATTGTTTTAATTATTTTAATTTATAATTTGTAAAACTTTTATCTTGGGGATATTCTAACTAGTTTTAATTAAATTGTATAAATAATAACAAATAATTTTTTAAGTAAATAAATCATTATTGTCACCTAATCGATTATAGTAAATATGTACACATTTATAAAAAATTATGTATGAAGTAAGTATCTTAGAGAATGTATTCAAACAAACATAGATAAATGCTCTATTGTTCAAACTACAAACACAAACCAACACTTGAATATATATAACCAACTCTCTTGCAACCATATCCATTAGTTATTAAATTATTTGTAGTATCTATTCATGTTATAATTTAACTCTAAGGTATATCTGTACATTTGAATTCTTGCGCCGTTTCTATTTTTCTCTAGGTCATATAAACGATAAGAAGACCAAATCTATTTTTAGAATGTTGTCAATCCGTCTATTTGGTTGTTACTAGTAAACTCAAAAGTACTTATCGGATTGAGACGGGACTTTTTCTGTTGCACGCCTTATTTTTAAGAATACAAGGCACGCTATATACCATCACATAATCTCATCATTGATGAACAAATCAGGTGAAACTAGTAAAAGTATGTCGTGGCACGGGTACAAAGCATATCACTTGATTTGACCCAAGGAAAGGGAGGGGGTGGAAGGGCAAAGTTGGTGTTTCTTCGAGAATCTTTGAACACGCATACATCACCGGTCCAAAATCGTTTTCATTCTTTTCTAAACTTTAAAGCTGTCGATTGTGTTGAATGCGTTAGCACCGCGAATAATATTCTAGCTTAATGTTTGGTACTAAGCCAACAGTATAAGTTTGTTTGGTGTGATAAGGCGCTCACTATAGTGTTCTTCATTCAATCGATTTCAGTTTTATGTCTTGGAAGTTGGATAACAAATTTAATCTTTCTTTTTTGTGATAATTACAACAATACCTTCTCGTAAAAGAGCAACTGTTTAGTTTGCTTACATTTGTGCCATAAATTTATGTACTCTATTAATGAGTTTAAGTTTTGTAAGTTTATTCAATTTTGTTTTTTAGAGAGTGAATGTAAACTATTTATTTTTGCGTTTATTTCAACCAAGCCTTCTCGATAGAGAGCCATATTTATATAAGGACTGTAAAAATGTTATTATATATTTTGTATACTACAGATAGTTATTAATGTCTGACGTCATTAACATAAAGCCTTTCAACTCACCTGATACGTGTCTGAAATTATGTTTTTGTTGTCAATAGAAAAATGGGTGTGTGTACTTATGTACGCGCGCGAGAAGTTATACTTCTTTGGCATCATTAAAAAATAGTTTTTAATTGCATGCAAATAATTAATTAAATAAAATGATAATATTTAGTATTAATTATGTTAAATAATAATATTTTAATTTATATCAATAAATAATACATACGGATAGTTAACCTCAATTATATTGTAGCACTTGAAAAAGTCTATAAGCACAATTTTTTTCACTAATATATTACGAATAGTAAATAATATTAATCAAAATATTCAATTTAAATCACTACTGAATATAATTTATTAGCACATATATAATTCGCACTTGTATGAAACTAAAACACGTGTTGTGAATGTAGAAACTAGAACATGTGGATAAATATTATATATATGAAAACTGTGATCAGAGGCGACGAGGTACCAAGAAAGGATAAATAGTATACATTCTCTATAGCGTACCAACATGCGCGACTAACAGAGGTTCTATTTCTATTTTGTTGGTAGCTTTTTTTTTTCGAGACTTAGTGAGCGGTTTACCTTCAACCTGTTACTTTTGTTTTACAGTGATGCGCGCGCATCTTAAAATTTCACTCATCATTTTTTCATAACGCGCCTAAAGAAGTATAACTTCAAAAAAAAAAGTTAATTTACCTGACTTAAATACGATTGGAGCTGCGGGAAAACTTTGTTCAGTTAATAAAAGAAATTAGTTATATATAAACCAAGTCTTGTAATTTATACTTTAACCAATTCTTGTAAATTATATTTCTTCAATCTCAATGCTAATTTATCACATGCCTGAAGTGTTCAAGATCGGAATTAAAATGCGAAAATAATAACCAACTTGTTCAAAATGTATTATACAATGAGATAATAAGATAGTATAAGCTAAAATAATATAATGCCTTGCTATACTTTAACTGATATACAATAGCTATTAAAAATATATTAAATTTAGAAATGTATGTAAATTTATTAAAGCAGTGAGGAATGGAAAATTTTACATTTCATTTGGACAATATTATATTATATTCTTAATTAATGTTCAATACAAATTTAGCTGTTTATTTCTGATAAAAAAA
Source organism: Timema cristinae (assembly GCA_039000515.1). Taxonomy (NCBI): domain Eukaryota; kingdom Metazoa; phylum Arthropoda; class Insecta; order Phasmatodea; family Timematidae; genus Timema; species Timema cristinae. The sequence goes on from JBCFYV010000001.1 coordinate 19,838,433, forward strand.
AGTACTGCGTGGAAGAAAAACACTTAAAATGTTATAAAAGAATGGATTTCATAAGATACTGATTTAATACAGAAGAAAATTAAAAATAGTAAATAAATGCTTGGCACAAAACCGAAATGTAGTTTGATTTTATAGTGTTTATTTTAATTATTGTTAAAAAAAAGTGTTTTCACTTAAGTTCTATCGTCGCTTAGGCAGGGCACACACCAACGAAACTAGTTTCATGAACCCAGTTTTATGAAACGTGAAACTTAAGTTTCATGTAACTATTCAACGTTAAAACAGATAGATGCGCACACAGAGTTTCACGCAACTATAGTTTCATACGATTGCGCAACCGTGGTTTTATGAAACTCGCCACAACGGTTTCAGGAAGGATAGTTTCATTTGAACTACAGTCAAGACCAGCAGTGTGCAAGTGTTATTCCTTGACAACGCCCAAAGAAGACACCATTTATAACACCAAATGGGTAGAAGCTATTGAAAAACATCCGTGCTTGTACGATTACAATTTAAAGGAGTAGTTAGTGTCCTTCTTCGTTATTTGAGGGCCGGCTTTAGACACCAAGTGCTCAAAAGCTGATTTACTCATCCTATAAAATCTTATAAATTTATCAGGGTCTGCACACCATTCTTTGGCTACTATATAACTGCAGTGTCTCCTATCAAATATAAGAGGATGAACCCAGTACCTACATTTTCTTTTTTTATTTCGGAACCACACCAAAGTACAAACACATCATCTGACATTTGAATGAAACTGAATAGTTTCGTTGCACCTGTTTCGTGCAGATGTGAAATTGATTTCATGAAACGCGTTTCACAAAACTGGTTTCATGAAACTAGTTTCGTTAGTGGCGCACTGCCTTAGAGACACGATAAACGTCTTTCAGTTTCCCTCCAACAATATCCCAAACAGACGTTCAACGATCCTATGACCCTGGAAATGTTATTCAATAAGAACTTCCATCTGCGGGTAAATTCACCGAAAACCAAAGTTGGGACGACTAGTCTCTTGCAAAACATCGCAAATTTGTGGCCAACAACTGAGACCAGAGTTGTAGTTGGGGGTAGAGGGTAAGTTTATAAAGAGGGTAGGGCGAGGGAGGTTAAGTTTTAAGGGAGATTAGAGCCTCGACTATCAGTCAAGACAGATACTTAAGACTTCTCAAGTATTGCCTTTGGCAAGCGACGTTTAAAATAGAAGCACTCGGGCCATGGGAGAGAGTAAGAGAGATATTTAACACAGAGAGGAAATGTGTAAGCCTCAGTTAAAAATAAAAGTGGAACTATTATCTGCACTGAACACATTTGGCACAACCTTATGATCCATGACATAGTGGAGTCAAATAAGGTAAGTTTTTTTTAGCACCACGTCTAACCGTTCACGCTATACGCCTATGTACTAATCATGCTAATAGTTTTAGGGACGAGGAAGGTTATATTTAAAAGAAGGGTACCTGCATTTTTGTGGAGTGATAGTGGAAAACCATTTTTGAAAAACAGCCCTCATTACGCCATAGAAGGTAAATTTAAAGGTAAAAAATTACTTGGTATATTTTATTTATTTATTATTATTATTATTATTATTATTATTATTATTATTATTAGCACCGCGTCTTACTACCCGTTCGGGTTATACGCACTTACGCTAATGTGTAATGGTAGGGTGATTGTGAGATGAAATGAAGGATTTACAGTTTAACGTGGAATCCGAACCACGGAGGAGCCTGGAATACTTGGTATAAACAAAAGTTTATGGTCGTTTGGTTGCTTTTATTAATTTGTATAGAACTACGATTTACAAAAAACTATTTTACATAAGGGTGACCTGGTGGTCCAGGGGTAAGGTGTCGGACCTCTGTGCTGGGGGTCCGGGGTTCAATCCTCGGTCCCGGCACGGATTTATCTGATCACCAAACCCTTCCTTCACCTCTGACAAGACGTGTATTACTCACAACTTGTGAATGTGGGAAATGCCAGGTCTCCACCGTGGTTCGGATCCCACGTTAAACTCTAGGTCTTTCATTTCACCTCACAATCACCCTACCATTACACATTAGCGTAAGTGCGTATAACCCGAACGGATAGTAAGATGCGGTGTAGTAATAATAATAATAATAATAATAATAAGTTATATAAAATAACCATATTTATTTATTATAAATGTTATTTGGTAACCAAGCTATTTTTATGTAACTTTTATAACTTGAGGACGGATGGGATTTTTTTTAAAGATCCGATTAACAAAGATATTTAAAAGGAAAAAAATTGACCAAAAATTAATAATACAAATTGGCTTCATATTTTATTAAAAGTGTTTCTAGCTTGATAATTAAAAAAAAAAAAAAAATTATGGACCAATCAACGACAGAAAGTAAAAATAAATAGTTATTTTTGTAAATGATTAATAATATGTGAACTGCCATAGATAAACTTTTTGGCATAATATTATCTAAACACATTATGCTAAACCACAGGGATCAGTAATGAAGTTCATTAGTCATATTACTATGACAGCTTCTATGGTATAACGGTAAGAGTTCCTAGTTACAGATCCATAGGTTCCGGGTTTGACCACCAGCACCCCCATATTTTCTGTGAAAAAGTGGGTTTGGAACGTCAACTCAACCTTAATGAATACAAAAGAGGAGTCACTTGAATAAAGAAGTAGAGGCTATGTTTTAGAAAACTGAGATTAGTGGCCAAAACTGGTCCATTGTGATGATCATATGACACCCTCTATCTAAGTTTACACTATCTTCAACAGCATGCGGTGGCCACTCAGTTGGTATTGCTGAAACATTTGAGTGGTTTTTTTAAAAAAAATATAATACTGGACAAAGCGAATACATAAAGTTTGGAGTTAATTTACTAAAATTTGTGATATTTAGGGAGGTTAAATGTATACATACAGGCCAATGAACAACTTCACCAGGCATTTTTTCTTTTGCTCCCTCCATCTCACCTCCCTTTTGGAGGGGGAGGAGTTTGGGAGCTGTACTATCTCCTATTTCCATTTTGTCACTTTTAGGGGGGGGGGGAGTTTGGGAGCTGTACTATCTCCTATTTCCATTTTGTCACTTTTAGGGGGCGGGGAGTTTGGAGATGTACTATCTCCTATTTCCATTTTGTCACTTTTAGGGGGGCGGGGGAGTTTGGGAGCTGTACTATCTCCTATTTCCATTTGTCACTTTGGGGGGGGGGAGTTGAAGATGTACTATTTCTTTGTTTAGCTTTTGGACACCCTTGTACAAGTAAGGAGAGTGAGGGAAGGATACTTACATCGCCTTCTATCCAAGCTAAGGGATAAGGAGGAGGAGTGATCTCTTCCGAACGACTTGAACAAGTGTGCGGGTTGCAGGAAAACGGGAGGAGCAGTGGTGGACGGAAAAAAAAGGGTTAGGCGAGGGTAGATAAATGAGGGGGTGGAGCGGAAGTTTCGGAAATCTCTGCAGGGGATGATTGCAACGTGATTTCTGTTCATTCTCAGTACCACCACATAAACTGTTACGATCGTCTCTAACAAACTCAAAACTTGAAATCCAGATCATCTTCTGGGGAGGGGAGTCTGTATAACTTGGAAATGAATATCAGGAAAGCTTGAGAAGTTTTGATTATATGTTTCAAAGATGTATAATATGGTGGTTTGAATAGTTATAAAGGAATTCTATTTCTATTTATTCCAAGTATTTTGAAATATGTAAAACAATATAGCTGGTGCAACGCCAAGACATTAATATAATTAATTTTCAATTTTGGATGTTCGTAAAGGATTTTACCCAACAATACTTAAAACAAATATTGTATCAAGCTGCCTTATTGTTAAACATAAATTACCTCAGGCATAGAGTTATAATTTTAACATAACTATTATTATTATTATTATTATTATTATTATTAATATTATTAGCACCGTGTCTTACTACCCGTTCGGGTTATACGTACTTACGCTAATGTGTAATGGTAGGGTGATTGTGAGATGAAATGGAGGACCTACAGTTTAACGTGGGATCCGAACCACGGTGGAGGCCTGGCATTCCCCACATTCACAAGATGTCTTGTCAGAGGTGAAGGAAGGGTTTGGCAATCAGATATATCTGTGCCGGGACCGAGGATTGAAACCCGGCCCCCCAGCACAGAAGTCCGATACCTTACCCCTAGACCACCAGGTCACCTTTAACATAACTAATTAGTAGCATATTTATTTGTAGTTTTTTCTCTAGTTTAATAGAATAGCTTTAAATGTAGAATTTAATTTTAATGTATACTTTTACTCCTATAGCATTTTTTGATGTTACAAAAATTTATTTATTTTATGTTAAAAATATCATAATCTATGAAGAATATAATAAACATGGGTTTTTAAAATTATGGTTTTGATGTGTTTCCAAATAAATTCTTTTCTTAATTTTAATATAAGTTAACACTAGGTATATATTCACAATGATGCTATTAGCACCGTGTTTAAGTAATAGTTCATGCTACACACATATGTAATAATTACACTAATATGTTTGGTAAGAGGAAGAATTAAAGTATAGGAATTTCGCTCACATTTTTGTAAAGAGAGAATATAAAACCATTAGGAAAAATTACCACACTCAGTACATCTATACGGGTTTCGAACTCTGATATTTCCGTAATAGACTGTCCAGTCTATTGCGAGAGTAACGCCTTATGTCAATATATTTATACTATATAGTTTATATATTATATATAGATGGGTTTTAATTATTTTTCTTATCTGTTTAATTTTTCTTTCTTCATTTATTTTATTTTTAATGTGTAAATAAATGAAATCAATAGTTAAAATAAATATCTTATTTCAGTACATAATTTTTTTTATCTATAGACATTTTATAAAGTAGTTTTTAATAATTATTTTAGTAGTACCCGAGTATAATTATATTTGTGCACTATATTAAAGTGGTTAGACGCCAGAAAAAAAACCACTGTAATTAACTTCACCCGAATAAAATTGTTGTTGTTATTATTATTATTACTTATATAAAAAAAACTTGGTCGCATGACATTTTAAGGTAAAACCTAATCAAAATAGAATAGTAGCTCTAAAAATGATTACATATCGCAAGTTGTTGAGAATAATCGACGATATGAGATTAGTTTGGAAGCAAAATATTGGGGTGTGGGGGGGGGATAGTGGGGGGGGGGGCAGTAAGAGAGGTAGGATGGGGCAAGGTCAGAAAGGAAGGGTGGTGGGGAGGAATGGAATTTGAAATTTGTTTCCTCTCATTGGAATGGGATATAACCCGAGGGAAATAGCACGCAGTACAAGTTGAGCAACAACAGTAGCAAGTATGAAAACAAGAACCCTGCCAGAGGAACGGGTATTGGGGTCGGGGTAGTTTGGGTAGGATTATAAGGAAAAGGGGGGGGGGGAGGAAAGAGAGAAAAGTTCGAACGAGTGAGCTGGTATGATATTGGAGTTCCATAGTACAAACAGACATCAAGATTTTCTCTGGATTTATATTCTTTATTCCATTTCTTGGATGTTGCCTTGTCTTGTCTCGTTGAAGCAAACCTTTGCTCCAAGAAAGATTGTTTTTGTTTCTTATCAGTGGAATTACAGAGGTGAAATGTATATAGGAATAGCATGTAATTAGTTATTATAATATAAACTCACACAGTCTAGTTTACATTGGAAGATATTGTAGCTGGTAATTAGAATTATTTTTTAGCACCGCGTTGTACTACCTCTTCGGTTTATACGCATTTGTACTAATCAAACTAATTACACTCCAAGTTGGGGATGAGGAAGGCCGAATTTAGAGGGATTTTACCATCTTTGGAGTGGAAAACCATTTAGAAAAAAGCACCCGACTGGTATTCGAACCCCGAACTCTCTATCATCAGTAGTCCAATCCATTGCCTTAAGACGATTCGATCACCGAAGCGGGTATTTATTATTTCTACACCCCTTGTTCTGGTCTAGTTTTGTTCGTTTATTCCAACTACCCCTGCCACGCTTTTCATTTTCTCTCTCTCTCCTTGTTTTATTTCAATGTCCGTTTCAGACAGACGAGTTTGGACAGCTTCCTTGGGAGCGTGAAACAAAATGAAAACTGACTGAGTGAAAGTTTGACATTTATTATTTTCATATCCAATCATGCCGAGGGAAAAATATGAGCGAATATTGAGGATAAATTTACGGAGTGTACTAAAAAAAAAGTTGTTTAAAATCAATAGAATACCCATGTAATAAATAAATGTAGAGATTCATATTAAATCATAAATAAAGATAGTCTACTTGTTATAAATACCTAAATATTTTCCAACCCTTGCTTTTCATCCCTTATATGATTAGCTACTGTAAAATATATGAAGAGTCTGAAGATTTAAAAGTTTTCTAACAGATAAATATTTTTGTTTTTAATAATTTGTATAGTTTAAAACGTGAAGCAGCTCTTTTCAACAATAATTTCAGGAGTTTAACAAAACAGATTTTTATCAATTTAATTTAATAAATATGAACAAATAGGTTGAAAATCATTGTAATAATGGAAATGTACGTGTGAAGTGGACCACAATTCATGTCCATCACAGACTTGGCCTTAAAACAACGAGTGAAGAATGACTGAGCACGGAATTAATCCAGGATGTCACAGTGGTTAGAGCATCGGGGAAGCTAGGCCAAAGATCCCGGGTTTGAGTTTCTTGTATGTGTGTCATTTTTCAACTAATTAAATTAAAACTAATTTAATTTCAAATAATTTAATAAAAAATGTTAAAGTTATTTACAGATATTTAAAATATATATATAATATGCAAGCTTAAGCCATAATTTAAACATGCGAGCATTTCTTTTAAACGCCAACTTCTTGAGTTCTATTATATTGATAATTTAATTTATAGATGTTTTATGTAAATTATTTACTTTGATGATTATCGTTTCAAAGTTTATAAAATTTTAATAATGAAGCCACAATATATTATATATATATATATATATATATATATATATATATATATATATAATATATTATATATTTACTCAACGTTAGTCGATGAATGTATAGAGATTTTAATTATAGACTTCTCAATGTCATAAATAGAAAGAGGTTCGTCTTCTACAAAAAGGGGTATTTTATTATATATATAATTTTATATAAAAATCACAAACATCTTAACTTACGCTGGGACTTACTGAAAACCCTTTGATATGGAGAAGCAATAAAGTTGACTTGGTCAATTTTTCAACCAAATCTGATTCCTATTTTAATTAATAAATGAGACGTTAGAGACAAGATGATAGAGCACCTAAAGTGTCGTATGTATTGGTGACATATTTAAAATTTTAATCTGACTCAGAATTAATTGCTAATAAAATACTATGTTAATATTTATCTCAATCTAAATATATTAATTAATTATCTCATTCCTCTTACTGGTTTCCCAAATATGATGTTAAATACCCTTTTATTTAAGATAAGACTATATGCGATACATTTAAATAAGGCGGGTTGTCATAATATCTTAACGGCGAATTAGGTTTTTTTTTTGCTCATCTGGAATGGTTTCTACTAGGAAGTTCAGTATCTGACAGAAACGTTACTAAAACTAGTTTAATATTAACATACGTTAAGTCATTTGATCTATAGTTTTCAATTTTTATATATATTATTAATACCTATAAGTTATAACAAAAATAATAATAATACAAATTAACTTTGATTAATGATTAGAAGTCCAACTATATCAGATCATTTGAAAGACGTGATAGTTAAAAGTAATTGTGTTGTCACAATGTATATCAATGAAATATTTTTATCATAGCCTTTACCTTTTAAACTAATTCAGTGTATTGAATTTGTTTTAATTTTTGTAGTTTTATTTTTTTTTAACATTTCAATTGTAACCTACCTTGGTGGTTCACTGGTCCAAGTTATTATACTCACAATAGATTTAGAATGCCAATGACGGGTAGATCGGGGTTCGGATTTTGGTTAGGTGAACGAGGGCATATTTTTCCTAAATGGCTTCTCTCACTACCCACCCCCCCCCCCCCCCATGTAAATGTGGATCAACTTGCTTTAAATTCAATCTTCCTCAACACTACACATTCGTACAATCAGAATGAAGAGTGAGAAATAGCGCTAAAATAGTTTTATATTTACTGTACGATAAAAAGGAATTGTAATTAATTATTAATAAAATAAATACACATCCTTTTAATCATGACACTTTTATCAGTTTTAAATTAGAAAAAAAATAACAAACTTTGAAAATGTGCATAAAATCTTATCCTATTACACAAAGTACCAAATATTAAACCTAGTTTTAGTAATAACAAAAGTTCCATGCCTTCCTTTAGGAATGACACTTCCAAGTTACCCTCTCCAGGAAGTACAAGTTTGCCTGCCGGGTACCTTACCTCCACCCTTAGCTCTCTTATTTCACCCCACTTTATCCCCACACCCTCAAGTTCTGTACATGACAGGACCACTCCTGGTTTATCCGTACGTGACCGGACGATCTCCACAGATGTCGTGACCCTCTACCAAAACACTTCTAACAACTTTGTGTACAAGTTACCACTTCGAAAACCTCCTCCCCCTCCCCCTAGACCCCCTTTAAAAACCTAGACGGGGAAGTTTCTCCGTCGAAGACGGTGGTCATTAAGACGCAATCTACGTGCCGAAATTATTATCGTCACAGAGAGTGTATCTGAGACAAGGTTTTTTTTTGTGTGTTATTTTCTTGTTTCCTGTTGGTAGACATGCTATGCTCGTTTATATACCGCTTTGGTTAGTTTGCTAGAAGGTTTTTTTTTCCCCTAAGCACCACGTCTTACTACACGATGGGTTTTACACTTATGTACTAATTACTCTAAGTTGTTTATTGGATTAGGAAAGTTATATTTATAGGAAGTGTATCCACACTTGTGAGGATGTGGAGTAAAAAATCATTTGTAAAAATCAACGCTCAGTACACCTGACCAAGATTCGAGCCTTGATCTATCAGTCATCGGCAGTCTAATCTACTATAAGAGTAGCACGTTGGACCACGCGGCCATCGAAGAAGGTAAGTATTGTTGTTGATATAACCATTTCATAATTTTAAAAAACTTAAGGGGGAATGAAAGGTGATACGACGAAAAGCAAGTGTTTTACAGTTTTTATGGCAACACAATTTGTTGGCCAAAATTGTTGGCCGAGTATTTATATGAATATTTGAATTAGAGATGGAAATGAAATTATGTTCGAATGATCGAGGTTTGAATCTCGGTCGGGTGAACTGGGGTGGTTTTTCCTAAATGGTTTTCCACTCTCCTTCCACGCAAATTAGGGTTCACTTCCTCTGATTCAACCTTCCCAATTCCTAAACCATGAGCGTAATTAGTACTTAAAAGCGTATAACCTGAACGGGTAGTAAGACGCGGTGCTAAATATTGGAGATTATCTAGGCCTTCTTTAAGGTACTAGATACACAAACCAACTTTCATAGGAACAACTTTTTATAGCACCGCATCTTACTACCCATTCGGATTATACGCCAATATTAAGTGTTATACATGGGCTATACCGGCCTTTAAGACGTTTATTTTGAGCTATATTAAATAACCTAGATTTTAACCGTGGAGGAGATGGGCTCTTGAAAGGAACCGTGGAGGGAGATGGGCTCTTGAAAGGAACCGTGGAGGGAGACGGGCTCTTGAAAGGAACCGTGGAGGAGACGGGCTCTTGAAAGGAACCGTGGAGGGAGATGGGCTCTTGAAAGTAACCGTGGAGGGAGACGGGCTCTTGAAAGTAACCGTGGAGGGAGACGGGCTCTGAAAGGAACCGTGGAGGGAGACGGCTCTTGAAAGGAACCGTGGAGGGAGATGGGCTCTTGAAAGGAACCGTGGAGGTAGATGGGCTCTTGAAAGGAACCGTGGAGGGAGATGGGCTCTTGAAAGGTCTTGTTTAATCTGTGCTACCCACCCAAGCTAAGCTTTATCAGTGGGGCTATACAGACCTTTAATATGTTCGGTTCGAGCTGTATTAACTAGGATTTGTGAAAATCTCACTACCAGTAATACAAGGAACAAGGGAACTCAAAGACCTTAAGATAAGAATAGATTTCATTTCTCTGTTAACCTCATTTAACTTATTCTGTTTTATTTTTACAAATTTTTATCTCAAACTTATTTAAGCATAATATTATTCATTTCATATGCTTGAAATCTAACTGTAATTCATTTTCTTTATGTCATGTATTTTATGAATTTGTGATGATAGTACTTATTGTAATATGAGATAAATATGAACTCAGAAACTTTTAAGACAAAATAGATTTCTATTCTTGGTTAACTCAGTTAACTTTTATTATTCTACTTTTACAAGTTTATATCTTAACCTTATTTAAGCATCTTATTATCATTACATCATTTTTAATTCCAGTTCTAAAATCAGGTTCTTTGTTACATGTGCTTTAATGTGTTCTTTTGTTTATGTTTATATATACATATACATATATATATATATATATATATATATATATATATATATATATATTATATATACTAGATAGCTGTTGCCCGCGGCTTTGCTCGCGTGGAAGTTGATTATATACAAATACGAAAATATACATATGTATTTACAGATTAATTTAAAATATTACGTTACGTTGATGACCATAACTTGACCTCAGATCAAAAATAATGCAAGTCCGATACAAACTTTCACCCCCTTTTTCATCCCTTATTAAATCAAATTTCCAAAATTCCTGAAACACGTATTTGTTTTACGTCAATAACCGAAATACAAAATTTTATTTATGTAACTTTCAAAATGACGGACTTTCATACATATTATCATACATATTATCATCCCCTATTTTGATCCCTTTGGGGTGGAATTTTCTAAAATCCTTTCTTAGTGGGTGCCTACATAACAAAATGAATATACAGTCCGCATTTCATGCTTGTAGCCTTGATAGTTTGCGCTCGGCGATGATGAATCAGTCAGTCAGTCAGTCATTTTATAAGTATAGATATATATGTTGTTACTTGACTCACATTTTTAATGTGGTTATAACCTTTTGATAATGGGAAATATATTATTCTAACTTTTATTAACTTTCATTTGGATCAATTAGTCTAATAGATTATTTTCTATTCCTTTAGTATAATTATGTTTTTGCGTTATTCTTACACTATTAACTCTCTTGTAAGTTCATATCCATACTCGGACTTTATTACTTTTAGAGTTCATTTTCATCCAGAATTTATTAACACTATCTTTTTTGATCCTATTCTACAAATTCTTCTTTTTTTGAATTCTATTTTTAACGATTTGATATATAACTAAGCTAGGATTTATTGTGGGATTATAGAGACCTTAAGACGTCAGATTTGAGTTGTATTAGCTAATTAGGCATTATCTGCGAGATTACACAAAACTTAAGACGTCAGGTTTGAGTTGTGTTAGCTAAGCTAGGCTTTATCTGTGGTGTGATACGGGATTTCAATATGTACTAAGTCCATAAATCAGATTCCCTAACCTTTCAGCCATGAGGAAGATCACCACAACCTCATATACTACATTTTCGATGACGCACACAAAACTCTTGATATTGATTTCATATTTTCATATACAGAAATAATGTATAAAAGTGAAAATAGATTCGTGTGTTTTTTGAAAATAAATTTCCCTCTCAGTTTCCGGACAAGGTAGCGCGCCTCCTCGCCTTCAAGCTTTATTCATTTCACGTTATTTTTATACGACAGAGCGTAGGTGGCTTTGTAATGATCATTTTGCGAACCATACTCTGTGTCAGGTCATTCTTAATGGTAGTGTGTTTACTCTCGTAACCATGTCGCTGAACCAGACTAACATAATATGTAACATGAAACCTTTCTACAAGGTGGCCATAAAGTTTGGACAAATAGGAAAATACACAGATACATCAAAATAGGTAAATATACGTGCTTATACGTCTTTCAAAAACGTGAAAACATAAATAATAATAATAGAGTAGAGTCTAAATTTTCCGACCTAAACGGGACCGACAGGTGGTCGGATTACCGAAATGTCGGATAATACGGAAACAGTTGAAGAAGGAAATGGGAAGGGCAGAGAAACAATTCCAAATTACTGTAAATAGAAGTGCAGAATAGGTATGAAATAAGGTTTGTTAGAAATTTTTCTTTTTTAAGGTTTGAAGTTTTTTTCAATTGAAAAAATTCTTTTTTTTTCTTTTCCCTTGCCATATTTCTCACAAAGTAAAATTACATTAATGGGAAAATTCAAAACTTAATGCAGTATGAACGAGTACAGTACAAACATTCACTAAGGTGGGTGAACAGAGCTATACCCACGGGGGTATGTCATTCACTAAGACGGGTGAACAGAACTATACCACGGGGGTATGTCATTCACTAAGGCGGGTGAACAGAGCTATACCCACGGGGCTATGTCATTCACTAAGGCGGGTGAACAGAGCTATACCCACGGGGTATGTCATTCACTAAGGCGGGTGAACAGAGCTATATCCACGGGGTATGTCATTCACTAAGGCGGGTGAACAGAGCTATACCCACGGGGGTATGTCATTCACTAAGGCGGGTGAACAGAGCTATACCCACGGGGGTATGTCATTCACTAAGGCGGGTGAACAGAGCTATACCCACGGGGGTATGTCATTCACTAAGGCGGGTGAACAGAGCTATACCCACGGGGGTATGTCATTCACTAAGGTGGGTGAACAGAGCTATACCCACGGGGGTATGTCATTCACTAAGGTGGTGAACAGAGCTATACCCACGGGGGTATGTCATTCACTAAGGCGGGTGAACAGAGCTATACCCACGGGGGTATGTCATTCACTCAATGACAAAGAAACGAGGGTAGCGGGAAAATAATATGCATGCGGATAATGCACAACAATGTAAATTGCACATCATGAGGATGCTGCGGATTAAATGGAATGTCGGATATCCGAAGGTCGGATTATCGAGACTCTAATGTATTAGGATTTTTAAGAAAAACAAAGGGTTAGCCAAAGGAATGGGTAACTATAAACAGGAGAATAGCTGATGGTTCTTTGTTGCAAATTGTAATTTACCTATGTGTGTATACTCTATGGACACCCAATATAATGACATCATCACATTAGATCTATAAATATACTAAACATGTTCACCATAGCCACAGGAGAAGAAAAACAACCTTTTATTTTATAAATTTAAAGTAATTGCATAATTTTAATTTCTCGTGTAGCCCTATTCAGTGGTTGCATGGTTTAAAACATCACTCTTACAATGTATTGGACTGACAATGTTGGGGAGATCAGGGTTCAAAACCTGGTCTGGTGTAATGAAGGTGTTTTTCTTTTTACCTAAATGACTTTTCTATTATCCCTCCACGCACATTTAAGTACACTTCCTCTATATCAAACCTTCTTGATCCCTAAGATATTAGCATAATCAGTACATATAAATTATATGTAATCCGAACGGGTAGTAAGACGTGGTGCTAAATGCACTAATATAAAGATAGTATTATGATCGATACTTTTTTTACCGCAGTATTATGATGGACGTTTTGTAAGTCCCTTGAGATAAAAAAAAAAATTGGTCTTGAGCATTTTGTCTACCTGTCTATCTAGAACTGGAGCCACAGCGGAAATTATTATTGATATTTGGATGTTATGTGCTCATACCTTGAGGTGAATTCTATTTTTTAAGTCTATATCTAAAGTTAAAGACATTTCAATGATTATTAATTATTAAAAACTATATTTTTTCGAAAATGACTATAAGGACTTTGATTAAACTGTCTATATGTAATAAGCATTAACTTATATTATATATGTATATATAATTATTTTTTAAAGAAAAATTTATTCAACTGTAGTTTGTTGATTTTTTTTAAAATTTTAAATTGCTATAAAATTAATCCAAATATGGATCTAATGATCCAGTTATAGGTATTTTGTCACCGCGTCTTACTACCCGTTTGGGCTATTGGAAAATTATTTATTTCAAAATGGATATATATATGTGTGTATATAAATGTATATACATTATTTTAAAGAGAAATTTAAGAATAGTTGACTGATAGTAGATTTTTGAAAATGTTGTTCCAAATTAAAATACACTATGAAAAGGTTTGTAAGTTTGTGTCTTATTATTAATCTTATTTTAAAGTTTGACATAGAGGCGTATAATTTTTTGATTAAAAGGGTAGGAATGATATATACAACTTAGAGGGCATTAATTCTCATTTGCATGGAGGGAAGAGAAAATAAGAAAGCAAAGATATTAAAAACTCTTGTGGCCTTTCCATCCATACTCCCCTATACCTCTTCACTGAACCTGGTCAGTATTTAAACCCCTTTCTTACATTTTATACCACTCGGAAATTGCTGGAGGTATTAGTTATAATACTTATTCACGTTTTACATGCGCCTAGGAATATCGTAGTAAAATAAAAATCCCAACATTTGATTTTTAAGGTGGGAGAGTAAACTACCCGAGCTAAGGGCAGTATTTTTACAGTTTTTATATCAAAATATATTACCTTGGTCAAAATAAATTAACTATTTCTCAATTATAAACATAGAGTATAATTTTCTTCACATGGTGACATCATTTTTGAATATCTGTCAGGGGTGTCCTGGAATTTAATGACAACTTTTCCTCTTCATTTAAAATTTTATCATCTGAAGCTGCTGTGCTCATGACAGATATTCAACAACTGTTGATAACATCATGTGAAGAAAATTAATCTCTGTGTTTCTAATGGAGCAATGTTTTATATATTTTAGACAAAAAAAAGTTTTGCTATAAAAACTACAAACACAATTGACTTAAATCACGTTTTATACACTCCCCCCCCCCCCCCTTAAGAGTAAATATAGCCAAGGAGGGAAAACTTATTGTATCGTAATTTAATTAAAATAAATCGAGAAAAGCTTTACTTTGGTCTATCTATTTTTAAGATATTGATTAATTGATTAACGATCAAATAAATATTAGAGATAGTAATAAAATAATATGTTTTTTATATATTTTATTTTAGTTTACTTGGCGTCTTTACTTCATTTTACTTTTACTTTATACATTTAAAAAGCTAGAAGTTTCGCAGCAAATAAATATTAGGGGTTTATTATAAAAATAATAACTTGCAAAAACAAAACAAAATATCAACTTAAATAGTTTAAAACTAAACAAATAAAATATCCAGGTTACAGTTCCTAAATATTTAATGAACTACTTCAACATGAATCGCTTTTCAACTGTCTCGAACAATAATTACAAACCCCCACCCACCCACCTCTCATTGTTAGAAAAGTAGCAGAAAATGGCGCGACATATTTTCATCTTATTTTGCATTCACCTTCACCTTGTTTTCTCTTCATTCTTTCACTACTCTTTTTCTCTCTCCCTCCTTTCCTTGTACAGCTCGTATTTAACTTAGAAGACAGACGAGCTAAAAAAAGGTAAAGAAAAGTCAACTTCATCTGTGACTGCCTGAGGGGAAAAGTCCTTTTCCTGGCATTTCTTCTTTTGAGAAAGGCAGTAACCAAGTTAACTTGCCGCATCGCCTCATTTCCCCGACATAGACATAATGTGTCCCTCTAATTGTATTCTAGTGAGTCTAGCCTACAATGACATAACTAATGTTTCGTTTACTCCTAGTGGCTAGGGAAGTTAAATGTTGTTCGAAGAAACACTGGTTTGATTCCAGTCGGTACCTTCAAAATGTAATTTCTGTGTTACAGGTTATGGATTAACGGAAATACATATAAGGTCCTTGGCCCTGTCGAGTGCAAGTCTAAAACCTATTTTATGGGATGGTGGGCGGGAGAGTGAAGGCATGGCGTGGCTTTACAACTGACCAAAGTATCACTCCGCACCAACAAGAACAGAGGGATAAAGGAAACCGTAGCTGCCGCTAGCTACCGTAAAGGTCTTGTGGAAAAATAAGAAGTTTGTAAATGTAAGTTTTCTAGAGAACGAGTGAAATGATTGTTTTAATATTTTCAACACACCTTCTAAGATAATGTATAGATGTTTATTAATTGTTACATTTTCTTGTTTTTTGTTATGAAACCGGCAGTTTTCTATTGAAAGATGTAAATTTTATTGACATTTGATCAATGTTAAAATTATAGAGGAGGTGTGTATATAAATATTATAACTTAATCAACATGCTTCTATTCTTGAACAAACCGTTTTCGGAAAGAAAATTACAAAACAATAAAAATTCTTGAAGATGACCGTTTGTATCCATGGCTCTGCATTTCCACGCCAAATGAAAAGGACCTTAAGGTGTCAGCTAACTTATGCCATAAATAATTATAAAATCTTTTAATGCTACTAAATTATAGTCCAAGTTTCGTGGTCAACGCTTAATCAGACAACTATAAAAGTTACAAGATCTACTTTTGAGTATTCATACGTAAAACCATTTGATCTGCAGCTGTCACTTTTAATAGATACGAGGCACAAATAATATAACATGTTATCAATATAGACCTCAAAAAAAAAGTTTATAATTTATAAGTGTTTATTTCTAGTGAAGTCCTACTGTACCGTAGAGAATTTGAGAATATGTATTCCGTATTTACAAAAAATATGGTCCAAAGCGCTAATAACCCAAAGTATAATAAAAATTTGTGTTTTAATAAGCTATATGGTAATAGACAAAGAAAAATACTTCGAGTCAGTCCACAAACGAGCCCTACTGACCCGCGGCTGCAATTTGTTGCCAAAGATAGTACAACTTCTGCTGATAAAAGGTGGCATGTGGTCAGCACAACGAACCCTACTGTAGTTAATCTCAGTTTTCTAGACCAGGGCTGCCACTCTTTAATTCAAGTTACTCTTAAATTAAATTATAAATATTATTATTAGATTTCCATGGACAACTAAATCCACGCTCACGTGTTAATTCGCCAAGTGTTCATCAGCTGCCATCTTTGACATCTTATGCCAATGTTGACCGATATAAGATAAATATAATGACACTTGTCGATTTTGGTAACTTTATTTTTAAACTAAATATCACTACCCGCTTAGGCTATACAAGTATCTTAGCTAGGCAAAAATATCTGTTTTGGTAGTCGCATGGTCTAAGGCATAACTTTTGGAATAGGCTGGATTGCTGATGACAGGGATGTCGAGGTTCGAGTCCCGGCTGGGTGTATTGAGGATGGTTTTTCCACTTTACCTCCACGGAAATGGGGGTATAGTTCTTCTGAATTCAACTTTCTTAGTCACTAGCTCACTATCGTAAATAGTACATATGTGTATTATCTGAACAGTTAATGAGACGCACTGATAAAACAAACTACGCTAATGTGTAAGGGATAAGTAAGGTAGAGATATAGGCTAAATGTGCCCAATTTTGCATGCATGGAGTGTGAAAACCATTTAGGTAAAAAAAACTCAGTACACCCAATCTAGACTCGAACTCCGATCTCCCCATCATCGGCAGTACAGTTCTATGCAAAAGTGACGCCTTAGAGTTTAGACCATGTGATTATGTGGATCACTAACTACTTGCTACTATAGTTATTCACATAGGGATCAAATTATAAATCAATTTCTTAAGGGTGACCTGATGGTCTAGGGGTAAGGTGTCGGACTTCTGTGCTGGGGTCCGGGGTTCATTCCTCGGTCCTGGCAGAGATTTATATGATTGCCAAACCCTTCCTTCACCTCTGACAAGATATCTTGTGAATGGGTGGAATGTCAGGCCTCCAGCGTGGTTCGGATTCCACGTTAAACTGTAGGTCCTCCATATATCTCACAATCACCCTACCATTACACATTAGCGTAAGTGCGTATAACCCGAACTGGTAGTAAGACGCGGTGCTAATAATAATAATAATAATAATTTCTTAGTAGATAATTTTTTTTAATATATTAATGACTTATCCTTGTATTTAAAAAGCTTTTTAAAAATCACTAAACTTTTTTTGCTTCTGTCTTACTAAGTGGTCGTGGTGTATATTTGTTAACTACACTATTGGTATATGGATGAAAATCTAGAATTTAGTTATAAAGTACCCGCATTTGCTTGAAGGGGATGGTGAGAAACCATTTAGGAAAATATATTCTCAGTATATCTTGCTGAGATTCAAACCCTGGCCTTATTGGCACCAACAAGCTTTACTAGATTCTACTGATATTTGGTTCGCGTGCCCACCAGCACGAGTAGATATTTCTACTGTTACCAATAAGGGTAATTAAAATAACTAATATACAGAACGAGCAGTAAAGCGTGGAGCAAGATAATAAAATCAATTATTGCTTCATTAATTATAGTGATGAAAAACAAATGGTTATAAACCGTTTTTTTATATTACACCCAACATTTTAGAAAAACAATTTTATCATGTGCATTGTGTATTGTTTTTAGAAATTGATTTTAACTATGCATAGTGTTTGGTTTTTAAAATGTGTGGTATTTATTACGATTACGTATAAAATTGAACCAAATTTTAAAAAAAAACTTTTTTTCGTATATTTTAGTTATTTAACTAGAGCTTTATGAACCGACCTATTATAACAGCACATAACTTAAAGATTAACTTAAATCTAGAAAAGACACACACACCAGCCCCCCAACCGTTAATTCATGACTGCGAAGGTGTAAACCTATATTTCACTAAAGATACATTTTTTGGCCATGCCGGGAATATAACCCTGGGTTCTTAGCTAAGTAAACATACACGCTACTCTCTGAGCTAAGGTGTCAGGCATTAAGAATACTAATTTATTAGCTACCACAAGTATGCAATTATAGTATGACTATGCTATGAAGAGATTATAGAAAAAACAAAATATATTTTCTTAGGTTAACATTGATAAATCATTATATTATTATTGTAATATTATAGCTGTGGATTAGATCTATCAAAAGTAGCCACTGCAGTTCATAAGTAAGCTTTATATAGTATATTTTCTAGCTGTAAGTTAAGGTTCTTCCTAAAACAATTGGATTGTAGAAGTTTCAAAGCTCGTGACAATAATAATAATAATATTTAGCACCGCGTCTTACTACCCGTTCGGGTTATACGCTTTAATTACTAATTACGCTAATGGATTAGGAATTGGGAAGGTTGAATTAGAGGAAGTGAACCAGCATTTGCGTGGAGGGAGAGTGGAAAACCATTTTGGAAAAATCACCCCCAGTTCACCCGACCTATATTCGAACCTCGATCTCCCCGTCCTCAGCAGTTGAGCTTAACACGACAAGCGCGTTAGCCAACTACGCCACCGAGGCGGGTCTCATGAAAATAGATTCATGATACGTCTACGATTCCCAACATCAGCTTCAAATTGAAATTACTTACTAGCTCTCCTTGAATTTATTTCATCCGTTTCCTGCCCTCAACCCCCTTATTTTCTCTTTCCAAAGTATTTAATTAATTTTGCAGTTGGAAATTAATAACCATCAAAATCGCAAGTAGCAAGAGGAAAAACGTCTTGTTTAGAGAAGATTTTTTTTTTCTTTTTCTCAATTTATTAAGAGTGAGAAGTTTGAGACTAGTGTGTTTTTGCCACGTGCTTTTTGAGATATAGTAAAGGAAACTTTCTAACATTATTTGGTCGATTTTTTAAACTTTGTTTTTTTTATTGTTTTTGTTGTTACATAAAGTTTCTAATTAATATAATTGCACTGTACTGTAGATGGGTGAACATCAAGGTAGGCTTTATATTCACTGTTGAAGTAATTAGTCAAATTCTCTATCTGAATAAAGTTTGTGAGGAAGTTACAATACAGAGGAGGGCTATACAAAACAATATTTCAATGCCTGTAACATGCTAAGCCAATTTCAGTAATGACAATAATATATTTAAATAATACGCTCCACTTATGATGAAACCCTACAGTCTTACCTTGGTGGACTACACTATGTGGGTGACCTGGTGGTATAGGGGTAAGGTGTCAGACTTCTGTGCTGGAGGTCCGGGGTTCAATCCTCGGTCCTGACACAGATTTATCTGATTGCCAAACCCTTCCTTCACCTCTGACAAGACTGTGTATTAATCACAACTTGTGAATGTGGGGAGTGCCAGGCCTCCACCGTGGTTCGGATTCCACGTTAAGCTGTAGGTCCTCCATTTCAGCTCAAATCACCCTACCACTATACATTAGCGTAAGTGCGTATAACCCGAACGGGTAGTAAGACGTGGTGCTAATAATAATAATAAATAATAATTGACTACAATATGGCCTTATCGGATAAGCTGACCATAGAGGAAACAATGGAAATAAGCAAAGTAACTTGCTAGAATTACGAATGGATGGATGGAATTTATATATAATTATACATCCCAACGAATTAAAATATGAAAATTAATAATAAAATGTGTTCAAAGAAATTAAACATATTTCGGTAAACTTAATATATATATATGTGTGTGTGTGTGTGTTGTGTGTTGTGTTGATATTGTTAGCACCGCGTCTTACTACCCGTTAAAAGTTATATGCTCAGGTACTAATTACATTAATGGTTTTAGGGATTAGGAAAGTTATACTTAGAGGAAGTGTACTCACATTTTCATGGAGGGAGGGTAGACTAAATTTTTTTGGAAAAACCACCCCCAGTACACCCTACGGAGATTCGAACCTCAATTTCCTAGTCATGGACAGTCTAGTCCACCACAAGGGTAGTACGTTAAGCCACGTGACCATCGAAGTGAGTTGACCTATATTTAATTTGTAAACATACACTTCTTCTTGGCAACCCGAAGGTTGTGGTTTGATGTCATTTCTATCCATCGGAAGTTAGGCATGCACTAAGCTTAGGGTTGGTTATTGTTACCTGCACCATCTGGTAGATAATGTGGTGGTTATCCTGTAGCTTCAAACTGAATATTCTTTGAGCGAGCGTGAAAGTATGACAATTTTGCGGTAAAGGTATTTTCACAAACCCCCCAAGTTTATTTTAAATGTCACATCTACATGGGACTGACGGCTTTACTTTCCCTTCAAAGGAAGTTGTGCTCCGGATGTTTTTTATCGCTAAAGAAAAATTCATTTACCTCAGTTGGGTTTGAACCCACGAACATCGGGTGCTGAGGCGAGAACTATGTTAGTCAACCTCGACACTCAAAGATGGTAAACAAATCCAAGTGTTTCAGAGAAGATAACAAACCCACAAATAAAATATCTTAACCCTTTGTCAAGCTTTAGTAATAATAATAATAATAGTAATAATAATAAAGGAGAAACCTTCTAAGAAAGTTTAAAAGACGAAAGAGAATTTTCAAACAAAAAAAAACAAATAAAAAAATGGCTACCATGAGGTTGTCGGTAAATACGGTTCATTCCAGCTTTCAAGAGATACCAGCAGAGACAAAGATTCACAGAGCGCATGAGAGTTTTAGGAGAGGGTTATTTTTTTTTACAACCCCTCCCCTCCCCTTCATACCCTCTGTCTTATGGGAGGGCAACTTTGTTAGCTCTTTATCTGCAATCTGATTGTGGGGTGATTCATTACGAACCCCGGGGTCAGAAGCGGCTTGTGGCTAATTCCTAGCGTCAAGAAGAGAGAGCACTCCCGTCTTTTTATAGGGAAGAAGGGGGTTGGGTAGGGGCAAGAGGGTGAAGGGATTTTGTGACCGTAACCAAGTGAAATCCTTAACGTAAATGTGTGTAGCGATAGTGTACGCTTTAGTTTTATCTGAAAGGATTTCTGAGCTAAATTTGCCATTCATTATAAAATTTATCTTCGTAAAAGATATACAGGTTGCTCCCAGATTAACGGCTAATCGTTGGGAAGTGGTATTGGGTCAAAAAACTAATTCTAAATTTTTTTTGGGAGATTCTATAGTTTTCCCTTTTTTCACGCAAACAGCAAAAAACTAGACAAAAACAAAATAGGTAGGTAAAATATTATTTATTTTGTTAAAATTTATGGCCTCCAGCAAGAGACAAGAATTTCACCTATTGATGATAGAACGAGTGGCTATCTTGAGCTATATCAATCCAGTCCACCTCACTACACACTATCCCTATCTTGAGCTAGTTCAATACAGTCCACCTATTTACACCCTACCCCTATCTCTATCTTGAGCTAGTTCTATCCAGTCCACCTCACTACAACCTATCTCTTTTAGGTCCATTCTAATGTTATCCTCCTATCTTCTTCTAGGTCCTCCCAATGGTGTATTACCATTCGTTTGGCAAGTCAGTACCCTAAGCACGGTTCTAGAATCTTCCATCACGTTGCATGTTCTGCCTAGCGTATTCCATGAGACTTGACTATCGTATCAATGTTTTGTGATGATTTTAGGGTATAAAATTCATCATTATGAATCTCGTGCACTCCCCAGTATATTAATCCCTTTTTGGACAAATTATCTTCTTAAATGCCTTGCTTTCTAAAACCCTAAATTTATTTTCATTTATTAAAATGACCAGGGTTGAAAATTAAACTAAATGTTTTTCATAAAAAATTTTTAATTATTATTTATTGATATTATGTGAAAAAAATTGTTATAAAAAGTTTCAAAAATAATTTAAAAAGTATTATTTTTCGTTATATATATATATAATATATTATGTTAATATGTATGTATATTAGGCCAGAGTATTTTTAGTATTTGCCAATGAGCTAGAAAACTTAAATTTGGTGAAACTGTAGAGGAGCCGCCACTCAAAATGTAAGCACAAAAAAAATTAAAATTTACAAAAACCAAAGTTTTTTAAGTTAATCATTTTAATTCGTTGACATGCTAATTGCACTTCAAAAGCAAAGAAAAATTATATAAGAAATTAAAATGTCAAATACAAAAAGAAATCACATATTACATTACAATGACCTGATTTTATAGTTTGGTTTGTTGTTTCGTATCCATAAATAAATAAATGTGTAAATAGAAAATAGCAAATAAAAATTACAGAGGTGACGTCAATATGCTTATTTAACTTCAGCTTACACTTATATTCATATGTGTTCAGACTGTTCAATTATAACACTGATTTTTAAAAGGTATCTTGAAGATGGAAGATTATGGGACGATACATTGACAGACAAAATCTGTTTTAGTTTAGAGACTATATCCTTTCTGGCGGTTATAGGACTTCATTTGTTTGTTTGTAATGCAGCTCTAAGGAAAATACCATAGGCCTGTCAAAGGAAATATTTACTACACGGCTCGGTAGTTCTAGAAATAAATAACTTTAGCCATAGAGATGTTTCAAAGTATAATTTTTTTTATTTAATGCCACCTACATGTTAAATCAAATCTTTCTTAGTACCGCATCTTACTACCTGTTTGGATTATAGGATTATTCGCTTATGTACTAATAACTCTAATTGTTTTAGGGGTTAGGAAGGTTATATTAATATACAGTATACATGCATTTGTATTGAAAGAGTGGAAAACAATTTTGTGAAAAAAATCTCAAATCACCCGACCAAGATTCAAACCTGGATTTACCTGCTGCGAAAGTAGAAGCTTAGTCCATACGGCCACCGAAGTGGATTTCTATCAACTCATAGTTATTTTTACCAAACTATGAAAGTATTCAGCAACATTTGAAAAGTTGTTATCAAATAAATTTTATATTAATGCATTTTTCCTTATTTAAATAATTCCCTTATATTACGATGCATTTAATATCAAATATTTTTTTTATCATTCAAGAATCGAAGCTATTTCTTTTAAATGCCAATTTATCTTCCGGAACTTGAAACATCTGTTCAATTTCTTTAAATCGATCAAGAGATATCAACAGCTGTGTCTTTTCTTCTTTCCCTTCTATTTAGTATATCTCATTAGACCACTCAACTTTACCCCCCACCACCACTTTCTTGAAACAAGGGAGAGCACAAAAAATAAAGGAGCATGCAAGAAAGAACAAGGAGGAAAAAAAGGAGTATTGGGGAGAGAGTTTCTTGGCCAGATGTCTTGAGAAAAAGTTTTTCTACAAAACGCTGCCAACTGGGAGATCTGCTTGCGTTTATAAACTATTCCACAACATTAGTGGTAGAACGATTTAGCAATAGCTTGACTTTTCATCAGATTAAATACGTTTTATTAAAAGGTTAGATTATGTATGAGGAAGGAATTATTGTATAATTAAAAAATAGGTTCTATTTATATATGCGTTGGCCTATATAATTATAGCCTATATTAATAGAGTGATCATTCCATTTTCGGTAGTTAGAACGAAAAAAAGGCTCAACCGATTTTGACAAACGAAAACTCAATTTATACTTGTAACTTATGAGTCGCGAATGGCTGCAAATATTTATTTTTTCAATGAAAACTCATTTTTATTTGCAAATTTCCTTCTTTTTTTTTTTGCTGTGAGTGTAGTAGATCATATGTAATATCATTATTGGTTTGTATAACCAGAGAAACTCTGATTGTGTCTCGATAAATAAAATATTTGTAAATTGTTATATTTGAGATAGACATATAGAGCTGAGAAAGGAGTAGTTTTGAAGTTCCCACCGGGGTGTGACAAAAAAATAAATTGTACGATACAACTGTAAAAAATCTCTCATAATATTTATTACAGTTTCAAAAAAAAATTCAAAATAGGTTAGTAAACTAACCTCAAATAATTTTTACTCACAAAAACAAATATAACATCTTTTTAATCATAATAATCACTCTTTATAATTATATAAATTGTAAAACAAGTTGTTCAAATAATTTCTTTTAATTAAATTTTTTTAATAAACTATTTTAAAACAATCCTAAAATCATTTTGTTTTTTGTAAAATAACACTATTCATATTTATCATGAAAGTAAATTATAGATTTCCACATTTAATTCAATCTTCAAGTTGTATTTCCAAAAACTTTCAAATTTTCTATAATTCATTGTAACTAAACTACCCTTGGATTAATTTATATTATATGCATTAAGATGCATTATTATTGATACCTAAAATAGTCTCCCGATACCAATTTTGAACCAAATCGCTAAATTCACTTTTTAAACAATTCCTACGAAAAAAAACTCAACAGTAAGCTACCCATAGCCCATACTCCCCTCAATGCACGCAAACAATTTAATTGCCATGTCAAACATTCCAAAACGACCCATTTGGAACCAAACTGTCAGCACCATTTGTTAAATATCATAAGTTTTTGAAAATTCAGTCATGATTAAACTACCCATAAATTAATTTTTACCCCAAAAACAAGTATATATTGTTATTTTAATGTCAAACATTCACAAGATATTTCGAACAAATTTTTTAAATATTTCAATATTTCAATATTTTTTTTAATAGTAAACTACTATTCAGCACATTTTTGCCCAGAAAAGAATTATATAATGGTATGTCAAACAAATCCTAGATATGCATTTTAAACAAAAATGTTAGAGCCAAATTCCAAAAATTTGGAACTAAAAATATTAGCCAACAGTAAATTAACCTTAATTGAAAGGTTAGGGTAAAAATATTCGTGGTATAGCTCTATTAAATCTAAATATCAAGTTTTAAACAAAACCCATAAAATCATTTAGAATCCGTTACCAAGGACAGACATATTGACAGAAAAACGAGTAGACGGACAGAAGTGTTATATCCTTTTTTGGGCGGGGGGTAGGGGGGGGGGTTCGTGCTAACATGAAAACGCACAAATTTTTCAAAATCTTGAGATATATTTTATTTCACGGTCATAATATTTTCGCTTGCTATGACAAAATAAAAAACTATACGATTTACTTGAATTAAAGAATGAAAGCTCAAAATATATGGAAAGCTAGCTTTAGACGAGTAAAGCTATAAAGTAGAGTGAGGCCTAATCCATACTTATAAAATAACATGTTCTGACTGACTGGTTCATCATCGCCGAGCGCAAACTATCAAGGCTACAAGCATGAAATTCGGACTGTATATTCATTTTGTTATGTAGGCACCCACTAAGAAAGGATTTTAGAAAATTCCACCCCAAAAGGGTCAAAATAGGGGATGATAATATGTATGATAATATGTATGAAAGTCCATCATTTTGAAAGTTACATAAACAAAATTTTGTATTTCGGTTATTGACGTAAAACAAATAAATACGTGTTTCAGGAATTTTGGAAATTTTATTTAATAAGGGATGAAAAAGGGGGTGAAAGTTTGTATCAGACTTGCATTATTTTGATCTGAGGTCAAGTTATGGTCATCAACGTAACGTAATATTTTAAATTAATCTGTAAATACATATGTATATTTTCGTATTTGTATCTAATCAACTTCCACGCGAGCAAAAGCCGCGGGCAACAGCTATTTAGTCCTATAATATAATTTTACCTAGTAAAAATGTTGACTCCATTTTAGTTTGATTATCTGCAGCCATCACTGCAAAAACCATCTAGTCCATGATATATAACAATCTTCAAATATTTTTGGCAGGTTGATTTTCTTTCTATCAACCACTCTGAATTGAGATATAAATCTAAATTTTGAAAAAGTATATGTTTTATAAATCCCTAAACACGAAAAATTGTTTTTACAATCCTGTCTGTCCATCTATTACAGGTATTAGAGCCTAACCAATTTTACTGTCTAGGTTAAAACTTTGTATCTAGGGTTTCAAAAGGTTCCTCCTAGGAGGTTTTAGAATCATCTTTCCAACCCCAAAATTAAGGGTATTTTCTCTCGTGGAAGAATAGAACAAATCAATTTTTTCAACATCAGCTCCAACTCTTTGATTAAAATTCTTATATAGGCACTGTTTAACATTACAAACAAAACAAAAAAACTCATATTTTGATTAAATGACTTTGAAGATACTTTATATAAGCGGAAATCTCGTATCTTGATTATTTCTCCGCAATTATTTTAGTTCGAAATAACTCGTCATTAGATATTTATTTTATTTAGCACCACGTCTTACTACCCGTTCGGGCTATACCTTAAGTACTAATCATGCTAATGGGTTAGGAATTGGGAAAGTAATTTAGAGGAAGTGAAGCCACATTTACGTGGAGAGAGAGTTGAAAATCATTTATGAAAAACCACTCCCAGCTCACCCAACTGAGAATCGAACATTGATATCCCCATCCTCGGCAGTCTAACTCAACACAAAACTAGTTATTTAGTTAGCAAACTGCGCAACTGATGGTGTTATCATTATGAAGTTGTAGTACTATTAAAAATAGAAATATTTTCTTTTGTGATGTGATTTTTTTTACAAAATCTACAGTTTTCTAGTTAAAAGCAATTAACAAGTATATTTGTTATTCAATTCTTTGAAATGTGAAATTTATTGGTATTCACTTTGGTGGGCAGTGTGTGCCTCTTTACTCAACGTATCTGAAACTATGTATATTATTTCATTTTTGCTTTTTTATGGAGTATTTCTACAACAATTTATATTATTTCATTTCACCAATATTACAAGTTATTAGTTTTTTTTACATACCTGTTTCCAGCCTGAGTCAGTTTTTTTGTTAAAGTCATATATTAAACTATATCGGTTTACTAGGACCGTCGTAGCTTTATATGCCTTATAATCTAACCTAAGACTTGGACAGGCACAACATTCAATCCCCATATTTTAGTTTATCAAAGTGATCTGTTGTCTAGGGGTAAGGTGTCAGACTTCTGTGCTGGCGGCCGGGGTTCAATCCTCGGTCCCAGCATAGATTTATCTGATTGGCAAATCCCTCCTTCACCTCTGACAAGACATCTTGTGAATTGTTGAATGCCAGGCCTCCACCGTGGTTCGGATTCCACGTTAAACTGAAGGTCCTTCATTTCATTTCATCTCACAATCACCCTACCATTACACATTAGCGTAAGTGCGTACAACCCGAACGGGTAGTAAGAAGCGGTGCTATAATAATAATAATAATAAATAATAATAATAATAATAATATTTATTCAAAGCCCTTCCTGTAATATTATCCACGATTCCTAAACTCAACAGCCATCCGCCTTACGATTGTGATTGAATATCGTGAAAATCCATTCAATTAATTTTCAAACAAGACATAAGTGTGACACTGTATCAATTATTTTATTGATTTGTCTATCTGAAGTTGATTATGTATATTTGAAGGCCGTTTAATCAGAAGGTTCAATTTCAAGGATGATTAAATTCTTCATTAAATAGGGTAATTGACGTGACAATTTGCTTTATATGCCCTACTAAATATCTGGCTTGATAACAAATCAACTAATTGAGTTACAAAGGAATACATTACATATATATGTGTGTGTGTTTGTGTGCATGTATGTGTGTACGTGCACGTGTGTATGTGTGTTACATGCTTGTGGGGACTAGTTTTAACAAATTTCCATTGGCAGGTCCACATCGGTGGGCACGTGGATTAGATATCAAACACATTTGTTCCGGTTCGCTGATACTGTAGAAGTCTGGGTTCTTATCCCAGCTATATATATTCAAGGTGTTTTCCAAAATTGTTTCTCCCCACCTCCTATGCAAATTTGGGTAAATTCTCTCTAAATTATAACGTACTAATCCTTATTCCATTATCGTAATTAAACACGAATGTCCTTAAATGGGCTATAAGATGGGGTGGGGGAGGGGAAGTAGACAGCAAGATTATCCGCACAGATATTGCGTCAGACTAGGACAGTGCACCAGAATTGTACCCAAGAAGAAATGTTTTAATTTCAAAATTCATTCGGGATAGAATTATAAAGTTTTATTAAAGTTCAATCTGCTCATCTTGTAGAGTAGACATTTATAAATGACAGATATAAAATATATATATTTTTAGGATCAGAATCTAAACATTAATAAAAGAGTCTTGAAATAATTACATCCATAGAATTAAATGTTCTATTATGCTATTCTTAATTACCTTCGCCTCGCCTTAGTAATTACAAGATTGTAATTAGGAACCTTGTTACAATACGTGGCAGGGGCAAAAAAACTAACTATTATTCCATCATATTAAATTAATTTAAATTAATTATTCCAGTAATTCTTGGAACTTTTTGTTTTCTTTTTCAATTTTTTTTTTTTTCATCTTTCGTGATAAAAAAAATCCGTTCTGTTCACTGGAATGACGTGATAAAGCTCTTCATTGACAATGCTCATTACCGTCCTCATCTTATCCAGGGAAAACGGGGGTTGGGTGTTAAGAGGTCGTTACATTCCCGTATAGGTTAGATATACGTTTGAGAATGAGGGCAGACCCATCTCGCGATGATAAAAACACTCTCAAGACACCCGTGCTCTCACTATTTTCAGAGAAAGAAAGAAAGAAATAATCAATGGTACGGTGCATCGGAAAGTATTTATCCCTCCTGTATCAAATTTTTTACTTATACTTTTAAGATAGGTGAAACAAAATAACACATATTATTATATAAACATAATGGGGCAAAATAGTATTGAATTTCACTAAAAAAAAGTCAATATGAAATAATATACACAATTACAGAAACATATTAGGCCTACTGTATTTTTTCTGTTCTGTGAATTTTCAATTTTTTGAAGCTATTATATATATATTTGCATATTAATAAAAAGAAAGTTATATTATTTTGCAGCATATTCAAACGCGCTACCCTCGCAGTAGACTAGACTGCAGATAAAGGGGGTTGAGGTTAAAATCTCGGCTGGGTGTACTGAGGTTTTTTTCAGAAATGGTTTTCCAATTGCCTTCCACTCAAATGCGGGTACACTTTAAATATAACCTTCCTCACCATTAGTAATTAGTAAATATGCGTATAACCCGAGTAGGTAGTAAGACGCAGTGCTAAAAACAATATATGTTGTTTAATTTTAGGAGCCCTAGAACTTTGAAATTATAATTTTTTTATTTCAAAGAGCTGTGGAGGTGTCAAAGATTGGATATTTCCCCTCAAAATAATTTGTATGAGAAATTAAGATGCACTATTTTATTTGTAATTCTAAATAGTGCCTATTAACGATCTTTAATCAAAATATTTAAAGCCAATTTTAATAAAATAGATTTTTTTCCTCGCTCTTGAGTATACTACCCTTAATATTAAGGTTAGACAGATGATTCTAATAAATCCCCTATGGGGACCTTATTAAAACACTATATACAACGTTTTATACTGATCTTTAAAATGGTTTTGGCTCTAGTCCCAGTAAAAGGGCATTGTAAAAATATTTTTTCCAGTTTAGGGAATAATGAAACGGTGAAAATCGTTTAAGAAAATCCATCGAATTCAATTAATTCTATGATCATAATACTTTTTCTCTACGAGCGGTCATGAGAACGTTAAAAATTAATACTCAATAGTATAAAATTGATCATATTGTTTATTCAGATTTGTTATAAACTTTCAAAAATCTGTCATCATTAAGTTCATTAAGAACGATTTTATTGTAAAAATAACATACGTTCTTATTTATCTTGAAAACATTCCTAAGAACACATTTTAAACAAAAACTCTAAGCTATTTTCAAATAACTTCAAATTTTCAAAAAAAAAAAATATATATAATATATATATATACTCATCAGTAAACTAACATTAAATTCTATTCCACCCCCAAAAATTATTATTAAAACTAATCGTAAACAAAATGGATATGTATTTTAAAACCAATTTTTAAAGCCTTTCTAGAAAAATTTAATTTTACCAAAATCTCATCAACAAACTAATTAATTTGTGGGTCAGAATTAAAATTTAAAAAAAAACCTTAGCTATATCCATATGCTATAACATATAAATAACAAGTTTAAATCAAATACATTATATAGTTTAATCTGTAACACCATATATAAATAGAGAGAATTGTAAAAACCCTTTTTTTTGTGTGGTATTTAAAACTTAAGGACCTATTATAATCAGGAGGTGGAAACATTTCACAATTATAATACTTTCTCTCAGTGACAAAGGAAAAAATAATGGAGAAGTAAGTTCAAGGCCAACTATTTTAAAATTATATACACTATCAGTGTTTATAATTAATCTCCAACTTATTGTTCAATTAAACTAAATTTTTGAAAATTGAGTTGATCCAATCAAGCAGTGTCTATATGCAAGTACACAGAGTTCGTGAAGCCATGACTTAATTAATTGTAGCTAGGCCGTTATGAGGGGCGCGTGGCCATAGCTGTGGTTCCCCGCAAACTCTAACGACGAGGGTTGACGCGTCGCGACGCCTCAAGGACGCCTAGAGGACGCTAGGAATCTCCCCCACGCTGACCACAATCATCGCCAGCGCATCCTGTCTGGTCAGGCATTTCAAACGTCCCAACAACCCCGTTCCTTCGATCCCTCTTTGGGACAGTAATAGACGTATAGATAGAGCACAAAGGAAGTACTGACACTAAAAAGCATCAATTGTACGTCTATATATTTCAGAAACACTTATAAGGTAGAGATGTATACAAAACTTCCTTTGGCATACATTTTTAATAAATGGATAGCAATCTATTTCACGCGGAAAATTAACTAAACATTCATGTTAAACGAATAAGATATTATATTTATTGCACAAATCATGGGACATATGTTTTTCTAGGGTAAAACTACACTTTTAAAAAAAATAGTGTACTGTAATTGCTAGAAATATTTAGTTTCAAAGAGAGTTTTAGACTAGCCATTAATTCTAAGCTATCGGCTGGGGCGGATCCGGACAACTGGGCGCCGCCAATTGGGCGCCAAAAGTAACCCCACTTTCTTTCTTTTAAAAAAATTTTACTTTTTTCAAGCATAATTCAATTCACTTTTTTATATTTAATTAAAAAGTGATAAGTAAAAGCAAAAGATTCACTCTTTGATTATGTGCAACATCATATTTTATTTAAATGGTCTTTGTCTTGGATTAGTGCATTGCAATGGTTAGTTTAGGTTAACTTTATAAATATGAATTAATTAAGTTTCCTCTACTAAGATTTTTTTTAAAACAACTCTAAAAATGAATATTTACGTAATTTAAAAATATATGATGTTGCGCTGATTAGTTAAAAAAAAAGTTCATTTTTAGTTTTTACCCATCACTTTTTAACTCTAATTGAAGAATGTATGAAAAAAATTGTGCATTTTTTTATATTCTAACAAAAGTTCATTGCATTATACTAGAAAAAAGTTGATTAAAAAATAAAAGAAAAAAGATTTTTTAGCGTCCAGTGGTCCTGGACCCAGTTCGCGCGCGCCCAGTTGTCCTAGACCGAATCTGGATGAATTTAATATTAAAAGATATGCTCTTTATATATTTTAGTTAAAATGTAGAGATATTTTGTTGGATAAATTATAGTTATTTTAAAAATCATTAAATTCGGACAAATAAAGGTTATTTAATGGCTTATTCTAAGGAAAGGTGTCTGCATTAGCCTGAAAAAGAGGTTGTAAGACCATCAAAGTTGGCTCGCATGTCGTTGCCGAGTCAAACAAGACTTGATGGAACTGTACTAATAAATCGTTCCTTCCCAATAAGTACCAGACTTACCCTTTAAAGCCAATGCATATACATGGGCTCATTATATTTTTTATTGTGTGTGTGGTTGTTTAATATGGGTAGTAAAGGGGGGGGGGCGGAGACAGCTTGTCTGGATTGCCCTGGAAACCACCCATGAGACCACCTCTCTGCCCCCCCCCCCCCCCGGCCAAACCTTTAACTCCGCCCGAAAGCCATAGTGATAAATACCAGATGAAAAAATCATCCCTAATTGTATCCACCTTGCTGGGAATCAAACTCCAACCTGCGTCCATCAGCTAAAAAACCAATCCATTTTAATCCTGACGCCTTAGACCATAAAGTGGTGACGTAACTTTTAACATAACCAGAGTTGGTGGCGAACGAGATCTACACTTTGACTAATCAGTTACAACTGCCTTCGATTCAAATTATAAAAATGGTTCAAATTGAAACTGTAAGACTTTTTTTAATCACCACGTCTTACTACATGTTTATGTTGTACGCTTATATGATTTTAACTTTAGTGAGGTAGGGATAAGCAAGGAATAATTTTAAAGGTAATCTTTCTGGTTTTGCGTGGAAAGAGAGTGGAAAACCATTTAAGGAAAACCATCCTCAGTAAACCCGGCCATGACTAACACCGATATCCTCATCCTCAGTAGGTCAGTCTAACAAGAGAGTCACCTAAAACCAGGGGTTGCCAACCTTTTAAGGTTCAAGGTCCTAAGTTTCTGTCTCTGGTGGCTCACGCGTCGCAATACTATACTGACAATATTGGGATTTGAATATTTAATATATTATTTTTATTTTGGTGTCCCGAATGTCTCAGTGGTGATGAGCGAACACGAACACTCCCGACTATGACCGAACACTCCCGAATATGGCGAACACTCGCGAATATGGTCCGAACACTCGCGAATATGGCCGAACACTCATCCGACAATGGCCGAACGCACTCGAAATAGTACTTTCTTCCTCATCTATTAGAATAGTCATTTGCTGGTTCAAGGTAAATTAGTATAAAAACATGATATTTTTCTTCACGTGTAAAGCAAAAATAGTTTATAAAATAACTTAAAATACATTTTTTTAAATTTAATTGTGTAAATTATAAATTTCTATTTGTCATTTTTTTTCTAGAAATAATTTTATATTTTTCATGAGACAAAGGGCCACAAAAAATGTTACGGTGTTCCACAAGTTTCCTACGGCCCGTGGGTTGAATACCACTGCAGCTTAAATCATTCAGCTACTGAAGGGGGTTAAGACAATTTAAAGCGAAACAATTTAACAATCCTTTGAATACAAGTTCTATAACCAGCACACGCCGAACCGTCAGTAAACAGTTAATTTTACCCAAATTGGTCCACTCGCCCACCTCAGCCTTGGATCATATCATCATAAACACTATTGCCTTCAGTTTTAAACAGAAATTATTTTGTTTAATCTCTTTCGTAGTTCCACCGGCTTTTTTAAAACTTTGAGCAAACATCTAACATCGGTGGTCGCTTGTCTCAAGGCATCACTCTCGCAATAGAATGAACCGTTAATGACAGGGAGTTTGAGGTTTGAACACCAGTTGGGTGTATCTCAGGTGTTGGTTTTTCTCTCGATCATGCGGAGTATTGTGATCGTCAAAAAAAGTAAACACAAATTCTAATAAATATTAACTGAAAAGGTTGTTTTCGTGATGCTACCTACCTGCTTGTCTGTTTATATCTTGACCTAAAGGCAGATAGATTTTATCGTTCAGACTAAAATTTGGAATCTAGGGTTTTTTGTAATATTTACCTGAGGAATTTTTGATATATATCTAAACCTAAAATTTAAGTACGTGTATTGAAGGGCAAAAGGAGAAAATATCTCCGTATTTTTTTTTAGATACGGACTAAATTAATATACTAAAGTTTTGATATTATTGAAAATAAATATATTTTATTTTAAATATATTTTTATAGACCAATGATTTCTGAGCTATAAGCAAATATTATGTTCTATCTAGGTCTATGAAATTTGAAATTGATTTCTATGCTCTTTGGAGGACAGAGCTGTACCTACTATCTCAATATTTCTGTAAAAGTGTATATTATTATATGTATGCTATTTGATGGAATGTTTCTGAAACATTGTAAATTATTTCCTTTCTCAAATATTACTAGTTTCTTATTAAATGTTTATTTTTCAAGATAGAAGAGAAAAATTTGTGCGTCACACCATACCATTTATTTTCCCTAAATTGGTTGCCACTATGTAGCTAAGTGAATGCGTGTACACTTATCCTTTTCCTCATACCTACCACAGTTAGTTTTGAAATGCGGATAAGTTGAACGATTATATGACATGTTTCGCTTGAAATGTAACAAGATTATTTTTCAAACTCCCAACGGCGAAAGTTTTAAGATAGTGTCATATTGAAATCTGTCAAGTTTAGACTACTACCACAACACGCTTTGGGGGACACATAGTCTAAGGCGCGAATCTCACAGGAAATTAGACTGCAATGAAGGGAAGATTGAGGTTCGAATCTCAGTCGGGCGTACTGAGGATGGTTTTTACTTAATGAACTTTCACTTTTTCTCTCCACGCAAATGCGAGTATATTTCATCTAAAAATAACCTACCCATCCCCTAAAACTTATTCTCGTAATTTGTACATAAGCGTATAGCCCAAATGGGTAGTAAGACCTGGTGCTAATAAAATGAAAGATTGCTACCTTTCAAGGTTTACGGAGTGTACAAAAGAAGAACCAAACGAAAATAATAATTTGATTGACATAGCGATTTATCCTAAATTGAATGTTTGATTGCATTTTATTTTTAATTTATTGCGGACCAGACTATACCCCAAGTGGTGGTTGACTGGTGGTGTGTGAGGGTTAGAAGGAGAAAGAACGCTCGTGAAGCGGTGATGAAGCGGTGCGTCCGAAGTGAAGCACGAGGAAACCGCGGCTGAGTTATGACCCGTACGTCATGCCAAGCGTTACGTCCGATTAGCGCCCGAATTTCGTTCCCCTCTCCTCTCCCCAAGCCTCCTTCCTTCACGGCCCATCTTTATACCCACGGAGGCAGGGAATTTAACGCCAGAGTGTTGGTACAGCTTTATGTTACCAAGAAGCGCGAGGATTCCCATTTTAGTTGCTTCTAAAAATATATTTTTTTTTAGATAGGAAGGGGAATGGGGTGAATTGTTTGTTCCCTTTTATGTGGTTGCGTGGTTAGAGAGGCTGTCTACCATCCTAAAAGGCCTAGGTTCCATATCAGTTGGTAATTATCAAGTATTGGTGTCTGGGTTTGTAATTGTAACCACAAACCTATCCCATTATGTTAATATATTACTGTTCAGTGGCGTGACGTGGCGTGGTTTTGCTTGTTGCAGTGGTAAGCTGAACTAGCTTAAACTTTGTATATATCATATTCTGAAAATTGAAAAATGACACCTGGACACGGGAATCGAACCCGGGACGTTTGGTTGGGTACGCAAATGCTCTAATCACGGAGATATCCAGGAATCGCCCAGTGACCAGCGTCATTCTTCACTCATATTTTGTCCCTGGATAGCTCCGTGGTTAGAGCGTTGGCGTACTAAGCCAATTGTCCCGGGTTCAATTCCCGTGTCCAGGTGTAATTTTTCAATTTTCAGAATATGATATATAGATGGTAGTAAATCCTCACTAAAACCAATATAATAACTTTGGCTATTTGATTATTCGTATATACCGTTCAAATCACTCAGTATAACATTCGTTGGACATTGTGGGGGGATCAAATGTTGCGCAACGCCGTATTGTAAAACAATTTGTATGAATTTGCTTTAAGTATAATTTTACTCTAAAAATATTTCATGATATCAAAACTCTTTGATTATAAATATATAAAGTAATTCCACTGTTAAAATATTTTCTAATAATTGGAAAAATAGATGCCCTGCTTTTTTAAATTACTGTTTCTACATTCAGCATCAATATTATAAATACATACTTTTCGTCATCTTAACTTAGTAGATAGCGCGTTTGACTAATAAACTTGGGATCCCATAGTTCGATTCCCGGCATAGCCAGGGAAAAAATTGCTAAAATGGGTCTTACCCTTTTGCAGTGGTGACTTAAGGTAGGGAAGTAGGTAACAAGAAGTAAGGGTAGTTTTTCATGCCGTTTTAATAGCAGCACATTTTTTGGACAAAATAACTAGACTATATCTCCAGTTGAAACATAAGAGTTTAATTTTCTTCCCGTGGTAATATCAACAGTTGTTGAATATCTGTTATGGGCTTAGCGGCATTAGATGAGAAACATTTAAATAAATATAAAAAGCCGTCATTAAATTATTATAGGATACGATTGACAGATTTTCAAAAAATTTGATATCACCATGTAAAGAAAATTAAACTCTAAATGTGTACTGAAGGAGTATTTTATTTTGAACTTATTTTTTTTATATAAAAATTCAAAATTGTTGACCTTAACACACAGTCCCTACATCCTCATCTTTAAATAATGGGAGAGTTGATGTTATGTTTGTTCTATAATTGAGTTAGTTTGTAAGTCAGTTTAGAAAGCTTACTTTAAATAACCCAGACAAAAAAATCATAAGTACATAAGTAGTGAAGACTGAGGGGAGGGTGGGGGCTTAAAATAAGTGCACCTGCATTAGCGCTGGCGGAAAAGGTGTGGAGGGTGAAGGGGAATCGTCTTCTCTTCAACGGGATACGTTATCCCACAGAACATCATAAAAATCTCATTCCATCCACTTCGGAGCACAATAGAACAAAAGGCCACCCTCCACGTACGTACACACACACGAATAAAGGCACAAAAGAAAATTCTCTTGCTCCTAAAAGATCGTGATTTTCCTCGCTGTATTCGTAGTTAGAGAACGTCACCGAACAACAATGTTGTATCTCGCCAGGAGAGAAAGTCTACGCAGGTCGCCATGTTTAATTAAGTCTTCCGGCAGTGGAGAAGGGAACGGGAGATAGATGGAAGGGAGGGGGGAGGGAGGGGAATTGTATTAATACTGCTGTATAATTCATCGACCAAAATTTCAGCAAGAGATACATTTCTGAAGTCACTCCTCCCTGCCCCACCCCCGGGTTCCTCCTCCTCCTTGAATCTCCACAACCGTGGTGGCTTCACAGGACGACCCGAAGTACGATATATCATCGGATTCCCTAGTGGTGCCTTTTACGGTATTATGTGCGCGTGAAGATTGGCCTCAGGTAGGACAAGGTACTTGGCGTTATTGCCACTGATCAAAGGCACTGTACTTGGTGGTCTTATAAATGTACATTTGGATCACCTTTAAAAAAAAATACAAACTTTTTTTTCTTTATAATTTTAGAGCTGCATCTTACTACCCATTACCCTGTAAACATATGTACTAGTTATGATATTGTGTTATGGATTGATAAGATGAAATTTAGAGAAATTTTACACATATTTACGTGAAGAGATAGAGTGGTAAACCATTTACGAACCACCCTAAATACACCTTTTAGGGATTGAAATCCTTATTTCCCTGACATCGGCAGTTCAGTCTATTGCAAGAGTTACGCCTTAGACCATTTGACCAACAATGTAGTTGTTGGGTAGTTTAAGTCATCTAGACTCTAGAGCAAACATTTTAGACCAATAGA
This sequence comes from Timema cristinae, assembly GCA_039000515.1. NCBI lineage: Eukaryota > Metazoa > Arthropoda > Insecta > Phasmatodea > Timematidae > Timema > Timema cristinae. The sequence goes on from JBCFYV010000001.1 coordinate 19,876,365, forward strand.
GCTCTTGCTTCAGAAAAAATACATGCTGTAGTCCTCATGTACTAATATTATGAACATTCAATAAATACGGTTAAATTTACAAGTATAAAGTTGTAAAACAAACGTAAGTCGTTATAATTTATGGCTGCATCCTTGGCAATTGTCCTTTATTCAGAGAAATTCTCCTTTATCCATACCTCTGATTTATTTTGAAATAGATAAATTGAATAAATATGGACGGGAAACCTTATATTATTTTTGTGCTTGCTCAAGCATTGTTTAAAAACTAAGTAAAATTACACTTGCATTATGTAATGTAAGCTACACTAACTAGATAACTAATTAGTGATCTGGTCTTAAGAATTTCGAAATATAATGGCTGCCCAAAACGTAAACTCTCCATCATCATATATCTGAATAACCTCCAGCCAAATCACACAGTCTACTTCATCTCTATTGTCACATTATCCTGCTACCGAATTATTGTATCTTCAGGTTTGCCAACTGAAATGTCTACACTACTGTCATCACCCATGCACGACAAATGACCACCCCACCTCAGCCTGCATTCTTCAATCATCATTAATATGTGTGGGGATACATTCAAGTCATGATAATTATTTTACCAAGTAATTTTTAATTAAATTCATTATTTTGGTACAAAGTGACGTAATACAATTCACTTCCATAACGCGCACTATAGTCCAATATTATCATATTATATAATAGGCCTACCTTTCAAAATATATAATGCCTTAATTAATTCGTGTCAGTTTGTATAGATACATTGAACGACCATAATACATGCTTGTATCGAAACAGTTTCGGTTTATAGAACCATCCCATACTGAACACAATTTGCGAGACTATTATGCCATAAATAATATTTACAATCGAACTAGTAAACTTTAAAGAAATATCCTTGAGAATTGTTAATAAAAATATATATTAAATAATATATCAGTGCCAATTTTGTCTAGTCAGTCCAGGCGGACGAAATACATGCGCACCAATTGTATACAAAACGATAAATATATTATACAATATTCACACACGCAAGCATATATATTCCTTCTTGACTTCATGAAAAACATAATTCACAAGTTATTAACTTGTTGAAAACTTTAATAATATACAGAATATTTGATAAAATGTATTTCATATATTTTCATCCAAATAAATTCTACATTTAAAGTATTGCTTGATATTAAAATTTTGTATTCATAGTATATATTTTTCCCAATAGTAACAATTAAAAATAACCAGAAAAATGATCAAATTAGTATTTATAAGGTGGCTTGATTCTAAAGTGTAGGCCAAGGTTTGGCAAAATATATTCTTTAAACTACAAATTATAAAACCATCCCCTCGAACGCTCAAAATGTATCATCATATTAGTTCTCCTACATTCATAGAAAATGACTAATATTAAATACAATAAAATAGCATTAAAAAATTCTTGATTTTGGACCTAGTTTACTCAAAACTGATGGGTACTTTGTGAAACCTTTGCTTTCATAAACTCTCTGTTCAACCCAATCCATTATTGGTAATATGCAAAATAGTACATTATTCTCAAGATTATTTCTTACTATCTCATAACTTTATAGCAGATAGAGTGACTTTAGCTGCCCTTTACTATGATAGCCTAACAACTTTGATAGCTTACTTTGGTATTTATTGAAATCAAACTTAGAAGGGATATGAAAAATAAAATCGCCGTGGGTAGGCATTGATAGGCAATATTTGATACAAATAATTAAGACATATTGCCTATCATTTATTCAGCAGGAGATTGCCAAAAATAGATATTTACATATAATTCACAATAAATCATTCATTAACTTCTATAATATTTACTGAACCATTTAATGAATATATCGATTTCAATGCAATGTATATTTCATTTTTGAACAGAGGTATAAAAGAGTAATGCTTTATAATATAGGGATAAAAGAAAGGGATTATTTAAATAAAGATTATAATAAAGAAAACCGTCCACACGTTTAATAATTATAATATGGACTATAAAATGCATGATAAAAATGCCACCCTATTTAATCTGGATTACCGCCATAAAATCTCGAGATATGGAAGCATTAACTTTTTGTTTTAGTGGCAATATTCTGAACCCGGCACTGACTTCCAATTAACTTCAACGAGATTTTGTCGCTTAAAATGAAGAATGGCTGAATAAAAACGAACTTTCACCTAGGATTATCAATTTTACTTGGATTACTAAAACCAAAGACCCTTTTTATTTTCATGTGATAAGAAACCTGCTAGAGTAGTGCTGGCCGGTCGCCTTATGAAATATATTTATCTACGTATTATGAATTAGCGTACTGTGCAGACTTCTCGTTCCTCTAATTAAATTATACTTATAGCTCGTAAGATAAGTGAAATTAAATAAGAGTCGTCGTTTGAAACACATAATTGGAAAAAATTAACATCGCATTTCACCAAAGAGCATACATGAAATAATAGACACTGTTACAGAAACATTATTTGTTGGTGCATTTTTAATACAATACATTTCCCAAATATCTGTTTAAACCAATATAATTTGTCATATTCTGAAAATTGAAAAATGACACCTGGACATGGGAATCAAACCCGGGATCTTTGGATTAGTACGCCAATGCTCTTACCAATGAGCTATCCAGGATTCGTCCCAATTTCCGCACGTCCATGATAGACTCTGCCTTAAAATATGAGTGAAGAGGGAGAATGACCATGGCTATGGCCATGGGACGAATCCTGGATAGCTCAGTGGTAAGAGTATTGGCGTATTAAACCCAAGGTCCCGTGTTCGACTCGTGTCCAGGTGTCAATTTTCAATTTTAAGAATATGATATCTAGATGGAGTAATCCTCACTAAATAATATAAATAATACATAAATGCATAATGCATAAATAATAGCTTTGGCTATTTGATTCATCAATATAATTTGCCTATAGCTCGGAAAATATTGGTTCTATACATTTTTCTTAAAATAATTAAAGTTATTTATTTTTAAGAGTCTTAAAACTTGGCAGAGATAAGAAGTCATTTCATATCTCAAATAATTGCAGAAATATTATAAATTTTGAAATGTACCCTTATGTAAAGAACACTCAAAGTAATTTTCATGGGAAAAATGAGATGCACCATGTTGATTTGTAATGTTAAACGGTGTCTATATACGAGTTTTTAACTAAAATATTATTAAGTTGAGCCCTTAAGTAGATTACCCTTATTTTTAGGGTTGGTTAGTTTAAAAATTCCAGGGAACCTTATTAAAATCCTGAAAACCAAGTTTAACCTGATCATTAGAATGGTTTCAGCTCTAGTTTCAGTAACAGACAGGTCATGCTTGATGGTTTAACCTGATCGTTAGAATGGTTTCAGCTCTAGTTTCAGTAACAGACAGGTCAGCCTTGATAGTTTTGAGGTAAAGTGCTCCCCTCAGGACTCAATGTTTGTGGGTTCAAACCCAGTCGGGATTGTCGGATTTTTCTTGAGCGATAGTAATACGTTTAACAACTTCCTTTGGAGGGGAATTAAAACGTCGGTCTAATGTCGAGTGATGTATGTTAAAGAACCCTGGAAGATATATGAAAATACTTTTTCTGGCATAATTGGTCGATCATTTCGCTCTCGCTCATAGAAATTATCGTCTGATGATAAAATCATTCAGTTCATAAAGTGCACGTTAAACTCAAAGATTAACAGACAGATGGCATTGGCAACTAATTTTTTCGGATTCAAGGAGTTATGAAACATCCATAAAAATTAATATTCCAACTTTTAGTTGGTGTTGACATTAGTTCGCAGTAATTTATCTCTCCAAGGAGGGGTCGCAAGATAGTCAAAATTAAGGTATTTGATATAGTAAATGTTATTATGCAATACTTATAATTACAATTTGATATTTAACTTTGAAAATTTTATATTATCAAATAAATGTTATACAAAGTTAATTGAGGGTTAATAATTAATTAATGAATGTATGACAATGTTTGCCATACGATTATGTTGTTGTGGGTAGCCTTACAAAACATCATAAATACATCTATACTTATAAAATAACATGTCCTGACTGACTGATTCATCATCGCCGAGCGCAAACTATCAAGGCTACAAGCATGAAATTCGGACTGTATATTCATTTTGTTATGTAGGCACCCACTAAGAAAGGATTTTAGAAAATTCCACCCCAAAGGGATCAAAATAGGGGATGATAATATGTATGATAATATGTATGAAAGTCCGTCATTTTGAAAGTTACATAAACAAAATTTTGTATTTCGGTTATTGACGTAAAACAAATAAATACGTGTTTCAGGAATTTTGAAAATTTTATTTAATAAGGGATGAAAAAGGGGGTGAAAGTTAGTATCGGACTTGCATTATTTTTGATCTGAGGTCAAGTTATGGTCATCAACGTAACGTAATATTTTAAATTAATCTGTAAATACATATGTATATTTTCGTATTTGTATATAATCAACTTCCACGCGAGCAAAGCCGCGGGCAACAGCTATCTAGTAGATTCATATAACAATACAAATAAAGCTAGCTTTTTTTATTAATAGAAATATATATTTGTTAAACGTATTACCATTGCTACCATTTATAGTATTTAATATGAACTTTTTTAAATATCTGATTATCTCATAACCATAATTTATATATGAAATTTTTTTTAAAAAAAGCCATAATTGGAATCAAAACAAGGTCACCCACTTTGGTCGGTACATAGACTAAATTCCAGGCAAATACAGTCTGGTTTACCAGTGATAAAGAGGTTTGGGTTCAGACACTGGCTGGGAGAATTGAGGGGGGTTTTATTCCTAAGTTATTTCCCACTCTCCTTCTATGCAAATACAAAGAGGTGGATAAAAACTAAATTGGGTATTCTATTATTTATATTTGTGTTATTTAGATGCACTTTATAAACAAGCTGAAAGTACATGACTTAAAAACTAACTTAATTCTATAACAGATAAAGCCCATTCCCTCGAGCGTTAATTCATCACTCTGAAAGGGGAATCCCACATCTCACCAATAATAAATTCTTCGGACATGACGGGAATTTAAACCTGGACCTTTACACTGATACGTTATCCTTTAAATTAATATTTATGTAACCTCAATCTGAGAGCTTAAGTCGATTTAACTAAATACTAGGTCAAAATCATTACTAACTATAATTTTTAGTATTTAAAAAAACTTACTTAATGTTGGTCACACTCTTACCCAACTGATTCTATAACACAAACAGATGGGCACACAAATATATTTTAGAGTGACTGGGAATACAATTATTTAAAGAAGATATTGACATTAGTGTCCATTAGTCCTTCCAATACAAGACTTGTAACTAATTCTGTTCATCACCCCGTGGGGCACTGCGTCGATAGCAGATATACATGTATCAACCGTAGATGAGTGAAAATAATAAAGCTTTTACTTTCTACGATATAAAATACAATAATAATACATCATTTGTTTATTTTTGAATCAACGCTCGTACATTAGGTCAGATAATGTGTAACCTAAGTACATTTAATATGAGGGATATAGCTAAATTTGATACCCTACTAATGCTATATTTAATTATGAATATTGTTTATAAAATAGATAACATTGATAACACAGAATACATTTTTAATTATTTAAGTGTTTTTAATTCAACCTTTTATTAATAAAATGAGCTCACGAGCAAACTACAATGGTTCGTACCCGACTTGTCTTTCAATCATAACTACCTTTAATAGGAGTAAAGGGTGGAGGGTGGTTTAAATAGTATTGGGTGATACTCGACTCGTCCACTTATTACTCTGCTGAAGAAAGTAAACACATAAACTGGTCCACCCTCCGACACACCAACTCATCCACCCAAATTTGGATTGTTCAATACAAAATCTTACTAAGTACATAATGTATATCGTAAACCCCCTTTCCCCGCAAACCCAAAATCAAGCAGTAAAATTTCACAGCATTGGTATCACAGTTGGTCGTCAAAATATTAACTATTACATTCAGTCATTTCACATGCATTGTATTAAAATCAAGACGATAGGTTAGGTTAGTTAAAGTTGTAATTACTTAGTACGCTTTTGCACTAAACAATCCAAGTTTAGGTGGACGAGTTGGTGTGTTGGAGGGTGTACCAGTTTGTGTGTTTACTTTCTTTGGCAGAACAATAACAGGGGAAGAATTGAGTTAAAGACATAGCTTTTCCTATATTCATGTTTGAAGAGTACAGGCGAAAAGGTGGAACGTCACAAAACACATATTTTCTAGGACAACTACCCTTATATCTCAAACACCTCAAGTAAGTATTTTTATAATTAATTTAAATAAGACAGAGACCTCTTTTAACCATAATCTAAAGTGACTTATAAATAAAGATCTCATGATTGTTTAACAGATGGCAGCACTTACTCAATTATAGTTAAAATTGGACTTTCCTCCTGTTCCCTTGTACCCTTGTTTTCTTAGTTCAGACTACATTTCTAACAAGCTACCGCTTTTATGAAACAATTTAATTAAATTTGATTAACTGAACAGTCTGCAATCTTAAATTGATATAAAATAGTTTTAAAGGTGTTTTTTTATTAGTTTGTCTACAACAGTGGCGGCTCGTTTATTGTTGCAAGGGTGAGCAAGGCTTGATGGGACTGTACTTTTAGACTGTTCCCATCCACCTCAATATACATTCAACCCACCACATACAAAACAATAGAATGTATAAATGTAGCCTACGTTTATTGTTCATAAAGGGTTAGTTTACCACTGAATGGTAGGAACCCTCAGAGATGAGCCCGCAGTCTAAATGCCAGACTCACATGGATTGGTTTGACTATGACAGGGAGGTCATGGTTTGAATCCCATCTAAATGTACTAAGGGTGGTTTATACTTAATATTTTCTAACTCTTCCGCCACGCAAACGTGGGTAGATTTCCATTAAACTCTACCTTACTTATACATACCCCGGTATCATACTGAAAATAAGTATAGTTTGGATGGTTAGTAGACAATATGAGAAAAAATAAATAAAAGAAACAATTTACTAGAATATTTTTGTCTAACACCCACTTCGTTGGCCGCATGGTCTAAGGTTCCACTCTCGCAACAGAATAGACTTCCAAAGACGGGGAGATCAGGGTTAGAACCCGATTGGGTGTACTGAGGGTTGTTTTGTCTAAATGGTTTTCCACTCTCCCTCCACGCAAATAAGGGTACATTTTCTCTAAATTAAACCTTCCTGATCCCTAACACATTATTTTAATTAGTACATAGGTATAAGTACTAATTCTACTAATTCGTAAGGGATAGGGAAGTTTGAATTTGGAGGAATTGTACCGGAATTTTTGTGGAAGTGTAATTAAAAATCCAATTAATAAAATCTAGCCTCATTACACCCGAACGGGATTTGTACCCCGACCTCCCTGTCATTGACAGTCCAGTATATATCAAGATTTATTCCTTCTTAGACCATTCGACACCCTCAAGTGGGCTTATATTGGTTCACATAAATTATTATGTATACCTTGTCTATGGTAAGAAGAAAGGCCTAACAGATACATTTTATACAAAAATTTGACTATATAGTTAGATTCTGATAGGGAAAAAAGGCCTTTCACACAAACCTTACCACCGTGAACAAGGTTTATTAAAGAATGGAAACTCCTAACTTGAATTTATTATTATTAGCACCTCGTCTTACCACCCATTCGGGTTATACGCATAACTTGATTTTAATAATATTCATAGTAAATTTTAGTAATGAGAGGGTAAATTACAAAAATAAGGAAAGGAACTTAAGCTATGTTAGAATATTACTACAATGTGCAACAAACTTTTAGTCGAAATATTAAATAACAAAAAGTAATTAAATAGATATTGTAATAGTTAGTAAATATATGTAGATAAACTAGTAAGAAAAAGTAAAAACCTACACGGCTATACACTTAATATGAAAAATATATATAAATAAAAAATAATTGAACCACTGTTGAAAAACTAATGTAATATAACATAAGTTTGGCTGTGAAATTTATTAAACATAAGATTGATTAAGAGTGATGAATAATGTTTGATTAATTAATGACACTAAGAGCTTAAAAAATAAAGAATTTGATTTTAATAACGATTGTTAAAGTAGATAACTAAAATAACAAAAAAAACATTTAAATGTATCTAAATAATTTTGTGAACTGTTATACTTTTTATTTAATTAATTTTTGATAGTTAAATTTTTGACGAAAAGTTTGTTGCACATTGGAGTCATCTTCTAACTTAACTTAAATTTATCTCCTTATTTTTTAATCCTAACGTTATATTATAGACTAGCCCCCTTCCCCGTAAAAAAATATTGTAAAGAATCCTGTAAAACAAAGCTTCAAATCATCCATCATATCAATATAAAAACAAAACTTTTTTTACTAATTTTTTTTAAAATACAGACTTACCATCACTGTATAGCCCCCTTCCTCTTTTTATTCTCCCTCCTATTTTCATCTCATTCCTCTTTCCTCAACCCAAGCCCCCCCCCCCTGCCCCCTTCTTGACCAGCCCCACTTTCCCTACAACAACTTTTTTTTTCCTACGACTATATAATATACTATCGACATTTTTATGAGAAATAAATTAAATTTTCAAAATTAAAATATAGCCTATGTTACTCAATGATAATGTAGCTTTATATTGGTGAAAGAATTTTTAAAATCGGTCCAGTAGTTTTTTAGTTTATCCATTACAAACAAAAAAAAACAAAAAAATCAAATCTTCTCTCTTTATAATATTAGAATAGATGTAGATTGCACACGCCAAAATCTCGACCAACTAAGTCTTACGAAAATAAATAAGTGATACTACCTACTTTCCTTTATCCATGGATTCCTCATACTATAACAAAAATGGTATTTATCGTGGACGTTTTATGCTTCGTTAATACAGTATGAAAATAAATTTAAACATGGTTTCTTTACTCTCAACTCTAGATGTGACTTTGACACATAACACAACCGCCAAGTTTAAAATTCATGCAAATATAGCACAAAAAAAATAAAATAATTTACTATCGTCACATAATGAATTTTATAATTATTTTGTTTCCTTTTTAGTCTAGTAATTAAAGTTCCAGGTTACACAGATACAGAGGTCCCGGATTCGATTCCTGGCACTTCCAAAATGTATCTGTGAAGCAGTGATTCTGTAACAGAGTCGAAATCAGTCTCGTAAGGACATATGATGAGCTACTTGAATAAAGAAGTAGCGTATCCGGTTTATACAACTGAGATTAACGACGGGAGGGTTCATCGTGCTGACCACATGATACCCTCTATTAGTAAATGTTGGCACTATCATCGCTTACGACGTCAACCGCTAGGTCGGTATAGCTCGCTTGTGGACTCGCTCCACGGGGATATTTTCTCACACATTTATCACAATAAAAATCACTAGTACTTCATAATTTATTATTGTTTACCTCTCATATTGTGCTAACTGTCTTCAAATAATATTATTAAATTAATTTGAAATCATTAAAAATGTGTTTAGGGCCTATCTGATAATTATTAATGTTGACTGTGTACCTAATTGAACGTTTCAATTTTTAATATTTTAACATATTTTGTCTTATCCTTTGTCGTTTTGTACGTTGCCAATAATCTTAAATGTCTTTGGCGTTTATTTAAATAATTATTTATAGCACTTGTGATTTTTATCGTTTGGATCAGATATAATATTAATAAAATTTAAGGAAAAAAAAAGTTTAATTTCATTCTATAGACTATGAGTTAATTTATTATTAAAGGATAAACAAATCTCGAAGATATACTTCTTATGTTATAAATTAAAACTATGGAAACCTAATTTGATTTTTTTAATATATTTAATTAAATATTATACTTTGATTATTCTATAAAATAATAAGTTTTCACATGAAAAAATAACATATGGCCATCCACCTTCCCTTCCTTCCCTCCCCCCCCCCCCTCCCCCCAAAGACCCGGCCCTTCCCATTGTGTGGGCCTTATATTATCAGGATGGGCTGTGGCCGAGGAGGGGGTAGTGACTGGGTTCGTAGTTTACGTTCGGCTTGAGCTTTTATGGTTTTATTCGTACTAATATGTCTATTAAAAAATGTGATGTTGATAAGAAATATTTAATGATATGAAAGAACTTGATGGAATTACTTAGAAGCTCGTGACAGAATGAACTATGCAAGGAATGATTAACCAATGGTTTGACTGATCTCTAGGTGGCCCGCACTGTTATGAACCTCGGTACTTTGGGAATGATGATGGTAGCCCCGTAACACTCGTACTCGGCGATCCAGCGTCCTAACCCACACAGCCCCCAAAACAGGCAGCGTGACCCGCCCCTAGATTCAATGGTGATTAGTCAACACTGTTAGCTAGGATACAGTACATTTTAGTCTGTCTTCTGGCCTGGTTTACCGTGAAGAATGCTGACACTGTTTATGTTGTCAGAGCATATGTTCTATTTGCTTACAAGTTAATCATAACACCTTGCAACACTCGTTTTGTCATTCACAATTCAGAACACAACAAAACTAAACCAACACTCATCTCAATTTAGATCGTGTGATTACAATATTTTAATTTTTATTGTGTTTTTAATATGAGTATTAGTAGTATACTTTTGAAAAACCGAAAATCTTAGCAATAAATATTTTTTTAAATTACAATTTTATGAACTTGCTGCGAATATAGATACCATTTTTAATTACTTGACTTTCAAAGAGATTTCTAACAACTCTAAAAACGAACATGCTTTCTCTCACCCCTCTTTGATATATTACTTTGAAAGTAGAATAAATTCTTTGACATAGTTTACCACTTACAAAGTTAATACGACGTGATGAAAGCACGTTTCTAGAGTTCTATACTTTGAAATCTCACTGACCCAGAAAACTGAGCTTTTTTAAAGAACACGAAACACCCATTATGTTATTACTGAATGAATCTAGTAACATGTAAGTAAATGAGACTTCCACACATGGTAAGTATACTCAGCTTAACACAATTTGTGGCATTAGGGTAAACTTTATTATGCTATTTTATTAAAAGTTATACTAAAATATCACAAATATTTTAACTGCAATTCACAATCTTTCATTTAATTATATTTTATAGTTACATTTATGAGCTTATTTTACCCAGAATGTAAATGAAAAATTTATCAGTAAGCTTTTACTAATATATATTACAAACTAACTTAAATAACAATATCCCAGTTAAAACAAAGGATCTTCCTTCGGTGACCAATAGTCTAAGGCATCACTCTCGTCCTAACGGTCCTGCTGATGACAGGGAAATTGGGGTTCGAAACCTAGTTGGTTCTAATGAGAATGGCTTAGCTAAATGATTTTTCACTCTCCTTCCCCACAAGTTCGGAATGATTACAGGAGTAGGAATGAGGAAGGAAGCAGTTTTAGAGGTAGTTATCATATATGCGTACAAGTTGCAACAGTATAGACGCGGCGATAAAAAAATAAAAGATGAACGAAAAACCCGATTAAATTATTCAAATAAATAATATAAGTGTTCAAGAATATCTCTTTATGCAAATATTATATTCATGTAAGAGCGAACACTGATTGAAATATGATAATTTACTAGGATTTAAATAATTACTTTACTAAATATTGTAATTTAAATATGTAAAATTAGTCAAATAAATGTTAAATTATAATCTTACTACCTTTAGTAATATGATAAAAATTAATAATTGTAAATGTGAAATACAATTCAAATAATATTAAATAAACACACACACTACATATATTGTGTACTGTATTTTCACTATTATTAGAGTGGAAAAAAGTATCATTTAAAAATATAAATATTTAAAATGACATCCAACTACGTGAATACCATATTTTAAAGAATAATAACTCTTTAAATCTCAAATATACATTTTGTTTTGTAATATATTAAGTAAACTATTTAATTTTAATTTGTCAACAAAAGCAATCGAATATAATTTCGGTAAAAATAATGTTAGAGCACTTTAATTTTTATAAAACTTTCTCTAGATATGGTCTCCTATCGAAAAAAAAAGATTTTTTTTTTCACCGTAAAATCGTCCTAAAACCTTTCAGTGTTGCTGTTGATTCTCACTAAAGTGTCCACTTTGTATCTGCTAATACCGTGTGACCGGTGCATCTGGTAGAGAGTTTGACTCTGTATGTGTGTGTGTGTGTGTGTGTGTGTGTGTGTGTTGTGTGTGTGTTGTGTGTGGTTGTGTGTGTATATATATATATATATATATACACACACACACACACTCATACAAGTCAGAACACAACTATGTTTCACTCTAGGTTTTTTATGATCAGTTTGACCTTTCGTACCATATAAAAAAATTAGTCCTGTATTTATTTTCGCTGCAAATCTGTGTTGTAACTAATTATTTAGTTTTAAATCTCCCATAAAAGTGATAAAAAAAATATGGGAGGTATTAATGTTGTTGTTTTTTTAAGTATTCAACTGACAAACTATAATGTTACAATTATTAACAAACTAATAAAGTATTAAAAAAAGCTTTCAAATAATGTAAAATAATATCATATAAATAAATTTAAATAACTAATTGCAATTAATATTCTGAAATAAATTAAACTACGAGACCAAACCGTTGATAAATGATTTAGCAATATAGCAGACACAAAGAAAATTGCTTTCGTATTTTTTATTATATTTTAATCGCTTGAACGTAAATTTATACAACATACCTTCATGGTTGCATGGCTAGTAAGTTCCAACTGACCTTAGTTCGATCAATGGGTAACATAAAATAATTAATAATTAATGTATGAATTACTTTTAGCTAAATATTAATATCAACAAACAGATTGCCAATCATTGTAACTATGGGAATGTTCTTATGAAGGAGGCCAGATTTTAATTAATTTAAAAAAATTATACAATCACGGTAATCGAATCTGGGACCATTGGTTTAGCCCGTCAATGCTCTACTGCTGAGCTATTCATGATATTTCACGTGCTCAGGGTCATTCTTCACTCATAGCTTAAGACAGAGTCTGTGATGGACGTGTGTAATCGTCAGCTACATATGAGCGACCAGTAGTATCTCAAGCTATCAGATACTACAGACATCAGAGACTCAGGAGGGGTGTTATATTGTCAAGTCGATTTGAGGGGAAATGATGTGATAGGTAAACTATTATTATTACTTTTATTGCAGATAAAAATATTAAATCAATACAATAACTAAATATTATCAGCATTGTTTTCTTTTTAAATTAATTCAGACATGTTTAGATATGCATATTAAAGAGATACGACTAATATTTTATATGACATGTGAATGTGTGGTATGATTGAGTATTTTAATTTATAATTTTACAACATTCAGACGACGAAGGGTTTAAGGCGTCACACTTGTGTTAGACTGGCTCGCTGAAGACAGGGAGATCGGGGTTCGAATCACTGTGAGGGCTATTGAGGGTGGTTTCTATTAGATATATATTCACTCTTTCAAGCAAATGTGAGTATATTAGCTATAAAATGATTCCTTCTTTGTCCCTGCTGAATTAGAGTAATTATCATACAGGTTGCGGCCGATGATTATTTACTTAAAAATTAACACTATATTAAAAGTAAATATTCATTAGATAAATAAAATCAAACTACATACGATACTTTTTTTAAACTCAGGTGAGCTCCACCGGAAGTCGTGGCAAACCTCAGTACGTTTTTTTACAACTTTCTTCAGTATACATCGTTTAATAATTTCCGATCTATCCTGTATATATTCATTACCTGAACAGGTAATAAGACGCGGTGATAAATAAATGATAAATAATATATTTTCTCCCTCCTTTATTTAACTCTGCTTTACTCATTTATTTTACTTCAATATGTATAAAATTAACAATTATGTTAAGAGATATGGAGTCAATATCTTATTATTACTATAATTATTTGTGTACACATATTATATATAAGTTTTTAATTTTTATATTAATAACACATAATTATGAAGTGAACAACTTTATCACTAAGGGGTCAAGTGTAAGAAAAGGCGTTGGCCTTAACTTTGCCCGAATAAAGGTATTATTATTATTATTATTATTATGAATACATGAAAGTAGATCTAGTAGTTTCTTCCAGCTATGATAAAAGATCCTTCCTACGGAAATTGGCAGTAAAATCATCTGTGAAAACGTGCCAGAACATACCCAATATTGATTACTGATTGAATGTGTGACGTGGTCAGACTGTTACCAATAATATATGTGGTATGTGTATTCAATTAATTGGTCCAATCACAAGCACACAGAGAGAAGTCCTTCTAATTAGAACCTGAATAGATCTGGAGTAATAATCAGATTAATTCAAACCAAAGTTTGAACCTATATTTTAATTTAGTTTTGTGTGCTACAATTTTATTTTATTTTTTGGCTAGAAGACTTGATTAGTTTTTTTATATCAGACATTTTAAATTTCAAATGTGTTTCATTCGTTTGAATATATATATATATATATATATATCACGTAATATGACAACACATATTAGTGTTGAGGCTAGAATCATAATTTGACCTGTAGTTTCGATTCATGTTTTAATTTGTTCTCTAGCTTCCTTTATGTAAGTATCAAAACATGTATTCAGTAAGCGGCATCGGTAAAATAGTTAAGGTGGAGTGCTAGTGAGCGTGAGTTTAGGGCAGTATGTTTGCAGTTTTTATAGCACAAACATTTTTGGCCAAAATAAATCAAATATTTCTTTTATAGAAACATAGAGTTTGGTTTTCTGCACATGCTAATCTCAACAGTTGTTGAATATCTTTCATGAGCATGGCGGCATTTGGTGACAAACTTTTCTCTTTAGTTAAAAAGTTTGTCACCAAATGCCGCCATGCTCATGACAGATATTCAACAACTGTTGAGATTAGCATGTGCAGAAAACAAAACTATGTTTCTATAAAAGAAATATTTGATATATTTTGGCCAAAAAATGTTTGTGCTATAAAAACTGCAAAAATACTGCCCTAAACTCGCGCTCACTGGCACCCCACCCTGCCTTAAAGTTCAAATCTCACGTGGGTGCATATGAGATTTATTTCCCTGTGTATTTTTTTCATCCCTTCTTCACTAGATTGTTGTGTGTTTTGTAAACTTCTTTAAACTATTTAACACATATTGCTAACCCTCATATCAGGTTATTAGTAATTTTTATGTTTAAAGTAAAAATTAAAATAAATTATAATAGGGTGCTCTTAAAAAGATGCCATTAAAACCTGTTTTATTTTAAGAAACAACTGAGAGTATTATACTAACCTTAAAGTGAGCAAGAAAAACCGGTGTAACGAGCAACTGTGTACAAACTACGACTTAGACACGAGGAAACTTTTTTAACAGTTATAAAACTTACTAAAACAATGTTCATATATGTAAACAAACAGTCGTATGATCTGTAACTGTGTCACTTTTACTTGACTATTAGTTCTGTGAATAATAGACTTCGCACCCACTATTCAAAAAGTGCTAAGTACATCATATTATTATTACCACCCGCCTCGGTAGTGTAGTTAGCTAACGCGCTAGTCGTGTTGAGCTCAACTGCTGAGGACGGGGAGATCGAGGTTCGAATCTCGGTCGGGTGAACTGGGGGTGATTTTTCCTAAATGGTTTTCCACTCTCCCTCCACCTAAATGCGGGTTCACTTCCTCTAATTAAACCTTCCCAATTCTTAATCCATTAGCGTAGTTAGTAGTTATATCGTATAGCCCGAACGGGTAGTAATACGTGGTGCTAAATAAAAAAATATTAGTACCGTGTCTTACTACCCGTTCGGGCTATACGCACTTACGTTAATGTGTAACGGTAGGGTGATTGTGAGATGAAATGAAGGACCTACAGTTTAACGTGGAATCCGAACCACGGTGGAGGCCTGGCATTCCCCACATTCATAAGTTATGATTAATACACGTCTTGTCAGAGGGGAAGGAGGGGTTTGGCAATCAGATAAATCTGTCCGGGACCGAGGAGCGCTATTCAAAAAGTGCTAGGTACATTAAATTAAGAACGAAGTCATTTACTATTGTTTCTTATTTTAGCACCGAATCTTACTAGTCGTTTGGGTTATACGCTAATTTACTAAATACGTTAATGGTTTCAGGGATTGGGAGGGCTATATTTATATAAAGTGTACCCGCGTTTGCGAGGAGTTAGAGTGGAAACCCATTTTTGAAAATAAAATAAACCTCCCTGACAAAGATTATAATATCTATCTTCCCAACATCGGCAATCTAGTCTACTGCTAGAGCACACCTTAGACCTCGCGGCCACCGAAGCGGGTAGGTTTTATTAAACCTTGAATATCTCAGATGAGACTAGGTCGTAAATGAACACGTGCCTATGTACAAACTAAAGGTGTAACATAATCGGAAGGTGTATGTGAACATTAACCTTCACAGGCAAAGAGAGGGAGGAAGGGTTATGTAGGCGATTCACAGTCACACTGCCCCCCCCACCCCCACTCCCCCTCCCCATCCCCCGAACGTACTCAGTTTTCCACCTCCGGCTCAAAACCCACATGCAAGCTTTCACTGCTAATTGGCGACGCTGTTGTCGCATTGTTTTTGCCAGAAAAGGGGGTGGGGGATCGGGTTGTTTTGCTCCGGGGTGTGGTTGTGCTTTGAGGGTGACGAGAGGTTCAATATAACGGGGGGAGAGGTTGATGCAGTAATAACTGGAGGGGGAGGGGGGAGGGGGAGGTTATTAGCCCACAAGCGGCTCGTGCTACAAGACTGCTGATGAGAAGTAACCAGCTTGGAGAACACAAAACCTCGACGTTTAGAATTTTTTTTAAATACTTTTTTTTTTTAGATATGTTGAAGGAGGGTTGCTTATTTTCAAGTTTAACGTTCAACGAAACTTAGTTGTCATGCATAATATAGCTACGGGTGAAAAAAAAATCTAAATAAATTTGGCAACTCTAAATGTAATTTTATGTTAAATACTTTTTTTGGAGGGAGGGAAGGGGGGGGGGGGGTATTAGCAGTTGGAAGTTCTAAATGATGATTTGATGAGCAAAGACATGTATGATGTTAATTACTTTCTTTGGAGAGATAACGATGTAACTAGCATGAAAACTCACTTTGGTAGTCAAATGGTCTAAAAGCCGTAGAATGGACTGTCAATAAAGGGCAGGTTGGGGTTCAAACCCCAGTTGGGTGTACTGAGGGTGGTTTTTACTTAATTGTTACTACTCTCTCTCTCATTCTCTAAGAAAATGTGACTACACTTCCCCTAAATGTAATCTTCCCTTTCCCTAACACATTAGTGTGACTATCACATATGAATTTAGCCCGAATGCGTAGTAATAATAATAATATTAGGCATCGCGTCTTACTACCCGTTCGGGTTATACGCTTTAAGTACTAATTACGCTAATGGATTAGGAATTGGGAAGGTTGAATTAGAGGAAGTGAACCTGCATTTGCGTGGAGGGAGAGTGGAAAACCATTTAGGAAAAACCTCCCCCAGTTAACCCGACCGAGATTCGAACCTCGATCTCCCCGTCCTCAGCAGTCGAGCTCAACACGACAAGCGCGTTAGCCACCTACGCCACCGAGGCGGGTGAATGCGTAGTAAGACGCGGGTGGGGTGTTAATAAATTTTACGACACAATCGCACAAACCTTCTAATATTATGTATTAAGGTTTTGAAGATAATTGTTTTCAAAAATATATTTTCATAAAAACAAACATCAATTTGTTAATCACAATTTATATTTAAATTTAAACCAAATTGTTCAAAAAGTCATTTAATAATATTTAAGTTTTCAAAAATAAATATTTATTTGTAAGCTACCCTAAAATTTTTTGCTGTTTGTAAAAATAATAACATTCCTATCTACTATAAAAACTATTCCCAGATTCACATTCTGAACTCAATTTTCAAAGTCAATTAAAAATCCCATTTTCTATATTAAATAGTCTTACATTAATTAATTTTAAATAGGTAAATAAAGATAAATTATTATTGACAATGTAGAATAATACCCCGTTACCAATTTTGGACCAAATCACTAATGCCATTTTTTTAAATAGTTATTAATAAACTATCCATAACCAAATTCCCCCCACTCAAAAAAAAAGTAAACAGCTCTATTTGTCATGTTCATGTCAAACATTAATCAGATATATTTTTTTAGCGAGATTATTAAAACAATTTTCAAAATAATTTGGATTTTAATAAACCACTCCTTAGTAAACTATACTTTATAGAATTTGTACCCAAAACCAAGTATGCAAGGTTATTTATACGTAAAATACTCCCAAGTTACCCATTTGGAACCAAATTGTTAGCGCCATTTGTAAAATATTTCATATTTTTGATAAATCAGTCATCGGTAAACCACTCTGATGAGTTTTTACTTCAAAAACAATAACGCATTGTTATTAATTAGTCAAAACACAAAATCTCCAGATATGAATTTTGAACAAAATTATTGGAGTTATTTTCAAAATGTTTAGAATTTTCAAACATTTCCCACTCGTAAGCTACCCTTAAACGAATGTATGCCAAAAAACTATCTTAGAGTTATTTTTCATGTCAAACAAATCGTAGGTATGCATTTTAAGTTAAATTGTTGGAGCCATTTTCAAAAAAATTTAAATTAAAAAAAATACATCAGTAAATTACCCGTAATTAAAGGGCTAGGCTGAAAGTAGTTTTGTGGTAAGCCCTAAAAAAAAATTAAAAATCAATTTTGAAGTAAATTCATTAAACCGTTTCGGATCAATGGTCAGAGATAGATTGACAGACCGAATGCTAAAATTCACTTTTTTTTTCTGTTTGTATTCACACAAAACAAAAATTTTTACTAATCTCAAAACATAATTATTTTCGTGATCACAATACTTTCTCCTGTTATGAAAAAGTAAAACTTCTTTAATCAAGTTTATTATATATTAATTAAACACTTTACTAAGTTTCTGAGAATGGAGGTCATTGAAATGATGAAAATGTGAACGTATCAACTTGACCCCCAATTTTGAGGTGGGAGTAAAGGGGACGCTAGAAAGGTCAAAAAAAAATTTGCAGTTTTTACATCAAAACTTTTTTTATATAGAATAAATCAAAAATTTCTCCAGTAGAAACCTAAAGAGTAATTTTATTCAAAAGGTGATATAAACAGTTGTTGAATATTTCTAAAAGGTGCCATGGAATTTAATAACAACTTTTATTTTCATTTAAAAATTTCTCATTTAACGCTGCTATGCTCATGACAGATATTCAACAACTGTTGTTATCACCGTGTGAAGAAAATTAAACTCTATGCTTCTATTGGATAATTATTTGATTTATTTTGGACAAAATAATTTTTGATGTAAAATCTGCGAAACACTGATTTTTCTTCAGTCCCCAATACTCCCACATTAAGACTAACCTCGTGTGATTCGTTAACATAATCCTTGTCGTATCCTACCGTATATAGTTATTGTGAAGCTTCAGCAGGTGGTATTGTCACGAGATTAAGGGGAAGCGTACCTCTCTTCCGCTGAGCCTCTCTCTAGGACGTGTTGACAAGCAGTAGCGACACAGTAATTTGAATCAAAATGTTTAGAATGTTCTAAACGCACGCAGGGTGTAAACATTGAATATGCTTATCGCATGTAAGAACGAGTCAAGTGACATGTCCCATCAAGAACAGAGCTGAACGGTCGATTAGATCGGCTTATTACTTTCTTATGAGATAATGATATCACTTTAAGGCGACCACCTTGGCCAGAGAGAAACTATAAATCGTTGTCAGGTTTACGGATTTAAATAGAATAATTGTCTTTGTTGTTTTCTGCCACTCCTCAATATTCTGTCTGATCTTAATACTCCCCTTCCATCATCTACAACCACTCTTTGTCATCCCAATAAGAAAGAGGGAAAAGAAAACTTAGAAAATTTTAACTCATGGTAAACAAGAAATATCGATGATAGTTCTCAAATATATTAAAATTTTAGGTTATGAATCTATACAAAACACTTTTCTTTATCACCACGTCTTAATATCCTGTTAGGACTATACGCTAATGGGTCAGGCATGAGGAAGGTTTAATTTCAAGGAAATGTACCCAGATTTGCGTGAAATTAGAATGTGAAACCATTTAGGAAAAATCACCCTCAATTAAATCCAATTGAGCCCCGATCTTCCCATCTTCAGCATTCCAGTCTATTTCGAGAGTGACGCCATAGACCATGCTGCCACAGAGGCGGGTACCATTTCTAATATTGAAAAAAAATTATAATGCGCACTACAGTATAATATTAAGTATAATAAGTATATTAAAATTTATTAAATAATAATAATCTATTATCAAAATAACCTTATCAAAGCTATAGATATTATGTAAATAATATTCTAACTATAAATAAAAATAACACAACATTTATTTGTTATTCAACTTACATTTTCCCTTTTTTTAAAGCGCATTAATCGTAAAGTGTATAATATGTTTAGGTTTAACGTGTTTTGGTAATTATTGTAAATCTTGTTCCATACCCGTCCCTCTAACCGGGCCGGCCCAGTTTGTAATTCAGTCTGTCAATCAGTCAGTCAAGTTGGCATACAGTCCTAGGGTGATTCCGTGGTACCTCCCACACTACATGCAACCGGGAGATTTGTCACGCTATAAAACTCGCATTTCTCTTTTTTCCACCCTTCCCTCTACGTTTGTTGAGGTGGGCAGCATCAATCACTGTCCCAAAACAACCCCTCTCTCTAACGAAAAAAAAAACAACTATCTTTCCCCTATTTTGGGCCGTGCCGTGAACCGATAAATAGTTGACGCCCACCCGGCCAAGCCCATTCACCCCCTTCTCCCCTTTCCTAACTAAATCCCCTTCAGCACATCCCCAAACCCACCCAACCACCCAAAATGAGATATGCAAAACAATGGCCAACCCTTTACTACCTCTTTCCTAGCATATCTTTGATATAAAAAAAACATTATCACGAAGCTGTCTTTGAGTGGAATTGTGTTTTAAAAGGTCCTGGGACGCTATTCTGATATTTTTTTAGTGCACCGTTACTAAAGTCACAAGGTTATTCCTCGCAGGACTTTGCAAGCTTCACTAACATAAGTCAAACGGATTGAATTAATATGTCAAATAGCAGCATCGGCGACCCCATGGTTTAAGGTGCTAATTTTGAAGTAGACTAAACTGCCAATGGCGGGGAGATAAAGTTTTGAATCTCATTCGGGTGTATCTGTTTTTTTAATAACTTTTCACTTTCTTCGTGCTAATCAGGGTACGTACGCTTCCTCTAATTATAATTTCACTAATCCCTAAAACTATTAACCTAATTAGTATATATGTATATAACTCGAACGGGTAGTAAGACACGCTGCTAAAAAAAAAGTCTACTAATAAAACTCAAAGAAATTTTCTTAAAGACTTTTCAAGGTCGTCCTTGCGGTAGTTGAAGTATTTGGACCCTGGATGAAGGAATCGTAAAAATAACTGGTATTGAATCCAATCGGTAATTATATGGCTCCTAAACAAAACAAGTCTGTGACAAACTGATTTTTGGAAGGTACTGTATATCCAATGGTTTGTGAAATTATATTTTCTAAGCGTGTTCAAACATAAGAAATTCATTTAAAAATGTATCATGTTTAGTAATTTTTTTTAAATGTGGAATACATTTACAAAATATATTATGTAATAATACGTATCCAAAATAAAATTTGATAATTGTTGAGTGTATCTAGAATTTTTAACACTGTCGTTTTATAATAACTGGTGTGCCATACTTTTTTTTACCTGCTTCGATGTTCGGGTGCTCTAAAGCATCACTCTTGCAATAGACTGAACTTCCGATAATGAGGAAATCAGGACTTGAATCCCAGTCCGGTAATTGAGGGGGGTTTAACTAAATGGTTTCCAGCCGTCCCTCTATGCAAATGTGGGCACACTTACTGTGAATTTAATCATCTACCTCCGTAGCTCACTATCGTAATTAGTGCAACGCACCCACTTCAGTGGCCAAACGGTCTAAGTTGTCACTCTTATGTTATATTGGCCTGTTGATGATGGAAAGATTGGGGCTAGATTCCCAGTCGGTTCTAGTAAGGATGGTTTAGTTTGTGAACAATATTTATTCATGAAATAGTTAATAAAACATACCATGTGCCTAATGCATTATTTTTGGCCATACATTGATATGCCTTGATCTAGTTTGAACAAGTCTTAAATTTCAAATATAGGTCATTCAGAAAAAACAATCACCTTAAAGACTAATAAAAAGAAGATGAATATTTTCAGAACATAAATTAGGCTAAAATATGTAGGCATATTTTAAACGTAATAGAAATTGTTGATATGAATGATTGCCTAACAAGTGATCTACTTTACAGGATAAGTTTTAATAAATTATGTAAAACAATATGGAAATAGTTGTCAAAAACAAATTGATTGGAAAACTCGTATCCCTATCAACAGTGGACGTACCCTTCATTTGACTTAAAATATATACCCCATCTACCGTAGGAGTGTAGGTAAATGACAACTACTAAAGGTTACCAAATACACTCATGTATCCATTCGCCAAATCATATGATCTGCTAGACCATACGTTGATTTGGTGTCCTTTTTGGTAGTATATCATCGCCCTGTATGGAGCAGAAACTTTGACTCTTAATATGGAAGAGAAATAATAAAGATCTTTGAAATGTTGTGCTAGAGAAGACTTGAGAGGATTAGGTGGACTGACAGAATTATAAATGAAAAAGTACTAAGAAGAGTGGGTGAGAAGAGAACCATTTTGGAGGTGATTCTTCGGTGCAAAGAAAACTGGATCGGACACATCCTTAGGAGGAATTGTCTTCTGCATGACGACATAGAAGAAGGAAAGGTTGATGTAAAGATAAGCTTAGGAAGGAAAAGGATTCAAATGTTAGATGACTTGAAGAAAAGAAAACAATTCTGAAAGTTGAAGGAGGAGGCAGAGTACAGGGTGCATTGATGGTTTAATTTCACTGACAAAAGGAATGAATCTGTCGCTATACAGAGCACATTGGCAGTCAAAATTTTCCCAACCAACAATTTGTATTTAATTTTTTTTTCTTTTAACAGTTTTTACATTTTGTGTTGGATGTCCTATGAGGAATAAACTACTTAACAAGAAAGATTACTCCTCTTGATTACTACTATACTTTAGAATAGAATTGGTGAAAATTTTGTCAATGTAGGTGCATGTCACTTCACATATTCCTACTAAGGCCACACACTTCCGGTCCAATAAATTTTGTAGAAATTATAAAGACGTTATTTACCTAAATATAAGTTAATATATTTTAAGGAACTCATAAAAAAAATAGTTTTTAGTTTGCGTTTCTCTTTTTACTTTCTCTAGAAACTTCGGAGAGAAAGTATTGTTATCGTAAAAAAAAATTGAACTCGAGATTTTGATAAATATCTACGTTCCATGACTTCCTGAAACCAACAAGTTGTTTTCGCAATGTCGTATGTCTGTCTGTACCTTGGGCCAGAGCGGAAACTATTTTACCGATTAGGCTAAAACTTGGTATCTGGGTTTTCATAAGGTCCTCCCTGAAGAGTGTATGTAATTAGATTTCTAACCCTAAATTGAAGGGTAGTTTACTGAAGAGTAAATATAGAAAAAATTGATTTTATTGAAATTCGCACTAACACTTGATTAAATTTTATATCTAGACACTGTTTATCAATATAGACAAGATTGCAACTCGGGTTCTCTCTTTAAAACCATTTTGAGGTTAATTTACGTGTAGGAAATTTTCATAATTTCTCTTTAACAATTTGGAAACGAAATACAATCTTTGTAAAGTTGTAGCACCATTAAAGATACAAGTATTTTGTTTGTAATATATTTTTATCAAACCAATAGTTTCTAAACTATAAGCAAATACATCTATAAATTCAGTTCTTTAAAAATGAAATTGTTTCCTGTGCACTTAGGTGGGCAAAGATATTTCTCTTTCCTCAATTTCTCTGTAACATTGTTATAGTTCCTATGCCATGCGTAAATAAATAATTAAAAGTCTATATTATTTAATTTATGATATTTGGTATAGTGTTTCTTCAACAATGTATAAACCTACTATTTCGTTTCACAAATATACGAGTTTTTAGTAAATGTTTATTTTAAGATAAAAGCGAGAGAAAATTTGTGCGGTGCACCGTACCATTTATTTTATTTATATAAAGAAGACAAATTTCAATTATTATTGTATATTTATTTTATTCTGATTTTATGGGTGTGTAATTGACGTCCCACTTAGGTTTTTCATTTAAGGCCGGGAACACACGAGCGTTGTATCAACGGACGTTGTAACGGACGTTATTTTTGACTGACGTTATTACCTTGGTCACACAGAACGTTAGTATACGCCGAATAACCAATAGATAAGAAAAATGGACGATTTTGAAGCCGCGGTTATCATTTATGCTGCATTCAGAATGCGTAAAAAAAAAAAAAAAAGGAAGCAAAGAAATCTTCGGTTACTGCTTCGGAAACATTCAACCACTCTTCATTTTTTTTATTACTGTCTTTATACTCGCTGCTAGTTACAGCCCACAAATCAGGACGTTTTTCAATCTCTGATATCAAATGTTCTATATCCATTATAATAATCTACTTCAAAAATATTGCCTCTCAAAATGGTCTCAACGGACGTCAAATTGACGGTCGTGTGTCTGGATCAGTACTGTCACATAATATGCAACAACGTCCTGTGCCACTGTTCAACGTACGTTGTAGCATGTCTCGTCCGTCAAGAGCGTTGTGTGGACGTTAAATTGTACGGACGTTGTTCGTGTGACTGGCTGCATTTAATTCAATATCATACAATAACGGACGTTTCAACGGACGCCACAACGTCCGTTAATACAACGCTCGTGTGTTCCCGGCCTAAGTCTTCAAGGTTTTTTATTTATACTACTATTTCTATTACAAAACGTGATGTTGAAAAGAAATATTAGAGGATATGTAAAAACTTAATAGATTTACTTAGAAGCTCGTGACAGAACTAAGTATGCAAGGAACGCTTAACCAATGACCTGACTGACCTCTAGGTGATCCCACACGGTTGATGAATCCCGGTACCCGGGGTTCAAACGGTAGCCTTCCAGTACAGGTACGGAGGATCTGGCGTCCTAGCCCGCGTAGCCCCATAAATTGTCAAGAGTAACACCTAGACTCGATTAGGATTGGTCATCCCTGTTAGCTGGGATACGCTAGTATTTAACTTGGCTTCTGGCATGGTTTACCGTGAGGAATGATGACATTATGTTTATGTTGTCAGGTATCTCTAGAATTTCGACAGTTAAAATACACTCTATATATGTATTGTAAGAGTATTCTTCAAAATATACTTTGGTTTGGGAATATGTAGTATATATATATGGATCAAGTGACGAAGTAAATATTTGAACTGTACCGTGGCTACAAACTATAACCAGAAAACCACCTCCACCTAGTGTACATCCAGCACTTACCCCATTTAACGGCTATACGAGCAAGAAGTCATGCCAGCCGACGACTGTGACCGCCACTAACAGTAAACAGTATCTGAAGCCTGTCGGGAACGTGCAGTTGTTTCCACTGGAATAAACCCACGTAGTGGTTGATGCGCATGCGCGGCCTTGTAAAAGTTATTGGAGCTGTAGTGCTAAGTGTGTCCACCCCTCCATCTTCTCCTACCTCACAGCGTTGTGCGCAGGCGCTGATGAGGTAATCCAAGCTCTCATTTGCTGTGAATGACATCACCTCACGTCATGTAATCCACCCTCATTTCCCCCGCTGTTACAAGCAGGATATAAACAAGTGCTCAGTAATTTTCAGTACTCTTTGACGCTAATAGTTCTAAGGAATAACTTAGAATGTAAGTAGGCGTAATGATTGGGGATTTTAATAATATATTTTTTAACTTTTACGTTTTGGGTAGGGTTTGCGTTCAGATAAAATATATATATAGCCGTCTCTTTATGCCCGTAAGAAGTTGTCTTTAATTTTTTTTTTTTTTTTTTTGCGTTTCTATATTATTTCTAAGTTGCGGAAATTGTCTTATATTATCTATTTAATACGGCTAATTTAGTTGAGCTAAGAGTAACGTATTAGTTGACCTTTTGTCTTTCCACGTTGAAATTGTTTATTAAAGTTTGAATCATATGATTAGGCCTTTTTCGCGCAGGCGTATAGTTTAGTTATTCGTAGGTATGAAGCAGTTAGAGTGAGAATTAATGGGATGGAACAGCCTAGATTTCTGTAACGTTTTTTGTATGTACTTTATTGACAAGCCAGTCATTTGAATTCGATGTAACTCCTATAAATTTCTTATAGAATCCCTTTTGTGAGATTGTATATTACGGACAATATTAGAGCAATATTTCTATGTTGTAAACTGACTTTACTGCTTGTCCTATAATTAATAATTCATAAACTCTGATTATAATTTTGTTTAATTGGAGAGGATTTATGTTATGTTTAAACGTCTAATATGTTGCGTAGAAGTCGCAACCTTGTTTCATCTTATATTATTATTATTATTATTATTAAGCACCGCGTCTTACTACCCGTTCGGGTTATACGCACTTACGCTAATGTGTAATGGTAGGGTATTGTGAGATGAAAATGGAGGACCTACAGTTTAACGTGGAATCCGAACCACGGTGGAGGCCTGGCATTCCCCACATTCACAAGATGTCTTGTCAGAGGTGAAGGAAGGGTTTGGTAATCAGATAAATCTGTGCCGGGACCGAGGATTGAACCCCGGCCGCCAGCACAGAAGTCTGACACCTTATCCCTAGACCGCCAGGTCACCTTTCATCTTATAAGTGTTACAAAATCTAATATATATACCTGTTATAAATAAACTTGCTGAAAGGACCTAATTGTTACTACACCTGATTGTATTTAACTAGAACTCTAATTCCCTGATAAAAAAACACAATGTTAGGTGCTGACACATGGGATTGGTTGGATTGAGTGGTGTCATTAAAGATCCCTGATGATTTACTAGCGTATTTCTTTTTGTATGACACTATCGCTATGGTGATATTTTGGTCAGATAGGAAAAGGACGCTATCACCACAGGGGAGGGTTGAGAACTTAAAGAGTGTGTGGATCAAAAGGAAGGGGTATGGCATATAATACATGGCTAAATGTTGTGGACAAATGTGTGAAAAAGAAAAACATTAAGAGTGTTGAGAGTAAAAGAGCATGTATGAATTGATGTAAGGATGTTGTTAAGTCAAGGAGTATTCAAGGATAGGGACTTGTAGAAAAGGTTAGTGAGGGTGGATTAAGTACGAAGTTATTTGTTGAGCTCTATGACAGTTTCTTGCCTACCCCGTAAGGGATCAGCGTGATTAGGTACATATAAATCGGCAGGTAATAATAATTAAAAATCTCTCAAGAATGACTAGCTAACCTAAACATCTCAACAGTTAATAAAACAATCCATTTAATTATTTTGTAGGAATACAATGAGTTTGAGATGTATAATCTATAAACGATGAAAATATAATTGACAGAATATTCGAAAGGCCACACTGGACATTTCAAAAGGGCACATGTATGATCCCCATACGTGGTTTATAATGTAGTCAAGGTAAGATTTGTGTATTTCAGCCAAAACAGAGTGTACATAATCCACGAGTAATTAACCGTAAATATTAAAAACACTATTATTTAACTGATTATTTTTAATGGTGCCTTTATATAAATACAATCAAAAGATGATATATAGATTTATAGTTAACCTTTGATTTTTTTCTCAAAGGCTTACAAGTGTTCATAAACCCCCATTACTTTTATATTTTTACAAACTTATAGTAAAATATATACTTTTACACAGCTGTTTCTATTTTTTCTTCTGCTTTTGTTTTCGTCGGGTGTAAACTTCTAAATGTGTTTTCTTGCATTACTTCAAAACTTAAGAGCTTGTAGAATGTTCTACTACCAACATCCCTTTAAAAAAAACTTTTTGTTTCCAAAATAAAATAAAATTCAAGTCCTCCTAAAATAATATATATATAGCAAGTTCGAAAAGTATTTTACATTACACAGAGAATTTCACTCGTTACTTCTTTGTAAAGGTGAATCCTGTTAACTCACGTCTCAAGTGTTTTCATTTCAAAGTCAGTCGCAGAAGAGTAAGGATCTACCCCCTTACCACCCCTACCCCACACACACTTACCCTTATAGTCCCCAAAAATCCTAAAACTAAAAAAAAAGAAAAAAGTTTAGTAGTTCATGATTCTAAAGGACCTTGCTACGTGCAAATTGATACAAATGGTCCCATAAACTAATTCCGCAGTCTAGGAAATATATTCAGGGGAAACTTAAGGAAACTTCTCTTTTTCCTCCACACGACTCAGGGAAACTTGAGAGAAAAACAATGCCATGCGACACTTTTTAAGGGGGAGGAAGGGGGGGGGGGCAAATGTATTTTTTTACAGCTTTCACGTACATGTTTATAAGTTCTATGCTTACTCTACTACTATACAATGACGTAATCACTCTGTCATTGTGTCATGTGCTTTACCCTTTCACTCAAAAACCACTCGCATGGGCATAACTCAGACTTTCGGTTAAAATATAGGTTCATATAATTACTTATAGCGATTAAACGACCCCCCCCCTCCCCCCCCACACACACACACAATTCCCCGGCCCCATTTCGTCCCAAGACGTATCTACTGTAACTTCTGAGGGAAGGAGGTCACCTAAATTTAACAATTTTAAACTATCCATAAAATTTGTATCTATTAATAAATTAAGATACTGATATATATTAACTATGACAAACGACACACTATTATATACTATTGTAGATATTTCTAAGATCCACTCTGTTGATCCATACTAAGCGCCCGACTTACAAACTAAACCAATAAGATCCAGCTTGTCAATAGGACCTGTCACCATTAGCAATCTGCACAAAAATAAATGTATGCAATACTTGGGATCGAACCCGGCTACCCATGTGAGAAGTTAACATACAATACCTAACCAGTAGATCAGTCAGTGACTGAACAAAATTTTATGAGAACATTATCTTAACCCGCTTCGGTGGTCACATAGTCTAACGCGCTATCTTCGCAGCAGCCCAGATTGCCGATGACATAGAGATTGAGGTTCGAATCTCGGTCGAATGTGCTAAGGATGGTTTTCCAAAATGGTTTTAAGCTCTTCCCTTATGCGAGTGCGGGTACACTTTCTAAATATATAACTTTTCTAGTCCATAACACCATTAGCACAACTAGTGCATAAGCGTATAGCTCGACCGTGTAGTAAGACGCGGTGCTAAGAAAAAGAAGAAAAAACACAGATTTTCTTTTGATACAAGCAATCATTTGTTTCTTATGTTTTACTGTATTTATTATTATTATTATTATTATTATATTATTATTATTAGCACCGCGTCTTACTACCCGTTCGGGTTATACGCACTTACGCTAATGTGTAATGGTAGGGTGATTGTGAGATGAAATGAAGGACCTACAGTTTAACGTGGAATCCAAACCACGGTGGAGGCCTGGCATTCCCACATTCACAAGATGTCTTGTCAGAGGTGAAGGAAGGGTTTGGAAATCGGATAAATCTGTGCCAGGACCGAGGATTGAACCCCGGCCGCCAGCACAGAAGTCTGACACCTTACCCCTAGACCACCAGTCACCTGTATTTATTCATCCTCAATCTAACAATTCTTATGCTGAACATGTTGGTTGGATAAAATAATCACTTGCGAGTAGAGAGATTTGAAATAGATTATCTCCCATATTGACCTATTTAAACTGCTTACTATCAGATAAAACACATTTATTAATTTGTGATTATTATAAAAAAAATTGATGGATTCCACTTATGTCATGGTAATTTTACACAGGCTATTAATTTAGAGAACTTTTTAAATCAAAGTCCAACATCTTAGCTCAATCGGTAACGTGTCTTTCTCCTGAGTTAAGGGTCCAGGGTTGGATTACTGGCAAGACCACAAAAATATATCATTGGTTAAATGTGAATTTCCCCTTTCACAGTGATGGGGTTGGCTGTTGTGTCTGTTATATTTTTAAGTAATTTTACGAGCTGTGTGTTGATATAATCAGTAGGTTCAGAAAGTGCGTTAAATACCTCAAAAACAAATAAAATAAAAATGTACTCAAGTCAATACTTTCTTACTGTGGGTGTCACCCACTTTGGTGGTCAAATAGACCGAGGCGTCACACTCGCTTTGCACTGAACTGCTGATGAAGGGAAGGTCGGGGTTGAAGCCCGATCAGATTTATTGAGGTTTTTTCATAAATGCTTTTCCTTTCTCCCTTCACACAAATGCTGATGCACTTCCTACTTTACCTATCTCTAACACATTAGCGTAATTTGTAAATATAAGTACAACTTGAACAGGAATCTCAAAAAATAGCCTCCATAGTTGTCTCAACATGATTATTTTTAACATTACATATTAAAAAAAATTGTTATGTTACAAGACTTACCAACCATACGGCTTATCATGATATTTGATATTGATTAAATAGTGATAAGGGAAATAAAATTTAGTTGAAATTTAACCTAATTGGCGGGGTAGGAGAGGGGGAAATTATTTATAGGGGGGGGGGATACTCATTACATCCGTAAATATTTGAAACTCTTGACCTCCCAGTCACCGATAAACCAGACAAGACGAGACTAATGCCTTGGCAAGTGCTCTCTTTTAAAAGTTTATTTGGTCTTTTTTTTTTATCTGTACATGTAAAAATGTGTGGTTCATATGAAGCCAAAAAATTTGCTACGTAATTTTTGGGGCAAGCTCGTTGTTAAGAGTATGCACGAATATTTAAATTGGTTGGTATGAAGACAAGTGTTCGGACATGGTCAAAATTGTTGGTCTGATGATAATATCACCACTGTCCTCTCTTAGTTACTTGGCTCGAGTTCCTGTAAGGTCCATAGTGAGTCTAGAAGTGAATAGAGATCTGCTCGGGTAGAACCTTACGGGTGGATTAAGAGCTCACTGAAAGAAGGGTAAGTTAATCCTGGAAGTGAAACAAGTTCACTAGCATGTAAAAGCACTTTGATAATATAATCAATCACTAATAGAAACTAAATGTTTAAAAAAAAAAATTCTCGTTGCAACAATCGCAAGATGTAAATCCGTAACAGACCACAACGTCCACGGGATGGACTGTATGTAGATGGTCCGATATTCCACCGAGATGGATTAGCCTGAGGCCTAAAAAAGAGGGGGGCAGGGAGTATAAGGGGTTCTTCCCACCCCCCTCCCCCCATGGTGGGGCCCTCCTAAAGGCCGTACTTCAATCTAAATGCCTCCCGCTGGACAATCACAATAATTAATTTGTCACTTTGTCGAGATACTCCCTACCCCTTTGAACCCCCCCCCCCCTCTCCTTTTCCCTCACTTGCCTTCTTCGGGGTAGCTGGGCTGAGGCCCGTCACGTATTGAACGAGGAACGAACTGGGTATTAATTACTATTGGTTGGGTGGGATATGTCTGGGGGTTTAGGGAATAATTTCCCTAAGAGTAATGGGGGGGGAAAAATCGCTTTCAAATAAATTAAATGTTGAATGAGTTTTTAATGTGGATCAACAGTTTTTTGGTCTCTTTCCTTATCCTCGCTTCAGGGTCGAGAGAGTCGGCAGGCCGATTATCACCTCGTCTTACTAGCCGTTCGGGTTATACTCATGTGTACTAAGTGTTTTGTTAATATGTGCGTTTGAGAAAGATGACTTAGAGGGCTTAGAAGACGTGGATGAAGTATAGCTGCATTTACGTGGATAAAGAATATAACACCATTTGTAAAGGAACTCTCTTAATTTACTGGACCGGGATTCGATCCCCAACCTCTCCGTTATCGCTGATCCAGTCTATTGAAAGAGAGAGAGGATGACTTGGCGGTCTAGGGGTTAGGTGTTGGACTTCTATGTTAGGGATCCGGGGTTTAATCCTCGGTCCGGCACAGATTTATCTGAGTCCAAACCCTTCCTTCACCTCTGACAAGACATTACCGTTGTGAATGTTGGGGATGCCATGCCTCCACCGTGGTTCGGATTCCACGTTAAATTGTAGGTCCTCTATTTCATTTCACAATCACCCTACCAATACACATTAGCGTAAGTGCGTATAACCCGAACGGTAGTAAGACGCGATGCTAATAATAATAATATTATTGCAAGAGTGACGCCTTAAACCATTCAACCACAAGCGTTTTATATTTAGTTTTTGTTTTTATTTGAGTTATTTAATGACCACCTTCTGAACCGACTGATTACATCAGCAAATGGTTTTAAGCATAATTATATTAAATTTGTTACATTAACTTTTATAGGTGTCAAAAAAAAATCCCTTGCCATCTAAATCAGACTGTAGTCGCAGACATTAAGGAAGATGAGCCCTGAGAGGTAGGCAAGCACTAATGCACAGCCACTCTGAATAATTAATTAGTCGCGAGGCTTGTCACAGAAGCAGTGCAGATTTTAACAGTTCCAGGAGGTTTAATTATTAGTGCACCGGTTAAGGTGCAAACAGGGAGATTCTACTCGTAGACCGTTAGTTGAGACAGGAGCGAATTACTTTAATAGCAGTTATGTAGCTCAGTTCAAGTTGATGTGTACTGCAAGGACACGGTAGCTAAGACTTATTATTAGCACCAGCGTCTTATTACCCGTTCGGGTTGTATGCACTTACGCTAATGTGTAATGGTAGGGTGATTGTGAGATGAAATGGAGGACCTACAGTTTAACGTGGAATCCAAACCACGGTGGAGGCCTGGCATCCCACATTCACAAGATGTCTTGTCAGAGGTGAAGGAAGGGTTTGGTAATCAGATAAATCTTTGCCGGGACCGAGGATTGAACCCCGGCCGCCAACATAGAAGTCCGACACCTTACCCCTAGACCGCCACCCCAGGTAAGACTTGATCCCATGACCGAGGTGAGGGGGGGGGGGATAAACAATCAGTCTCTGAACTTACAAACGAGAATTTCATAATGTGAAAATAAAAGTATCAAACTTTTTCTTTATCTCCTTTGGTGGACTATGGTCTAAGTCATCACTCTCACAATAGATGACGGGGAGATCGGGGTTTGATCTTGGTGGGGTTGTACCAAGGATGGTTTTCCTAAGTAGTTTTCCTCTTTTCCTACACGTAAATTCCTCTAAATTCAAACTTTCTTATCCTTAACAATTTATACTAATTAGTACAGTGCCGTATAACCAAAACACTCAGTAAGAGGTGGTGTTAAAAAAAACTTTTGTTATCAACATTGTTGTACACGGTTGACATTTTATGTAACATATGGTCGCAACTTATTCTAGCTATGACGTCATTCTCTCATGGATTAAAGGAGCTTACTGTACATTTTAGGACTACAGAGAATGTGAGATGTATTTAATCTTGATACGTTGTCAAAATAACTTCCCTTGTGAATAAGAGGTTGAATTTTTTTTTCCAAGTAGTTTAGTAAAAGACAGACAATTGGGTTATTCTTGTTTTATAACCCATTTTAGAGCAACATTGTCATATTTACAATTAAATTGCATACACACTCTATTCACCCTGAAAGGTAGCAGGCTTACCTTGACGGATTACACTGTGTCACTTACAAGGTGAGCCATAGTGGAATAATGCAAGGTAAGCTTACTTCCTTTCAGGTTAGATAAAAGGAATACACGTGTATCATAGCTATTTCACAATAATTTATATTTTTAATAAATATTTTTTTTACTCACCGATTTTATATATTTTGTTATTGTAATGCATTTGCAAACTCAGCATATATATATAAGTAGTGTTACATTAAAAGTAACATTCATTGTCAATTTATATTATATTTTAGATTTGATTTTATCAAACCGTGGTTGTATAAATATGTTTTACTAAGCCTTTTGAACGTTGAGGAATCAATTTTATATTTCTACAGAAATTATATTCCAAACATGAAGTGTGAGTTTTATAAACAGCTCAGCATATATTTCAATAAAACATATTAAACAAACCCCACAATTATTTGCCACTACCTATCCATCAGACAAGCCCATCCTGATACGTTAGGCCCACGAGATGGGGGGGGGGGGATTAGCAGCACCGTCTTGGTATGAAGAAATATAACTGCATAGTTCCATAGCAAACGAATGTGTGATTACTTGTAAAAAGTGTTGGTCCTAACTGATTAAACGAGAACAAGAAATTAAAGAACTGGGAACTAAGATAAAAATAAAAACAAATGTTTATTATTATTTTAAGGCCTAAGGGCACCACCTACTTGATTGAACGTATCCTTGCTCTGCCATATTTCTTATGAGAATGCCAGTTCTGAAGTTTAAAGAATATTGAACAATTCTAAACTATCTTAAAAAGCCTACATTTTTAAAAAAATGACACCTTGACACGGACATATAGCCTAGAACTCGTGACAAGGAATGATTTTTCAACAATATTTAATATAATTAATATGTAGATTCATGAATCCTTTATCTTTACGAAAGAATATTTTCATAAATACATTCTCAAATTTTTGTGTCGTGACAAATATGAGTTAAAAGGTAGTTGAGAATGAAATTAATGTATAAGAATTGTTATAGATCCACCTCAGTGGTCACGTGGTATCATGGTATAACGAACCAATCACTCAAGCTCTAGTGTTGGATTGGATTACCAGTGACGAGGAGATAGGGGTTTGAATACCTGTTGGGTGCATTGAAGGTGTGTTTTCATAAATGGTTTCCCACTATTCCTACAAGAAAATGCTGGTACAAATCTTATAAAATTATACCTTCATAACCTTTATATTATTGGCGTGTGTATGTGTAAAGCCCAAACACCTACTTCAGTGACCAAATGGTCTAAGGTGTCACACTCACGTTAGATTGACCTGCTGATGATGGGGAGAGTGGGGATTTAATCCCGGCCGGATCTACTGAGATAGGTTTATCATAAATTGTTTCCCACTCTCCTTCCACGCAAATTCAGGTGGATTATCTTTAGCATACTTCCTTCCTCTGTGTATTACTTTTACAGATAATAATACGCAGTGATAATAAAAAGTACTATAGCCCAAAAGGAACTATGATTATGTGAGAAAAATACTATACAAATTAAGCAGAACCGAATCACCACCGTATTTCTCCAACCCCTATGCCTATAAACTTGTTGTGTTTTATATAATGTATAATCTTATATTTCAAGTTAAATGTTAAGCTTAAAATGTGAGGTCATTAAACCTATAAAAGGCATGTTAATATCTGTCCCTTACATTTTGAATTGAACTGAAATTTTAAAATAACTAGCCCCTTCTAAAATATTACTGAACGTTTTAAAAGCGTCCTAACACTCCAGTATACGGCCCCTATTGTCTTAGAACGAAAAATCGTTTACTAAATTGCCCTTATAATTTAGACAGGGACTATTTTCTCAATAATATAACACTTCAACTCGAATACCTTTTGATATGGCATTTAAATTATAACACCGTATTTTATTTACTATTAACAACTTTACTTTTTACCCCAGGTACAACTAGATTCCCCAGCTGTTATCATGGATATGGATAATATAAGGTCAGATACGGTGTCTAGAAATATTGATCAATGTAGCCATCATTTTTAAAGAAACACGTTTACTGATAAGGCTAAAATATTTTCAAGTTATTTTAGGGATTAACAGTGTATTATACATAAAACCAAACCTCCTCTTAAAAATCAATACTACTGGCAGTTTGGAAAAAAACAATGACATTAAGGGCCTTTCAAGTCAAATTAGTACGCCTAAGTGCGGCGCAACACTAAGCATGACGACACTATTAACCAGAATGAAAGGGCCGTTCTATCATAGAAAACTGCCCATTCATAATCAGTAGGTGTCGTCATGTGCTTAGTGTAGCGCCGCACTTGAGGCGTACTAAATTTGACTATGAAACTGGCCCTAAAAGTCTTTAATATGTATGCACTGCTTACGCAAATTTACGGTCATTATTATGAGCATAAAAGGAGTGTTTAAAAAAAAACTCCTTTAAGACTATGTGTTTCGACATAAAAATAAAGGAGCAATCAGGATTTTCATCTCAATCCAAAGAGATAGACGAAGAGATGATAAAAAGAGGTAAGAGACGGGAAAAAAAACTATTGGCGGGGATGACGGATAAAAAGCTTAGCTAAAAGCGAAATAGTGACGTGAAATTCACCGAGATAATCACACGCTCGAGGTACGACAAAAAAAAATCCTGCTCTCATCAATAAAGATAGAGTGGCTTTGCTCTTAAATAAGTGCAAGGTAAAGAGACTTAACCTAACCGCCAATTGTTATCCAAACAGTGACTTGAAACCGGGGATATTAACTACCTTAGGTCAGTGTTGTGACATTGAGCGTTGACAGGACAAGCAGAGCCTGTAATATATCATACACTCACCCCCCATTTGACCAACTATACAGAGGCTTTGTAATACATAGTCTGATGTTCATAGGAAGCCCGTTTATTATTATTATTATTATTATTATTATTATTAATTATTATTATATTATTATTATCACCGCGTCTTACTACCCGTTCGGGTTATACCATTTACGCTAATGTATAATGGTAGGGTGATTGTGAGATGAAATGGAGGACCTACAGTTTAACGTGGGATCCGAACCACGGTGGAGGCCTGGCATTCCCTACATTCACAAGATGTCTTGTCAGAAGCGAAGGAAGGGTTTGGAAGTCAGATAAATCTGTGCCTGGATTGAGGATTAAACCCCGGACCCCAGCACAGCAGTCCAACTCTTTACCCTAGACCACCAGGTCACCTACCAAGCCTGTTATTGGAAAACTAGGAACTAATGTTTCACGATGGTGGGGGAAAATATATTGTATTTGCATTCTTAGCCCGTTTAATTAATAATGTTGAGAGAAACTATACAGTTTGTGTCATACCATTTAATTTAAAATATATTCCTGTCAAAATCCTATTATAA
This sequence comes from Timema cristinae, assembly GCA_039000515.1. Lineage (NCBI taxonomy): Eukaryota > Metazoa > Arthropoda > Insecta > Phasmatodea > Timematidae > Timema > Timema cristinae. The sequence goes on from JBCFYV010000001.1 coordinate 19,913,356, forward strand.
TCATTAATTGGATATCAGGACGTATTAGTAGATTATTAATTATAATTATAATCGTAACTGACCAGGGTAACTCATTTCTGTAATCGAAAACTTTAACCACATAACCACTGTAGCGAATAAAAACAAAACCCACCTCGCCGATTTTACGTCTGTTGAAGGCCTGAAAAAGCTCTGATAACCCCCGCTTGCGCCCCCCCCCCCCCTTTTTTTTCAGCTATAAATGTTAAGTCCCATCATCCTTAACGAGGGGAGGGGCGGGTAGAGGGGGTAGTTAGGAAAGCAAGAGGATCACGGGAGTGTCAGTTATTGTGACGGTGAGAATCTGCGTTGATTAGCCTTAGGGACGTCCTTCTAAAAGCAAGACTGATGCGTGTGGGGGTAAAAGAGAACTATGCTGCCATCTATCATCCTCCTGTGGAACTCTCAGAGATAAATCGTAGAGAAGAAGGAACGGCTCCAAGGACACGTGCCTTGCAAACTTCCTAGTTTTTTAAGTCGGTTTTTTTTTCTCTTTGAGAGAAGAAGACTTTTTTTGTCACCATGTCTCACTCACTAGCCTTTCAGGTTACACTAGAAATGAAAATTTTCCGGGAAAGTTTGAATCGGAAAACTTTCAGCAGTGGCGACTTTCGATGGAGGGGTTAAATTGTAGAGGTGACACCTAGACCCTACTATACTTCAAAATATAATGTATTAAGAGACGAGTGGGTTATAAGAAGGGGGAGGGGGCACGTGGGTGGGGAGGGGTAGATAGCAAGCACGGTGGTTAGGGAGGGATACAAATGTTGGGCCAACCTTAAAATTATTTTAATTAACTTAATGATGATACAAAAAAATGAAGTGTGATTTATGTACATAATGGGTTTACAAAGGCTCGCATTATTTTGTTTATTTACTAAATTTTTTTTTAGCTCTGCGTATTAAGGGAGAGTAGAAAATTATATAGTAAAAAAGTTAATTCAATACACCAAGCTGGGATTCAAACCCTGATCTTTTTCCAGTCACCGGTAACCCCATCCGACATGAGAGTTACGCGTCAGGTCATTCGGTCGCCGATGAGGGAACTCCCAAGTCTTAACCTGGAGCTAAAACCCCTACGCTAATTCTCTTTCTAGTAGAGATGATGATAATAATAATAGTAATAGTAACAAACCCTCTTGTATTAAATTTAATTGAAATCCGTTTATAGTTGAAACTGTAAACATAGAGTCTGGAAACCTTGGATGGAATTAATTAGACAAACTCAGATCATTCTTGCGCCACACAATCCTCGGAAAGTCAAATCTAGATAGAAGCCTGTATTACATATTTTACAAATAGTTAGCCCTCCTACTCCCTACCCAAATAAACACTGGGAGAGGGGGGGGGGGGTATGTGTGCCCCTTCCCAATACCACAGACGAGGCGGGAACAATAGTCATTGACGTGAACGGCGGGTTTCCGTCCGTTGAATTAGACGAGGAAAGATGGACTTGAGAACTCAGCGGTCATTGTCTCTCTATAAACTAGAAGCCAAGATCAATTCTAAATGTTTCATAGCTTCACTGTTTGAATATGTCTCGTGAGGATGAACAGTAAGAGAACTTAAACGGATTCGTCGGCCCGATTCTCTCCGTCGTTATGTACAACTTTCATAGTTTTCGCTCAAAGGGATCTTTGCTATACAGCGTACATACACACATATTCGGCTATCCATCCGCCTCGTTTCGTTCAAGGTTTGTCCTTTGTTTGGACGGAAGTTGGTCTCAACTTTACGCTTATTGGAACTTGGCGGAAGTTGTATTGTTCCGAGCTCAGCCGATAGGATCAATGAAAAGGCTTATATAATCTCATTAATGAAACCACCAAGGTCTACACAAACTGTAGTATATATATATATATATAAGGCACTGAAGTTAATTTTACTTTGGCTTTAAACTAATAAGTTCTAGCCCTTGATTTCTATAGGAAGCCCACTTTCAGCCAACATTGAATGAAAGTCACTTAAATTGAGCATTGTATAAATAGGTTTCATTTGGCTTATTAATTAAAAATAATAATAATAATAATACTTAGCACTACACTACCTGTTCAGGTTGTACGCTTAAGTACTAATTACGCTAATGATTTGGAAATTAGGAAGGTTGAATATAGAGGAAGTGAGTCCGCACTTGCGTGGAGGTAGAGTGGAAAACTATTTATGAAAAACCACCCCCAGTTCACCCGAGCGAGATTAGTACCTCGATCTACCCGTCCTCGGCAGTCAATCTCAACACAAAACCAACGTGTTAGCTAACTACGCCACTGAGGAGGGTGTTTATTAATTAAAAATTTACTTTATAAAGTTATCAAAATCCTTCAATAATACTTTTTATGGGTTATAATATACTTTATTTACATTATTAACCAAATTAAATTAATTATATTATTACATTATTAACCAAACAAACTGTCAATATAATATAAATACAATTATAATATTTATTTTCCGCCATTGTGGTAGCATGAGCTTACAGTTTTCAGATAACGTGATTCCTATTAAAATCAGATCCGCCTCGGTGGCGTAGTTGGCTAACGCGCTAGTCGTGTTGAGCTCGACTGCTGAGGACGGGGAGATCGAGGTTCGAATCTCTGTCGGGTGAACTTGGGGTGGTTTTTCCTAAATGGTTTTCCACTCTCCCTCCACGCAAATGCAAGTTAACTTCCTCTAATTCAACCTTCCCAATTCCTAATCCACTAGCGTAATTAGTACTTAAAGCGTATTACCCGAACGGGTAGTAAGACGCGGTGCTAAATATTATTAAAATCAGACTGTAGCTACAGTTCGATTTAGACGGGAAGTAAATATTTTGAGAGTTGTATAATATAAATTTAACTCCGTAAGGATGTTAATATTCATTTTGAAACTGTGTGATTTTGGAAAATCGTTGGATGGTGGGAAATGGTTCATTTTACAGATGGCAAGTTCAGGAACCGGAGCAGAAAAAATCTTTTTTTTTCTCTAACTTGCACTCAATTGTCTCGAGTGATCCGCTTAACTTCACCCCCTGAATAAAACGTGACGTCAGGGCAACACCTATATATGCCTAGACTTGAACCCAAGCCATATATGATTACGTCAGTCCCCTCCCTCACAACCTATCCCATCATTTTCCACCCCCAATCCTTACCTTCATCCTAGAGCACAGATAAGGAAAGAACAGATCTACAACCTCTAGGTTAAATGTGTTGCGCTCCTTTTTGAGGCTTTACTCCTTCAACGTTGGGATCGCTAGTTGCGGTCCCCAGTGACTACAGCGCAATCAAGTGAGCTTTTTTTAAACAACTCACTTTAAACTCAAATATACTAGAAGGAAGATAAAAAATATGAGCTCCTCGATTCAACCAGTCGGATATCAGCGAGCAATCTTCAGGTAGCGCAGAGTGGCTTCCCCCTTCTCTAACCCTACCCCTTGTCCCTAAGTACCCTAATACTGCCACTCAACTAAATTTACTCTGATTGCACATTACAAAAAAAACAACTTGAAACACAATGGTCCTTTTCTTTCTTTTTATTCAAGGAACTACTGTCTCTGTCTGCTGAATTTATAAATGTTAAGGGGCACTGAGGAGAATTATTGCGGTAGTTTAGAACTACCTATTTATTTAAGAAGTGATTATATATTTTTAGTATTGTTTTCACAAAAATTAAGGCAGGAGTTCTGACCAGTAAAATATTATGGATTTTAATTCTAAAGTGTTTTTAAATGAATGATATCTTATATAGAACCGTGTAAAACAATCCCATAAATTGTGACCCAATCAAAACATGACTTTATTTGATAAAGGAAGGCGGGATACCATACCAACGTGGCCACTAATGCAGGTCTATAATAGCTATTTGATATATGTATTTAAACTCATTAATGTATTTTTGAAATAATTTATAAACTGGTATTTTCCAGATGTAAATTAAAATTCCCACACTAAAGTATTTAAATTTAAAACAAAAATATAGCATGGTTTTAAATAGTTTTAAGGGTTTCTGTTATTCAAAACTACGTAGTAAACACTATTGTTAAACTATTTTATTTTGTGTGATTAAGTTAATGCAGGTTCGAATAGTAAATAATAATAATAATAATAAGGTATGTAGATAATTGAGCCAATTGAATTTAATAAATGAACCCAATTGAATTTAATAAATTAAGTGTGTTTGGCAATAATTAGATAATTCTAGACTCTTGTCTCAAAAGTAAGATTTGTAACGTGTTCCATTTTGAAGCGTTTAAATAATAGAGGCTTTACAAATTGTTTTAATATTAAATATTTGTGAGTGTGTTACAAACAAAAGTAGCTGTTTGGCTTAAGCTTTAGGTTAACAACTTTCACTTTTAAATAGTAAACTTAGATTGCAGATCTGTTTCAATAACACACTTTAATTGTTAAAGTATGTAAAAGCTCAAATATGTACCGGTACCTAGCTAAACACTCTTCATTAGACTATAAGAACTCTATTTGATAAGTTAAAAATAAAACTGTATTCAAATAATGGAACATTATGACTGTGTAGACTAAAAATCTTACATAAGTGACCAAAGCAATATCTATTACCTTTTGCTTCTTAAATTGTGATTATTTTATTCTATAGTGTCATTGAGCCTTTAGTTAAAAGTAGTTTTAAGAATGTATAGAAATGTGTTTGTACCACTAAAACGTATAAGGCTATGATTTGTGCTCATTTTTACGTAAATAGACAATTTTTACTTTCTATAGACATCTTGAAAAGATAAGTATTGTGATCGTAAAAAAATCTAAGTCCAAATTTTGATAAATGTCAGCCCCCCTCCCCCAAACCCGAAAAAGTGTTTTTTGCGATGCCATTTGCCTGTGTGTCTATCTAGGCCTAGAGCCGAAATTATTTTTCTGATACGTCTAAAACTTAGTATCTATGGTTTTTTAAGGTTCCCCCGAGGAGTTTTTTGGAATTATATATCTTACAGTAAAATTGAGGATAGTTTACTAAATGTAAAAAAAGAGAGAAAACAAGTTATCTCGAAATCTGCCGTAGCAATTTTTATTAAATTCCGTATCTGGGCATTGTTCATCACTATAAACTAAATGGCCACTCTAATTGTCCCATGAACATAATTTTAAGGGTACTTCACATTAGCAGATATTGCCAATTTTATCATATCTTGAGACACAATTTTATCATATTTGAGACACGAAAACCACTTTTGTAAGATTATAGTAAAATTTAAATTTTAAGAAAACATTTACTTGGAAAATATTTGTCTAAAATAAAGCTTTTCTTCGTTATTTTCAAACCCTCTCCCCCAATTATTATGCTTTTTGATGAACAATATGTTTCTGTAAAATATTAATAATGAACAATACGTTTCTTTCATTTATGTCTCTTTGTGGAATGTGATGCTATTTTTTCACCATTATCTTTCTGCAGAAATGTCTCATATCTGATTTCACAAATCTTACGAGTTTTAAATAAATGTTTCCATCGTTAGACAAAGGAGAGAAAGTATTTGGAGTGTAGGTTACTATACCATTTATTTATTGAAGTAGGTCTAGTTATTAACCTTAATAATATGTAAACTACTTAATATTATACTATTTATAAACTAGTTTGTAGTTTTGTCTATTACATTATTACTTACTTTGTAGATAACAAAACTGATATCATAGAAGAAGTATCTATTGGAAACATTAATCTACAGTTAATATTGGTCTATTGGTCCCTTTGAACTGTTATTTAAAGATATTATGTTTAAATATTAGCAGTATAAAACACAACTTTGAGGATTTATAATATTCATCTCTTATATTAAAATAAATATTGATTTAGTATTATTAACATAAGTGTGAATATACAGAGATGAGACATTATTGATTAAAATTCCAAACTACGAGGCCAATTTTGTTTATTGAGACAATAAACGAGGTGGGGGGTTTGTGGATTTTGTTAGAAGGGCTTAAAGGTTTCAAACATGGAAACTTAAAATTTTTAGTAAAGGTTTGTTTTTGGCCCTAGACCAGAGATAAGACTGAATTTGGTGAAATTCAAACAGTAAGAGATGAAAAAGACGAGTCAAGAGTTTTAAACATTCACTGACTGTGCATCTTTTGAACTAGTGGACATAGAACCTTGAAATTTAAAATGAATTTTTCTTTATAGAATTGGGTAAGTGTATTTTTAGGGGTTTTCAAAGGGTTGTAAAAGGGTAAAAAAGGGGCCAAAAGGGGGGGTAATTCTCTGTCCTCCAATCAAGATGAAGTTTGATAGATGGAGGAGGGTGGTTTATCGGGTTGCAGATTACTAATATGAAATTAATTTATGATCGATATCCACACGATGGGTCCCGAGGTGCTTTGGAGAAAGGAGGGTGGGGGTGTTTCAAGACTACCAAAACTATTATAAATAACTACTTTTCAAGGTGGTAGAAGATAGAAATTTTGCAGATACCTAATGGTACCACTCCAAATAATTATAAATTATTATTTGCACCGCGTCTTACTACCCGTTCGGGTTATACGCACTTACGCTAATGTGTAATGGTAGGGTGATTGTGAGATGAAATGAAGGACCTAAAGTTTAACGTGGAATCCGAACCACGGTGGAGACCTGGCATTCCACACATTCACAAGATATCTTGTCAGAGGTGTAGGAAGGGTTTGGAAATCAGATAAATCTGTGCCGGGACCGAGGATCGAACCTCGGCCGCCAGCATAGAAGTCTGACACCTTACCCTAGACCAATAATTATAAAAGTATGCAAATTTGTATTTAATAAGTGGGGCACCGGAAAATATGGTAAGGGATATAAACAGAAAAAAAAACTTTTTATGTGTGATAGAAAAATTAAATTTTACAGTTGGTTTGGAGGACAACTCCAATAATAATAACCAAATAAGTCTTAAAAATGGAAATTTATAAATGATAGAAAAATTAGCTTAAAAATTTACAAAACTAATAGAAATAACTAATTCCTAGGGTGTTATAGGATTTAAATTTAAAAATTAAGTAAAGGGACCATGCGAAATAGCCATAAGCCTGTACATTTTAAATTTTAAATGGCACCCTGGGAAATAGGGGGAGGGGAGGGCTTATAAAAATAGAAACCATTTTAAGCTGTGATAGAATATTTAAATTTGGCAAGTAGGTAGAAGGACCTATCAAAATAACTAAATAAATTTAATATTTTAAATTTCTAAGCAGGAGTGGAAGAAATGGTGAAGGAAGGGGCCGTGATCATCATTTCCAAAACTAATATTTTCAACTACTTTTCTGTGTGGTAGAGAACTTAAATTCGTTGGTATAGGGAAAACTCTAAATGAACATAAAAATATGAAGATTTTAAATTTTAAAATTAAACTATGTGGAATTAGGGAGCTACAGCTAGAAATTACTTTTGAGATGAGGTTAAAAATTAAAACTAGAAAGACAGGTAGAAATAAAACTGCAAAGAATCAAATGAATATTATAATTTAAAATTTCTCAGATTGGGTTGGAAAAGTGGTTTGAGTGGTTAAGAACTTACAAAACTATTAGAAACAACTTCTCAGTTTGGTGTAAAACTAAAATTATGCATATAGGCAAAGATACTACTCTAAATAACTATAAAAGTCCGAAAATATATAAAGTTAAAAATGGGAGCCCAGGAAATAAGGATGAGTTTATAAACCAAATTAAGCATGGTAGATAATCTAAATTTAGCATGCTCGTAGAAGTACGGTTTATGAGAGCCAAATAAGTCTTAAATTTGAGATTCTGAAGCGAGAGTTAAAAAATGGTGAGGGGGAGGCTATCATTTTCAAAACCAGTGGATAAACAACTTTTCTGTGTGGTATAAAACTGGAATTCGTCACGAAGATATAAGGACCACTCAAATTAACTACAAAGTCTGAACATTTTAAATTTAAAAATGAAACTACATGAAATTAGGGAAGAAGAGGGAATAGTGGTGTACAAGTAGAAGGTAAAAAAAAAAAATTTTTGTCAGGAATGTAGAGGGATAACTTCAAATAACCACAAATATATTTTAAATATTAGTTATTTCTTAGAAGGCTGGTGATATAGGAGGTCTAAAATCTACAAAACTAAAATAATAACCTACTTCTCAAAGTGTTCAACGATTGAAATTAGTCAGGTGAGTATAAGGATCAACTCAAACAGTATCAAGGTCTGAATTCTTAAATATCAAAATGAAATAACGGAAAATAAGGCGAGATGGTTCCCTCAAAATACTTCCAAAGCTATGTAAATACAATTTTGTAGAGGCATAATCTTGAAATATGGCCATGTAATTTAATAGACATTCCCGGATAGCCGAATGACGTCTGAACAAATGTAATTTCAAAATTGAAGCTAAGAAAATGGTAGCACTAAAAATGTATACAACCAATATAGAACACTCTTTTCTATGTGGTTAGGTTGAAATTTGGTAGGCACGTAAAGTATCATATAAAATAACTAAATAAGTTTTAAAATTCCAAATTGGAATTGTGGCACTTAAGGAGGGTGAGGGGAAGAGAGGGGTTGGTAAATGAGAGTAAATTGCCATCTTTCCAAAAGAAAATATACTTTAATGCATGAAAGAAAGGGTGTGTGGGTAGGTCATTTTTCACATCCAAGTCGAGGTAGAAACTAGTTTTAATGAAAACATCGAGTACTTTTTTAGTTCGTGTCATATAGAGCCATGTGTAATGGAAACAGTTCCAGTTAATTTTTTGTAATAGATCCATGCATAAACCACAAGTACAAACATATTTTTTTTAGTGAAAAATTATTAAATAAAAAAAAATCACACAAATTTAGATTTTCAAATCAATTAAAAATATTCTGAGTTAAGTTTGAGCAGCTACTAAAATAAAACTCACACATCCCTACTCTTTCGTCAACCTCACAGAGCCTTGACAATAACTTTAGATTCATAATTATTATTATATGTTTCTAAAAGACACCCCTAAGTCAAAACCAAACAAATATGGATATGATTATATAATATATCTTGTTATAATATATAACAGCCCGTTTGAAAAAAGAATAGGGGAAATGAGCCCACTAATCACGTTGTTAATTCCGCCATGTTTCTTTGACATGACCTGCAGGTCTACCACACCCTTGCAAACAAAAATCCCTCAGGCACTTCCTATGCTTAAAGTACCAAGCTCCCCCCCCCCCTTTTTTTTTTACCCCTATCCCATCCTTTTCGTAAACCCCTACGAATTAATTCCCTTCCACTTGTAAAAACGGTAAGTCCGTTCTATAACAATAGACTAAAGAACTTTTTTTTATAGTAGAAAGTCCGTCTGTTTGTAATAGCATTCCAGAAACCAACATTCTACTAAGGGGGTAGATTCACAGGGAGGATTTTTCTCACTAATTGGTATTTTCAACCCCTATTTCTACACCCTTCTCCACCACCCTCTTTGTACATAGCATACTGGTGTACAAGCTTTGTATGAAAATGCGGGGAGAGGGGAGGTTTCCCCGTGCATTAATTATAATTCAGTAGAAGGTCTTTGATGTGATCGTTGTTGAAAAAAAAAACTGAACAAGATTTTGAGAGAGTAAAGGGGGAGGTTCTAAGTTTCCTCAAGTATTTGCTAATTTTTTGCGGTAGGTTTGAAGGCATGTGTATACTAAAGGGCGGGAATAATTTCAAAGAGGAGTTTCCTTCTTAGTACACCTACGAAGTGAACATTAGATATCTTAATTAATGAGAGCAAGTTGGGTTTGTATGTTTAAAGTGTCTCAGGAAGAAGAAGGAATGTCTAGAATTGAAGTTCAAAATAAGGACTTCATTTTCTTAGTCTCTATACCTTTAGAACCAATATAAATAGCTAATTTTAAAAATCACATAGATGCATTACAATTGCATATATTAAAAGTATTGTTGATTAGACTTAATTTAATTTAAGGCATTAAAACCTATGTTAAATAAGTCATTTACTTTTGTGATTTATTAATTATTCTAATATAAATTAATCTTACTAATATTATAAATGCGAAAGTTTGTGTGTCTTGATATTTGATGAGACTTTGTACGTTGGTGGAGTATGTACTGGAATAAAATATAGGACTATTCCCAACCTTTGATTTTACATTAAATTTACAATACTTATGTTTAAACTTTTATATAGGCCTACATTAATTTTACAATAATAAGGTTTAAACTTTTCGTTTATAAGATATATTATAAAATATCACATATAATATTTCGTAGTAAAAAAATATATATTATTTAAGTTATCAATTATTAATTTAATTTTTTTTTAAAGTTTAGTTAAAGATTAAAAGATGTTATCAATTATTGCGGGCGAAGCCGCGACGGGTAAAAGCTAGTAAGAAATATTTGATGGAGAATATGTCAGGATAATAAAATCTTGCAGGCTACGGTGGTCAGGACATACAGAGTGAATGGAAGAATCTAGAACCATGATCAAGGTATTGACTGGCAAACTCAATGGGAAGCGACCATCGGGAAGACCTAGACGCTGATGGGAGGATAACATTAGAATGTAGACGAAAGAGATAGGGTGTAATGAAGGGGACTGGATAAAACGAGTTTAAGATAGGGATAGGGTGTAATGAGATGGACTGGATAAATCGAGTTTAAGATATGGATAGGGTGTAATGAGGGGGACTGGATAAAACGAGTTTAAGATAGGGATAGGGTGTAATGAGATGGACTGGATAAAACGAGTTTAAGATAGGGATAGGGTGTAATGAGATGGACTGGATAAAACGAGTTTAAGATAGGGATAGGGTGTAATGAGATGGACTGGATAAATCGAGTTTAAGATAGGGATAGGGTGTAATGAGATGGACTGGATAAATCGAGTTTAAGATATGGATAGGGTGTAATGAGGGGGACTGGATAAAACGAGTTTAAGATAGGGATAGGGTGTAATGAGATTGACTGGATAAAACGAGTTTAAGATATGGATAGGGTGTAATGAGATGGACTGGATAAATCGAGTTTAAGATAGGGATAGGGTGTAATGAGGGGGACTGGATAAAACGAGTTTAAGATAGGGATAGGGTGTAATGAGATGGACTGGATAAAACGAGTTTAAGATAGGGATAGGGTGTAATGAGATGGACTGGATAAAACGAGTTTAAGATAGGGATAGGGTGTAATGAGATGGACTGGATAAATCGAGTTTAAGATAGGGATAGGGTGTAATGAGATGGACTGGATAAATCGAGTTTAAGATATGGATAGGGTGTAATGAGGGGGACTGGATAAAACGAGTTTAAGATAGGGATAGGGTGTAATGAGATTGACTGGATAAAACGAGTTTAAGATATGGATAGGGTGTAATGAGATGGACTGGATAAATCGAGTTTAAGATAGGGATAGGGTGTAATGAGGGGGACTGGATAAAACGAGTTTAAGATAGGGATAGGGTGTAATGAGATGGACTGGATAAAACGAGTTTAAGATAGGGATAGGGTGTAATGAGATGGACTGGATAAAACGAGTTTAAGATAGGGATAGGGTGTAATGAGGGGGACTGGATAAAACGAGTTTATGATAGGGATAGGGTGTAATGAGATGTACTGGATAAAACGAGTTTAAGATATGGATAGGGTGTAATGAGATGGACTGGATAAAACGAGTTTAAGATATGGATAGGGTGTAATGAGATGGACTGGATAAAACGAGTTTAAGATAGGGATAGGGTGTGATGAGATGGACTGGATAAAACGAGTTTAAGATAGGGATAAGGTGTAATGAGATGGACTGGATAAAACGAGTTTAAGATAGGGATAGGGTGTAATGAGATGGACTGGGATAAAACGAGTTCGAGATAAAGATATGGTGTAATACGGTCGGCTATATGAATCTATTTAAATATAGGAATAGGTTGTGTACTAGTTTAAGTCCTGCAATGGACCTTTTAGTTTCAGTTCCATTACTTAAGTCTTGAGTTTGTCTGTATGGTGTTGTTTCCTTGAGTATTGTCTCTATAATTCGTTCAACTGTGTTAATAATACGCAGAATATTAACAATATACTGTACGGTGAGGTGTTTACAAGAAATTAATAAGCACACTTTATTTGATTTTTAATTAAAACTAACCAATATGCAAACTTTTATATATTATAATCAAACCAATTAATTTAAATAATTTATAAATATATCTAGTTTTTTAATCACTGCGTCTTGTTCAGGTTATACACATATGTAATAATCACGCTAATGATTTAGAGATCAGAAAAGTTGAAGCTAGAGAAAGTGTACCCGCATTTGAGTGGCGGAAGAGTTTAAAACCATTTAGGAAAAACTACCCTCAGTATACCCAACCGGGATTCGAACCCCAATATTCCTGTCATCGGAACTTTAGTATATTGCGAGAGTGACGTCTTAGACCTTTATGCCACCGGTATTTTTCTAGTTTCAATATATCGAAGCTTTAGGGCCAATGTGTTCTACACTATCTGAACATCGCTTTATATGTATATATAAAATAAATAATAATAATAATAATAATAATTATGAAACTTGAAAAGCAACACTAAATGTATGAAATATAATTAAAAAATCTTTTGGGCTAACACCTTTTGCTGCTGTATTAATTATAATGATGGGTTATAACAGTATTGTATTAATAATCATGTAATGCAACTAGTTTATATTTAAGAAAAAAAATCCCTCTTTTTTAAGTGAAACTTTAAGCAAACTTAAGTTTTTTAAACTGTTTTAATGTATTTTATAAAAGAGGACTAATTTAATAGGACAATAAAGTGGTGTCCAAAACAAAGAAAACTTAAATCCCCACTGAAAGGGAGGAGGCATTAATTATGCATATTTGAGACAGGGGGGGTTAAGAAAAAACAAAGGTTGTGTGAAAATGAACATAGCTAAAATATTTAAGACAACCAAAGTTAAATTACTTCTTGTCTAGGGGAAAGCAAAATTCAAAATGAAGGTGGAGGGAAAATCTTTATTTACATTATTTCTTATTAAACAATCTTTTATTAAAAATAGCATATATGAAAGCAAAATAATGTATCTTTTAAATTACAAATAAAAATGTTGTTACTAAATTAAATTATGTTAAATCAATTGTAAAATTTAGTATAGATTTTGTTACATAAATAAACTACAAATAAGAAAAAATTCTATATGTGCAATGATTAACTCAAATTAAATTGGATGTGAACTTAATTTCAAATATTGAAAAATAAAAATTTCACTCAAAATGTATAACCAGGTTGAAAATATAATCACTACACAGCACTATTTTAATTTTTTAAATTGTTATATATGTTCCCAAATATAAAATTTATATATGTCAACACCAATGGTATGCAAAATGTGCATTTGAAGAAAAGCTACAGTATGGTATTTATTAATATAGTAAATAAACAAGCTATTATAGTTATGTACTGTTATAGCTGCATCTAAATATAGTATTTTTTAAATTTAAATATTAAACCCGAACACTGGAATCAAATCCGGAACCTCTGACTTAGAGGGCCAATGTTCTTACCACTGAGTTATTCAGGAGTCTCATTCTTATTTCATATTTTCAAGCAGCGTTTAAGGTAGTTTGTATATTTAATCCATTAGATCTCATATGCTCATTGGTAAAGTTGTCATTGTACTTTTGGCATCATAAGGCCCTCTTGAGTCGAAGATGGCTGCGTTGTCTGATAGCTCGTGATCTTAATTGATTAACATACTTAGTTGACAATTTCTGCATGTCCATCACAGACTTCGTCTTAAAATATGAGTGAAGAATTACTCTTGGCAACAAATTGTATCAAACGACTTTCTTAATAATGTTGAATATAACATATTTTTACAAATATATTTAGAACGTGTAGTTTTGTAAAATTATTTCAGTGGCGTGGTACCGGGGTAATCAGAGCTTGTTTAAAATGTACCTATAATAAGTTATCCCCTAATCAGTTCACATTTGACCAATCCGTGTTCTACTGAGTGATGAGAATATATAAAATGTACAGTATACTCTAACGCTGTTTTGCTTGGCAACACTCCTCGACACGACACTGCTAATGAGTGTTCTACTGATCGAAAGAAACATTTTTTATCACCACTTTTTATTACCATTTCAGGTTATAATCCTATATTATAATTACTCTAATGGAGTAGGGATGAGGAATTAATCATTTTAGAGGTAATCTACCCATATTTGCATGAAATAAGACTGGGAGACAATTTAGAAAAAACCATCCTCTGCAGACCCAACCGGGATTTGAACTCTGATACTACTGTCACCACTAGGCTAGTCCGACACCAGGGTGAGACCTTAGACCGTTCGTACGCCGGAACGGGTGAGGTAAACAATTCACAGGTACAGTTTGAACTAAGTTGACCTACCCTTGTAACATTTCATGACACGCCACCGACTGCTTCCCTGATTCGTTAGTCAGGAGGAAGTTGCGATGGGACAATCTTCGTTCAGTCTGACATCTTTATTCAGATTCTCGTGATTTCCATACGCTAGGCCGAACATTCCGTCAACGAACTCTAAGGATAGACTTTTCTTGGGACATTCGTTTGTGGCAAGACTTAACATTTCCTCGGGCCCGACCCACGACGTTGCTCAAGACAGCTTCAATCAACATTTGCAAGATGAGGCGAGAAATTGTTGCAGCGATTTACATAAATGGGAAGAGAATTCTTCAATAATGTGTAAGAAGTTGGAACTTTACTGAAAGAAATTATGATGGCTCTTTTTTTTTATAGAAAAGAAAAAAGATGAGCTTTCTTCTATAACTATGTCAAAATGTATAAGCTAGATAAAGAGAAGTGTGGGCTATACATCTTGAAATTAAAGGTGGGGATTTAGAAAGTGTAAGAAATGACCAGTGTTTTTGCAGTTTTTATATCAAAACTTATTTTTAGACAAAATAAATAAAATATTTCTCGAGTAGAAACCTATAGTTTTATTTTCTCCACGTGTAATATAACATTTGTTGAATATCTGTCAAGGTTGTCCTGGAAATTAATGACGACGCTTTCTCTTAGTTTAAAAAGTTTCTCATAAAATGCCTCTATGGTCATGACAGATATTCAACAAATGTTGATATCACCATATGAAGAAAATTAAACTATATGTTTCTATTGGAGAAATATTTGATTTATTTTGACCAAATAGAGTTTTAACATAAAAAAATGCAAAAACACAACCCTTATCTCGCGTCCCCTAAATCCCCACCTTGAATACCAGTAATAACAATCTCTTGAGTCAACAGCCCGATTATTAGTTTGATATGATTTCTATCCGGCCGTATCTGTATATCCACAAAGCCCTCGGGCTGGTTAGTGATTTCCGCACCATCTGGTATAAGTCCCCTGTATTAGATTAGTTCAGGAAGAGCGGTGGTTCCCCGTTTCCTTTCATACTGAATTTCTATGAGCGGGCTTGAAAGGACCTACAAATTTTGCCATAGAGGTATTTTCACATACCTTCCAGGGTTAATCCTCGTTAATACTAACTAATTCGGATCGAATTTTTTTTTTATTTGTGAAAACTCGGATTATGTGGTAGAAGGGTCTGTGGGGAGTCAAATTATTTTCATGAATTTATATTTATAATTATTATAAAAATGTACATTAATTTGACTGATACTTTGATAGTTATATATTTACATTATATATTTTTTTATAGTACCGTAATTATTATTGACGGGAAAGCCCTTTGTGTCGACTATGGAGTATTCAATATTTATGATCACTGTTATTGCAGTTTTATTATAACTTTGAGTTTGTTAACCAATAAAATGTATTACATATATAATTTGGCTTGGTTTGTTTTTTTACCCCGTTTTCTGAAAACTGTTTTCGAATTAACCAGAATTTCAGACTTCTGGGGTTCAATCTAGTGGGTTTTACTTTATATAAAAACTTTTAGATCATGGCTCGAATTCCGGTCAGGTGTATAGAGGGTGTTTTTTTCTTAAATGGTTTCCCCCTTTCCTTCCACGTCAATGTAGGTACACTTCTTCAAAATTAAACCTTACTCTTCCTTAACACATTAGCGTAACTATCACACATACGTCTAGCACAAATGGGTAGTTAGACGTGATATTAAAAAAAATAACCATTACTTATCAGTGATCGTTATGCTAATTGAAGTGGGCTTAATATATATCACATATCACAAAAAAAAATATTGAAATTCAAGTAGCGGTTTAGTAAATTCTTAACGCAAAGCCCTCTTGTTTCGAATAATATTCCAACAAAGAAAACAAAGAAAGAAAAAAAAAGGACGAAAGGAAACTAATCCGAACCAAGAACACAAGCGAACATTTGTAGGTCTAAGGGAAGAGGATTAGCGTGGTTACCCCTCCCCCCCATCCAACCTATCTTGGCACGTTTTTATATACAAACAAACTCCAATGAATCTTCTTCACTCTCAAACCCTCTGTTTAATCCCACAAGAAAGATACAAATAGTAGAATAAAGAACTTTATACCAAAGGCAAAAAAAAAAAAAAAAATCGGAATTTATTAAAAAAAAAAAGTGAACGTGAAATGGTGTGGTAGTAATGCGGAAAAAAAGGTGGGGGGAGAAAGGCGATAGGGAACTTCAAGCTGTTGTGTGCGTGTGTTTTTTTTTTAATAAATAAAAGATTTAATATAATTTGTATGTTTCTTTTAAAAACAGAAGAAGAAAGTAAAAAAAAAAGTAATTTAAGGTTATGAAAAGACTCTTTGGAGACTTCTTCGAATTCACTTAACATCAAACCCGTGGGGTAGCTGGGGTAGAATATGAGGGTGTAAAAGGGGGAGGGAGTAGAAGTATCTTAAGTAGACTTTATGAATACATAGAAAAGTCTGACGTGTTAGGAGGGTGTATGGAAATATGGAGGGGGGTGCCGGGTATAAGGAAAGGAGTTACTAATGGTCTTAAGTGGCACCGCTGGTTTTGAATCTATGAATCCCTACTGTATTTCTATTCGCCCCAGAAACACGTAATAGCCAGCAAGGCCATTTGTCTAGCGTGTCTGGTTTTGGCATCGGAGACACGGAGTTTAATAGGTCTTGGTTTCATCATGGAAATATTCAGAGACATACATTAACAAAGACCAGTTCGTAAATAAACCAAATACATTTTCGTTTGCGCATTGATTGAGTTGGTTGGGTTATACGCATGCGCAATTATCGCGTCAGTTGGTTTTAAAATTCGGTTGGGTATCTCAAAGTTTTTTATTTTTAGCACCACGTCTCATTATCCTTTTTGGTTATACGTTTATGTACTAAATGCGCTAATGATTTTAGGGATTAAGAAGGGTATAAATAGCTTAAGTGCAACCACATTAGTGTGGAGAGAGTGGAAAAGCATTTTGGAAAAACTACCCTCAGTACACCCTACCAATATTTCAAACTCGATCTTCACATCATCGGCAGTCTAGTCTACTGTGAGAGTAGCGCCTTAGACTACGCGGCCATCGAAGTGGGTATCCCAAATTTGATGTACAGAAAATGTCGTGAGAACGTACAACGCCGAGGAGGATGAAGTACTGTAATATGTTCCAAATCTCGTCACGTGGTAACGTTTCTGCTCTGATCTGGTTATTTCGGGAAACTTGTGAATCCACAGTTAAGTTATTTACTGGAAATCTTGAGTCAAGATAGCCCATAGCAATTATCCCAAAGTGGAAAAAGGGAGTAATGCTTGGTTGAAGGTAAAACCTTACATTATTTAATTGTAAAAAATAAATAAAGTCAATTAGTTAGATGTATTTAAAACTGCATAAAGTATAAATTGAAATAGAGTAGCATATTGTAGCCTACTTACGCCAAAGCTTCCTAGTTTATACCTATCTAAAATAAATACATGAGGATTGCGAGTACATCAAGAGTATTTTAATAGTTATAAATTATATTATTATTACTAATATTATTAATATTATTAGGTGCGTTGGCCAACCACCACTTTCGTATACACTCTTGGGTGATTTCAACTGCCCCAAAATAGATTGAAAATATCATCATTCCCAAAATATATCTCATTTCTAAATTAAATTAAAAGACACTCATCTTCTTGCATAGACTAATAAGGATTAGAACAATTTAACGACACTTATAATAATGGCACTAACCTCCTAAGCCTTGTCTTTGCTAATTTTCACCATCCTTTGGTAACTCATAGCTTTGAATCACTCGCAAATATTGACTTAGTTTGTCCACCCTTATTAATTGCACTATATGTACCCATTGCAACTAAACATAATGATACCCCACCACACACACACCACACACACACACACACACATATATATATATATATATATATTATATATATATATGGATTATGCACGTGGTGATTACTTCAATCTTTACAATGTACTAGCCACTGCTGATTGGTCTTGTGTTTATTCAACTACTGGTGTTAACTTGGCCACAGATAATTTCACCACATTAGTCCAAAGGAAAATAAAAATGCATATTCTTCAAATTATTATCCAAATTCATCTAAATATCCGATTTGGTTTTCTTCGATGTTTAAATACTATATAATGAAAAAGTATATTAAAAAAATTAAACAAACAAATAATAGTGATTTATATTTACGTTTTTCAGCCTGTCAAATAAAACTTTTCCCCTCACATGTAAACCATATGTTGTCATTTATATTTATAAAAAAAGGGACAAAAACAAATATTTGTACTTATAGACTAATTTTTCTCTTAAATACTTTCTCTAAAGTATTGTAAAAAATCAAACATGATCATACTTTCCACCACCTTAAAAATAAACTTTCAGATAATCAACATGGCTTTATAAAAATAAATTTACTGTCACAAATTTGGTATAATTTCTTGGACATGTTGCCTCTCAAGTCTCTGCCCAAGGTCAGGTTGATGCTATTTATTTTGACCAAAGTAAAGCAGTTTACTAAGGTCAGCAAAGTACTATTTTCTCTAAACTTAGTAATTTTGTACTTTCTCACTCATATATAAATTGTTTCAGCAGTTATTTGCATGAAAGATCATTCACTATTAAAATTATTGATTCCCACACCTCCAATATATTTTTAGCCCCCTGTAGCATACCACAGGGTTCTAATTTAGGTCTTTTTCTCTTTAATGTGTTTATTGATAGCAGTGGTAAATTTTTGAACTTATCTAGTTATTTACTCTTAGATGATGATGTAAAATTATTTAAAATTATCAAATCAATGCAGATTGTATGGATTTACAATGGCCTTTTGAAAATGGAATGTCTATTAAAAAATCTAAGACCAAATCTATATATTTTACTGGGAAAACTAATCCTTTCTTTTTTACCTATAAATTGGACAATGATAACATAGTTCACACTCTTTATATTAATGATCTTGGTGTTCTCCTGGATTACAAACTTTATTTCCACTATCATGTTGACCATGTGATTTCCCAATCATTAACATTACTTGGAATTATTAAATTTATTACTTCATCATTTAAGAAAGTTGAATGTTTTTTTTTTATGTATGCAATACGTCCTGGTTATATATAAGTTATAATATGCTACCGTTGCTTGGAATTCCATTCTCTTAACTGACTCTCTTAGGTTAGAAAACGTTCAAAGAAAATTTGTCACTGCATGCTATGATAAATACTTTAGTAACTGGATTTATTATGCTTATGACAGAATTCGAAACCTCTTAGGGCTCCAAACTCTCTTCTCGCGTAGACTTCATTGTGATTACCTTTGTGTGTAATATTTTCAATAGCAAGATTTATAGAAATTTTTTCCTTGATCATGTAGGCGTTCATATCTCTTCTCGGGCTTCTCGTAATCCAAAATTATTTTTTCTTAATAGCTCTTATAAGGTGAGCCCTTTAGACCATGGTATCCATAGCACCAATTCTAGATTTGTCAAACTTGACTTTTATCATAAAAGAAAAGCTAAGCTCTAAGAATTATTTAAGGAACTCCCATATCAATAATTTATCCTGTAACCGTTCTGCTTATAATATTTAAATTTACAATATTTTTGTTTATTTTTTGCATATTGTTACTGCTTTTAAAATAAGTATGCTTTACTACTCTCTACTTATTCGTTATTATTGCTATTTTTTATTCTTATCATTATTATTTATTATTTTTTCGTAACTATTTATCAGTATATATAATTATTAAGCTATTATTGTTTAACTTATTTTATCGTGTGATTATATGTATTTGTATGGTACTTGTGTACTTTTCCGTACTGGCCTGTTATTGGTCTTCTGACTGTTGGCTAGAACTATAATAAAGGAAATTGAAATTATTAGGTGTTCTTTCTCACGACAGGTCCATTCCTTTTGTCAGTGAACTTAGACCGCCAATACACTCTGTCCAGTACCTCCGCCCTGCTTTTTATTTTAAATTAGAGAGCAAACATTCAATAAAACACACAAAAAATCTATACTATAGAAGTCAAAAACTATCAAAACTTTTTTTTTAATTGAATACTTCACCGAGAAAGGATGGGCAGCTTATTTTCGGTTACATTGAAGGTAGAAATAGTAATGTATTAGAAAAAAAAAGTTTGCTTGTTCATTAAAGATTAAACATTCATTCTTTTTTCCGTAAACATTTAACACACAAAACAAATTCACGCTATAGAAGTCAAAAAGCATCAAAATGTCCCTTTCAAAATGGGTCAATGATCACGTTAATGGTAAAAACTAATAGCGTGACATTCACGCATGAAAAGAAACGCGTGTAACGCATGAAAGATATCAAAGTGTTCCGGTGACCGTAACAAAAAAATATATATAGACTCAATACCGTGTGTAATGCATAAGTAATCCCTTTGAGTATGTTCCGTGCTGGTATTGTTTCAATAAAAGAAGGGGGAAGGGGAGGAACTGGGACACTTTGAAAGAGAAACAAGGTAGGTAACGTGTTTCCATTTGTATTCATCAATGTTCTTTAGAGTATAGAATATATTAACCGCTTCACATATCTTGAATTGAGAAATTGTCAACCCAAGAATCGTACATTGGATTGATAACCTCAATAAATTTCACAGTAAGGGTCCGTGAGTTGTTTTCAGGGCATGCAAGGTTTGATGGAATTATATTACAGTCTAATTTTCATAGGAAGTTTTTTTTCCTAATTGATAGTGGTTTACTATAGATCATTAATGCTATTTTATAGGTTTTGATTGTATCTGTCAAATATGATAGATGTAGATCGACTTGCTTTGCGTATGAATACTCAAAAGTAGACCAAGGTGTTTTTTTTCAATCAGATAAGGCACTTCCAATGAAAATTTGAGTTTATTAAATTAATATCTCCCCCACACTATCAAGCTGACCAACCACACACAAAATAATGCAAGGAACGAATGTGTGTTTATTGCATGTAGATTAAATATCATGCAGACTTATTTAGTGCGTTTTGCCAATGATGAGGAGGTCAGGGTTCGTATCCATATCTAGTGTAATTTAAAGTGTTTTTAGTAATGGTTTTTAACTTTCCACTAAAATGCGGCTACATTTCCTCTAAAGTTTACCATCATATTCCCTACGCCATTATCCTAATTAAAATTATTTCTGAGAAGGACACAAGGGAAAGAGAAAAAAAACATAATTTATTTATAAAGTGATTCGTTAATTTATTTATTTTCAAAAATTCAAATATTCCGTAACTTTTGAAAAGTCTAAACAAAGAGTCTCTTAGTGTTAATTTAGTACTCTATTTCTTTATTTTTTTAGCACCAAGTTTTTCTACCCGTTTGGGTTATACAATCTTTATTAATAAATATTGAGAATGGTTTTAGTTATTTCAAATAATATCTCCCACCAATTTTGAATTTCATTATTTATTTTTTGTTTTTTATCACCGCGTCTTATTATCTATTCAGGCTATACGCATTTGTAAATAACTAAGCAAATGAGCTAAGGATGAGAAAGATTGAATTTATAGTAAGTGTACCCGCACTTGCATGCATGGGGAGTGTAAAAGACAGTTTAGGAAAACCACCCTTAGCCCACCCGATCGGTATTCGAACTCTTTTATCTCAATCAACGGCAGTCTAATTTATTCCAAGAGTAACACCTTATACTATGTAACCACCGAAGCGGGTGATATTTACTATTCTTTTTAGAATATAATTTTTGGCTCAAATTTTTTAACAACATTTATCATATTAATCCTGTACAGTTTCTTGGTAGAAGAAAAACGTAATCCCCATTTTTTTTCGCTCCCTTCTACTTATCCTGTCGGACAAGACAACCCTGGAGAGACTATACAAACCTCAAACTCCTTCACATAATCCTCTTGTGAAATTCACATTGACGGTACGCAAATGTTTGACTGATAGCTTTTGTCATTAAGAAGCTAAAAACTTTCACCACTGGAAAACTCCCCCCCCCCTTTCCCCTCAACTCCCTTACCCATGATAATGAACTTTTGATAGGAAGTGTCAACATTAACAATGGCCATTCGAACAATAAAGCTAAAAGGAAGATGGAGAGAAAATAGAGAAGGATAGATATGTAGATGGATCGAAAGTAAAAAATTTACAAACGAACAAAAAAATGTCACATCAAAGTGTAACCAACCTTACCGTCTATACCCTATCTGTGGTAGGAGGGTTGGTAACCGATGGTTAGCAGAAGGTTCTTTACTACAAACATTGACTTAAAGTGACTAATCTATACTTATAAAATAACATGTCCTGACTGACTGACTGATTCATCATCGCCGAGCGCAAACTATCAAGGCTACAAGCATGAAATTCGGACTGTATATTCATTTTGTTATGTAGACACCCACTAAGAAAGGATTTTAGAAAATTCCACCCCAAAGGGGTCAAAATAGGGGATGATAATATGTATGATAATATGTATGAAAGTCCGTCATTTTGAAAGTTACATAAACAAAATTTTGTATTTCGGTTATTGACGTAAAACAAATAAATACGTGTTTCAGGAATTTTGGAAATTTTATTTAATAAGGGATGAAAAAGGGGGTGAAAGTTTGTATCGGACTTGCATTATTTTTGATCTGAGGTCAAGTTATGGTCATCAACGTAACGTAATATTTTAAATTAATCTGTAAATACATATATATTTTTTCGTATTTGTATATAATCAACTTCCACGCGGGCAAAGCCGCGGGCAACAGCTATCTAGTGTCAACATATTTGATATTAATTATTTGCTTAGTAATACTATATTATCAATTAAAAGTGTTAGCAAACGATTATAATAATACTTCCATCTAGTCTCCCTGCCATAGATGGGGATGTTTATTTAAGACTAACAGGTGACCTGTCAGTCTAGGGGTAAGGTGTCAGACTTCTGTACTGGGGGTCCGGGGTTCAATCCTTGGTCCCGGCATAGATTTATCTGATTATCAAACCCTTCCTTCACCTCTGACAAGACGTGTATTAATCATAACTTGTGAATGTGGGGAATGCCAGGCCTCCGCCGTGGTTCGGATCCCTCGTTAAACTGTAGGTCCTCCATTTCATCTCACAATCACCCTACACATTACACATTAGCGTAAGTGCGTATAACCCGAACGGGTAGTAAGACGCGGTAATAATAATAATAATAATAATAATAATAATAATAATAATAATAATAATAATAATAATAATAATAATTTAAGACTAACATAATAAATAGTGTTGATAGAAGCGAGCGAAAAGAACTGGTCTAGTTTAATAATTGTTTTTATGAGTTAGTAAACATTCGGACGGAAAACAACTTGTTCTCATTGTCTCGGCGACTGGGCCGATTTTAATTATAAATAGTTCTTTTTTAGAGCTATCAAGGCTGACAAAATAATATCCATTCAGAGGGGCCACTCTGCCAGTTTTCGGGGCCACGTGGATTATAACATTGGGTCATCGGGTACTTGTGCCGGAGGGAAACCATCGTGCCCAAGGTACCAGGTTTGAATCCCTGGAGGGGTCAGTCGACTCATTGGTTAGATATT
The DNA here is from genome assembly GCA_039000515.1 of Timema cristinae. Taxonomy (NCBI): domain Eukaryota; kingdom Metazoa; phylum Arthropoda; class Insecta; order Phasmatodea; family Timematidae; genus Timema; species Timema cristinae. The sequence goes on from JBCFYV010000001.1 coordinate 19,937,241, forward strand.
CCTTACTAATCCAGTTATATCACGAGCGTCTACGTCAAAGTACTTATATCTTTTGTAACATCATATTTTTTTAGTAGCTGGTAGTGCTATTAACAAGCCTTCCATAAATTAAGAACTCACACATCTATTTTGCCCCTATCTCTGTCCTTCCCCGCAAGTTTTTCCTGACATATTAGGCCCACAAGAAGGGGGGCTAGCAACATCCCTAAAGATTATTGTATAACTGACTTTTTCTGAACTAATAAAAATAACTAAATATATTAATAAAACTATTATGTATTTTGTTTTGTGATTGTGGCAACAAGAGATATTATATTCTAGTACATGAAATAATAAAAATAAAAAGGCATTATATTAACACTTATATCTTGTTAGAACCAGCTATCAAAATAAATTAAAAACATGTATAGCTTATATAAAGAGACATACAGAAGATTAGTTTCAAATAAAAAAGTTTTTATTTTGTAAACAGAGCATTAACACAACCCAATATGGTTTTTATGATGTCATAAACCCACCCTTGTTTCAGTTGCTTTACCATTTTAATTTATGAAGAGAACGCAGCATTTCAAAAGTTTTAGTTTAGGAAAAAAAAAAGTGAATCACAGACTCCGTTTCCACCAAAAAAAAAGCCAAATAATTATTTTCATGTGTTCATGTTTTAATTATGCAAAAACAGAAAATAATAAAGACAATTAAAAACAAAATTTAATTGTTTGTAGTGAAATTCTTGACTGTCAAGAGTTATCAAAACAACTTTACATATTATGGTCATTCATATCATATGGTTTGGCGAATGGATACATCAAAGTAGATTTGGTAAATTTTCTTAGTTGTCACCACGTTTCATACAGTAGATTGGATGTATATGTATATGTATATGTATATGTATATATATATATGTATATATAGTATGTATATATATATTTATTTATATATATATGTATATGTATATATCTATGTATATGTATATATATATGTATGTATATATGTATATATATATACTCTCCTTCTAGCAGTAAGGGTTTTTCGAAAGGGTGACTTAATCCATTTTACACACATCCTCACTCTATAAGTCCTAGCTTTTTTTTTAAATGGAGGGTTATAGGGAGGGATAGAAATTTGTGTTGGAGGGGTGGGGAATTAAAGGGGTGGGGGATGAAAAGGGATCATGACAAGTCTTCTACTAACACTACAAAGAAGTAACTTCTGTCCTTCTCCAACGCTAAGTCTTTTGGTTTTAACGATGTCTGTATAAGAGGGTGGGAAGTGGAAGGGTAGGGGGCTCAGAAGAGAAATTGATTGATGGCAGACGTCTCGGTAAAGCTGATGGGATAATCCATAATAATGATAGCAAACAAAAACAAACTTGACAACATTAGCATTCAGAGCTTTTGTTTGAAATTTCCCTAAATAAAAAAATAACTAATTTTTTTTTCAAACGCTCAAACGATATTAGTTAAAGGAGGAGGATAATGGGGGGTTTACTGTAGGTTATATAATAGGTATAGTTCTGGTATGACTAAACTTAACTGACAGATAGAAAATTTACTATACTCTGTTTTGGTAGGAAGAACAGTTTCAGGTAGTTTTATTTAATCACGGTATCTTACTACCTGTTCAGATTATACGCTAATGTTTTTAGGGATTAGGAAGGTTATATTTAGAGGAAGTGTACCCGCACTTAAGTGGAGGGGCAGTGGAAAAACGTTTTGGAAAATACACCCTCAGTAGAGCCAAACCAGATTCGAACCCCAATCTCACCGTCATCAGCAGGCCAGTCTAACACGAGAGTGATAACTTAGACCACTCGGCCACCTAAGCAGGTTGAATTACTTCTTTTCTTTAGAACCGCATCAGGTTATACGCTTATTTACTAATTACACTAATGGGTTAGGAATTAGTAAGGTTCAATTTAGAGGAAGTACAACCGCATTTGCGTGGAGAAAGTGTAAAACCACCCTCAGTACACCGACCTAAATTCGAACCTCAATCTTCCCATCATCGCAGTCTAGTCTACTGTTATAGTGACGCCTTAGACCACATGGCCACCAAAGCTGGTTTGAGGTAGTTAATAAAGTTACTAAAACAATTTTAATATATTCATACATCAAGTAATGTTTTCAGCTGCCACTTTTTATAGATATTATCAATACCAATAAAATCGAATAGTAAATATTATCTATATTCGCCTCAAAGAAATATGTTTGAATTTTTTAAAATGGTTTTTCAAAACCAAAATGTGGCTATAGGTTTAACTTTAAGTATACACTCGTCAAGCTATGTGACTTGTGGCTATCATGTTCGATAGACTTGTTTTTGTTCTTTAAAACCCATATCAATATTGAGCTATTTATATCCAGTTCACAGCATTACACCCTATCCCTATATTGAGCTATTTATATCCAGTTCACATCATTGCACCCTATCCCTATATTGAGCTATTTATATCCAGTTCACATCATTACACCCTATCCTTATATTGATCTAAATATACATTATTCATTTCTTATATTGAGCTATCTATATCCAGTTCACCTTATTACAACCTATCCCTATATTTAGCTAGTTCTAAATAGTTCACCTTATTACACCCTATACTTATATTGAGCTAGTCCTATATAGTTTAACTCATTACACCCTATCCCTACCTTGAGTTAGTTCTTCTATCCAGTCTACCTCAATACAAACTACCCTATATTGAGCTAGTTCTATATAGTTCACCCTATTACACCATAGCACCACCTTGAGATAGTTCTATATAGTCCACTTCATTATACTCTATCACTATCTTGATATTGTTTGAACCAAAAATAATACAAAACACCAATACACTCACATCCGGAAAACTATGCTAATACCATTAAATTGTGTTCAAAGTTTCAGCACACACAGCCTAGAGAAAAAAAGCCATGCAAGCATGAGTGTACAATAGATTGCATAGTAGTTAGGCGCACCACACTAGACACCTCGACATCGTGGATCATGGTAGCAGACCATACCACAATTAATAGTAAACAACACAACAGTCTATCTAGAAATGCGAATACATTCTGAGGGTTATTATTAACGGTCCTACATCACAGAAAGTGCTTGCCATTATTACACGTGCAGTGCTACGTGCCTAGCTCATATGCAGCTTGTTGTACACGCATGCTTAAACAGCTTTGCTCTCCCGGGGCTATACGCTGAAAGTTTGATCAACCTCTAATGGTATTGGCATAGGTTTCCATGTGTAAGTGTATATGTATTTTGTATTAGTTTTGGTTCAAACAAGCTATATGTGCAGTTTGGGCAGTGAGTTTCCGAACAGGTATAGTCCACCTCATTACACCTATCCCTATCTTGAGCTTGTCCTATCCAGTCCACCTTATTACACCCTATCCCTATTTTTAGCTAGATCCATCCAGTCCACCTCATTACACCCTATCCCTATCTTGAGCTAGTCCTATCCAGTCCACCTTATTACACCCTATCCCTATTTTAGCTAGATCCATCCAGTCCACCTCATTACACCCTATCCCTATCTTGAGCTAGTCCTATCCAGTCCACCTTATTACACCCTATCCCTATCTTGAGCTAGACCTATCCAGTCCACCTTATTAAACACTATCTGTTTTTGTTCTATTCTAATGTTATCCTCACTTCTGCGTCTAGGTCCTCCCATTGAGTTTGCCTGTCGATATATTGAACGCGGTTCTATTAATTTCATTCGCTTATATTTTATATATATATATATAACATGAATGTGTGTTTATTTTAATATCTCAAAACTGAGGCTTTTAATTGATTTAATATGTTTTTACATTAATTTTCCTTGTTTTATGTTTACAGTCAAATTTATCTTATTTCAATTTAATTTAATTTTGATTAAAATAATTATGAGTGTAGGCTACTAACTATAAAAGCGAATGGTTAAATTGTTAAATAGGTTTGGATACTTCTCCAAACCCCATTTTAAAGTAATCGGATGGCATCAGCATTTTACTTATAAACTATACATTTGGCCCATCATTCCCTTTCCTTGATACCAATTGCCAGGGAAACGGTAAATGTAATTTTACTTAGGGGCAGGGGCAGAAAACTCTTTCATTTTTATGATTCAACATCTAGGCCCCTTTACAATAACTACTGGGATTCAGTGTTCTGAAAAATTGAACCAGAATTTAATCACAAACATTCCTTTTCGGAAAGTTCTGTCCTTTATGATTCTGCTCTGCGCTGTTCGAAAGAGTATCTCTTTTATGACGCGAAAGAAGGTATTTCTAGAATGTCACTATCACGTTTGTAAAAGCAAATAGTTCGTTTGGATTTAGAACAATAGATTTTTATTTTTCTCGACTGCTTTGTGAGATTCGTCTATGGTGGATATTTCTAAATTTCAATGGCGAATGATTAATTTTCTCTTTGATCCGATTCAAAGTTTCAAACACACAAGACTCAATCCTTTAAATATTTTCTTTGTCTTACTTCATTGATGCATTTTTTGGTCAACCCTAAAATTGTAAATGACGAACATTGTAAATATTTGAGGCTTCATCGTCCATTTATTATGCTATATAGCTGTGTAGTAATATATATATCTAATTTCTTTAAAATGTTTGATAATATAAACTTTACTGTTGTGAAGTACACAAATCAAAAACCTTCTAAAAATCAAATAACCATAAAATTGAGTGTATTGGAAAAGTGCAAGATTTAAAACAAAAATTTATAAATAGAATATTTTCTAAAGTTTGAAATCGGCACAGAAAAGAGCTTATGTATTATTTATATAGCTGACCAAGTTGACTTACGTGCTTGAGATGAATCCTAGATTGAGGTATATATATATATATATATATATTAATTAATATAAATTATATATATATATAATATAAATTAAAACTTGAAAATCATACTTATTCTTGAAACAAATTTTAAAGTTTAGTAAGGAGAGATAAGATATTTGTGAATCAATCAACATATTTATGATAAATAATTTCAAATGTTAAGCAAATTTTTAATAAATACTTAACAATCTTGGAAAATACACTTGAAACATTATTAAATCTTACATAATAAATAATGATGGTCAAAAAATATTTAGCATAAGAGCCTTTTAAAGAACACAACAAAACATATTAAAACTAAGACATTACATTTAAAATTAATCAGGCTCGTAAACAGTGACAAAATGGATTCTTTATAATTTATTAATCACTTTATATTTTAATAATGCTTAAAACTGTATGATGTAATATATTAGTTATATACCAAATTGAAGCAAAAAGAATAAGTGAAACTTGTGTGATAAAAAGTGTTTGTAAAATGGTAATAATCGAATTGATTAGAGACAATTGAAGATTAATAAAGTTAAACAAGTAGAGTTTACAGATTGATGGTTATTTAGTTAAATTCCTGCTCTCCTTGTGTCGAAAAGTTTCGTGAGACCAATATTTATGACTATTTTCAACGTACTTCTAAATCATCATCATCATCATCATCTTTAGGTCAGAGCTTTTAGAGTAAAGTGTTGCTCCTCAATGGTGGTGAATTAGATCAAATGGTGGTGGAGGAGGGGGGATTGTATCTGATAAGCTCTCAAGGGGTAACCCCCACCTAATGATGGTCTCCATGGCCTCTTATGTTCCAGAGATGCGTCTGGGGGAGTGCAGATGGGGGTGACCTTTTCGATTTACGGTAAAAAAAAATTGTTGTAATTTTAATATCGATTGCACATCTTCAGGTCAACACATTTCTATTAAAGTTCTCATTTGTAAATGTATACCCATAAAATAGGTCGATACTGCCAAGGGCACCCGTGTGGGTTCTTCAAATGGGGGATGGCTTAAAGTCACATCTTGAGGGGTGTGGGCACCCCCCACTTCTATAAAGAAGATTTCAGGAATTTAATCTTGTGGGAGGGTATTTTAAAGCATCTAGACATAATTCAAAGCTTTGAGTTTGCCAGTTTTTCACAGCAAAAAAAGTTTCTGAATAATTAACAAAAAATAAAATGCAGATGTAGCTGAAACCATTGAATAGAAACATTATATTTGTCACACGTTTATTGAATATAAAAAATTGAAAAGAAAGCTGTTTAAGAGAATGGGAATGGTATGAGATGTATATTTTATCATTTATGAGATGTATATTTTATCATTTGTATCTCTGTTAACTCGGATAATAATGATTCATATCCAAGTTATTAACAAATTGCAATCAAATCCCAAATACACATTTGATTTTTTTCATAAAAATTAACAAAAAGAGTAAATGTATGGGTTCCCATGGATATTAAATCTGACAAAATGTAGGCTACATTTTCGTATTAAAAAGTTGTCCTATCCAAAAACACACACACACACACACACACATGCTTACATTCATTTATACATACATATATATATACATATGTAATTACATACATACATATGGGTCGATTTAGATCAAGAGTGCTATAATAGATCTAGTCAATAGATCGATTACATTGAATCCATCTTCAGAAGCTTGATACAAAGATTCGTAAGAATTAAGTTGCTTTAAACATATTTCAAATACGAATGGGTGAATATTTTTCGAAAAAAAAATTGAGCTCATTAAATATCGGTATATTTTTATATCATGATTAATTTAATCAACTGGTGATAAAATTAGTAATCTATGGCTGTAGTATAAAAATTGTTAAATGTAGCTTATATTCAATTATTGTTATCACATTATAAAACAAGCGTTGGTACAACAAATGGTCAATTCTACTACTCGCTGGGCTAATTTTATGTTATGTCCTTAAAAGTAAATTTTAATTGTTTGTAATAGGCCTTTTAGTTAAATTTCAGGAATGTGTTGGCCAGCCATCAAAACATCCTCTAACCTTAACTACTTGCTTATTTATAATATAAATTATATATCATATAGTGAATTATACACTAATTTGTGGGCCAGCATTACAAACTTTGTTTTTTAAATGTTACTGATCAAAAAACAGTTTTTACTGCCTTTAAAATATTTCTGTATTGTGTTGCTTTTTTTCCTTTCAATTTCTCGATCCGATTTTTTCTTAAATCACCAGAGAAAGAATTGATTCGTGAATCAAATAAAGACGTTTTAATCGATCTAAAAACCAATTAATCGAGGTTAAAGGATCGATGCTTGTAATTATCCAAGATCGAAAATCCTTACAGCTGCTCCTTAACAATTCACTTTGATTAGGAGACATATGCATTCCTTAGCTGGTCACCCTTTTCTTAGTCTTCTTTCTTCCAGAGAAACGCCACCTACTGCCCCTCCCCCACTAAACACACCACATAATGACAGTCCCAACTTCTCCCTTCAGTACTAACAATCATAGAGGAGACGCGGCAGTAGGCCTAAAGTCAGTTGGCCTAAAAGTCATTTGGCCTAAAATTCATTTGGCCTAAAAGTCAGATGGCCTAAAAGTCATTTGGCCTAAAATTCAGTTGGCCTAAAAGTCAGTTGGCCTAAAAGTCATTTGGCCTAAAAGTCATTTGGCCTAAAAGTCATTTGGCCTAAAAGTCATTTGGCCTAAAGTCATTTGGCCTAAAGTCATTTGGCCTAAAAGTCATTTGGCCTAAAATATAATGTTAAAACCCTCGGGTATCTCCGTAAAATAAGCACTGTTAGTTTTTTCATCTGATTATAGATAGCACAAGTGATGGTAGATGGTGTTAAGATATTTCTAAAAACATAGACTTTATTTAAACACAGACTTACTCTATTTAATTACTCTATGGCATTAAAAACTCGAAAGCTCATTGCTGCACTCACGAAAGTACGCCACCTATCCCTATCTTGAGCTGGTTCTATCCAATCTATCTAATTACATCCTATGTTTCTCAGGTCTATCCAAATGTTATCCTCCATCTGCGTCAAGGTCTTCCTAGTGAGTGGTCTTTTTCCATAGGGTTTGCCAGTCAATACCTTGAACGCGGTTCTAAATACTCCCATTCGCACTGCATGACCTGCCCACCGTAACCTGCAAGATTTTATTACCCTATCAATGTCTGGTGATGAGTACAGGGTTTGCAGCTCATCATTATTTAGCATCCTCCACTCCTTACTATCTTCTTTTATTTTTGGATCAAATATCTCCCTAAGCACCGTGTTTTCAAACACCCTAAATTAATTTTTGGCATGTAAGAAAAGAGACCACGTTTCACACTCATAGAGAACAACTGGTAAAATTATGGTTCTGTATATTCAAAGTTTTACATTTCTTGACAGCAGGTGAGACAACCTATATTTATGTGAGCAAGTAAGTGAGTAGCCATGGATGTTTTATAAGGCCTAAAGGGGTCTGCGAGCAAAAAAGTTTAGGAATTACTGCACTAAAGCAATGTTAACTCACATACATGCAAAGAAAAAAATTGAGCTATCCTAAATTTTGACTAACAATGACGAATTAAACAAGTTTCGCATACCTACACCAATGTCATAATTCCCTTAGTTAGCCGTGTCTATATTCTATTCTATACTACTTATCAAACAAAGTGTCGGTCTGTAGTTAGAAACTCTGTGTGTATGTCGTTCTGTTGTCTAAGATCTTTGGAAAAGCTTAATTTATTTCGATGGAGTTTTTTTTAATGTGTAGGATATTTACACAGGTAGGTTTTTCCATATAATTCATACGTTGTCTTATCAGTGAGCTAAGCTAAGCTGTGTCCAGCAGTGTCTAAAAACCGACTGTAAGTGTCGTTTTTTGCATCTTAAATATGTATCAATTCAAATATATTAAATTTTAATGCATACATCTTTTTAAAACCCTTGGCAACAATGTGTTTCGAAAGAACAAGAAATGAATTGTAAATCTCCTTGGCAACTAGTATTTTGAAATATAAACAAACATGAATAATTCCTTACGTATAATTTGATAATCCTATTTACAGTAATAGAAATTCTGAGAAAACTACTGAACAGATTTTGACAAACGAACACTCAATTTAAAGGTTAGGTAAGGACTATAGTTGAGTACAGGATGCTGAGAGAGGAAGATGTGCTGCCTGCAGATGCAGCAAATGTTGTAATTCTTAGTGTGCGGCCAGCTATACGTCAATTTTAGGCTCGCCTTTCTCTCCAGAGTCGCCACAGGTATGCCGGACCAGATATATTGCGGGATCTAAAATGTGACAACTATGGATTTTCTAAAGGTGAAATAAGATTATTGGGTGGTTAAGACCAAATTCACAAAGCGCGAACGAAGACAAACTTCTCAGGTGGAGCCTCCAAACAAACTAAATGCTGTTTACTATGTTACCAAAAATGTTGCCCCGGTGTAGATGCACCTCAACAATGCTGCCAATATTCTACCAACATTTATTTGATGTTTACCGCTCACTAACGGGAAACCGTCAACATGTCGCCAATATTTAGAACTGATTTTCACGTTTTTGTTGACGATTGTGCTATCACCACTTGTTTACAACAATGTTGCTGCGGAGTGGACGCAGCTTACTTAGCTTATGTGGAACGGTGCAAAAAATAGACAAATTACGGCAAATGTTTATATGCTAAGCAATTCAATGATAGTAGATTAGAAAGATCGTATTCTTTAGTTTAATACTAAGCGCTGATTATTAATTGGCTGTTATAATAGCTCAGAGCCATCTTAGGTAGGGGACCAAAGCGGCCCTGGCTTCTCTTCAGAAGAAACTTCCTAGAAGAGTCAAAACTAAACATTAACTTAAAAACATTCACTAACTATCAAACAGTTGAAAAGAAAGTATTTTTTAAGTTTAGAGAAAGCTACGTCCGTACTTATTGGCAAGTCATAGAACGCAGGGTGGATTGAGAGATTAGGCCGCTGCCTCACAGCTAGAGATAAGAAGTACAAATCTTTACTCGTACTAATCTCTTATTGTCTATAGCTTACTTATAGTCTACAGGTCCGCCCAGTTGATTAAGGGTCTATGGAAATGGAATTTTGAGGGCCCCCTTCACACACACAAATTAACTTAATTTAGTGTTGAAATATTATGTTCGTAAATCTAATGTAATTGTGTGCATAAATAAAATATAAAACCTTCCTTCAATAACTTCCTCCACAGTTTTATTTTCATTCTTATTAAGCATCATTTTTGCCCAAGCGTTAATTTAAAATCTAAAATATCTTTTGAACTTTTTAAAGTATGATGTTCACTTTTACGGAAAGCCAAGTATTTGACATAAACACTGACAAGAAATCCGTGTGATGTAAAAATATCAAAATATTAGTATTTATCAATAAACTCCATCAAACTACCCGGAACTTATGAAAGGAGCACAACAAGCGTTGCTTCATAGAATCAACACTCTCTACATCGCTTTGAAACAGAGATGGCCGACCACCCTAGCAGCTAGCGGAGAAGTTGCGGGGGACCTGGTCATCTTCAACTCCCGCCACCGTAGATCCAATACTACAAGGAGCAGCCCGGCTACCAGCAGTCACTCAGGGGACGCAGGAAATAAATAAGAAATGGGCACACAGACATCTGAGAAACTGGTGCCATATATGTTATTGTAAACCATGTACTAACTTTTGTTTAGTGAGGTTAGCCTAGATTGTTCCCTCTTGTCATTGGTGGCTCTCCTCCCAGACAATCCCCTTTGTTTTCTGTGTTTAAAAATATACTTTAAATCAATCTTAAATGCACGTGGATTGTGAATGCGGAAAACTCGTTTTCGTGAAATAGAAATATTTGTGTGGTTGGAGGCCTCGAGAAGTGAGACCCTGGGTAAAACTGCCCTATTTGCCCCCCATCAGTCAGTGCTTAACACAGCCGTACTCTCTCAGCGGCCAAATCCGTCATTTAGAGAAAAATATATGCGTTGTACTCTGGACTTAATAATAATAGTAATATTATTATTATTATTATTATTATTATTATTATTATTATTATTATTATTATTATAACCAGAGCGGTCAGTAAGACGTGGTGCTAAATAATTACAATTCCACTAAGCTATGCTCTAGGGACCAGCACGATATTTTAGGGCATTCCCCCATCCCTCGATCCCAAGACAGTTGTAGATAGTCAGTATGTTTGTGTGGACTTCTGAGTAAATCCACGCGCATGTGCATTTTAATTAGTTAGGATGCGCGGCTTGTTCCTTTGTGACTAGTGATGTGGGCTAAAGATTACTACATGTGCTTTCTAATTAGTGTAGCGCAGGTGCTCCGAAAATGGGAGTGCGCTTCCAGGAAATAATTTTAAAAATAAGTCAATAATTGAAAATATTTTTTATTATATTACGATCCCTTTTCCAAAGCCTTGATTAGTGATGTGTCTAATCATTTTTTATAGCTAGATAGTATTTATTAATGAATCGCATCTAAAATGATTAATTGAATCAATATTATAACTGTGATCAATACAAAATTAAACATGTATATAATTTTTTTACTAAATATATATCCAAAATTAAAAACAACTAGACAACGTTTGAATTTCGTCAACAATGAGGTAACCTCTAAACACGAACTAAAATGGAATGAAATAGTTATAAAAACCCACTCACATATACAAAGACAATATAGAAAATTATTTAAAATTATTGTCTCGTTTGAGTAGTCGACGAACATTTTACTGAAAATACTATAAGTAGAAATAGTTGTTATTGGAACCAAGATGTAGGACTTATTAGAAGCAAGTGAACCCTAGTGGGAAGTAGCGCTTGTAAGTATTTTCGTGTAGAGACGCGGGTTCAGACCAGGGGCAGGTCTACATGAACACTTAACATGTGCTTCGAGTATTTCTAGTTTCTTGAATAGTTATGTATAAATTCATCTAGTATGAAGAGTATTGCGCCTTATACCTAACGGCCAACACTGTGGTTCATCCAAAAGAAGATTATAGTATGTTAAATTGTTGCTTTACATAAAATATATTTTCAAATATTCAACAGTCTCAGCACTTGCAACAAAATCCAGCCTATTGATTCATCCTGCTGTAACGTTGCCTATTACAACATTGTTTATTTAAAACGCTGTCAATAGTCTCTGACTCTCGTTTTACTTAACGTTGTCCCGACTGGCTACAGTGTTGTTTTTAACCCGATTAAATCAAGCGTCAAGTTTGAATCGTTTGACAAACGCTTGATAACCGCTCGCGCTATGCAAGAGTCACGCAGACCTCGTCACGAGGTGCATTAACTTGGAGAACCAATTTCAAATTTTGAAGTTTTGTCTATGTCAACAGTTTGTTTTAGTTTTCTACCGTTTTCTACCACAAACAAAAAGTTTTATACTCCCACCATTTTGAGTAATTAGCATATCAAAATTGCCACTCCAAATTAAAGGGTAATTCCATCTTTATGATTTTGAACTTTTTTCAATACAAACTTTTTGTAATAATTCTGTACCGCTTTGTAACATAAATTTGGTTTGAGTATGATATCTCGCCAGATTAATCAAGATTTATAAAGTATAATGTAATTAATATACTACCTCAAAAGCGGATCCAAATCATTTTAATGAGGAATGGGGGTGTCATAATTATAAATTACATAGTTACTTAGAATACTAGAGTTCTGTTTAAAGCCATTTAATAGTTTCTCATTCATATTTGAGCTTATGTATTTTTTAAACAGTGGCTCTCCTCTTATATTTTTTAAAATCAGTTAGTTTATACTATAAACTATTTAGAGTGGCCCCCCTTCAACGATTTTTTGTAAAATTGATCACACTAGAAGCTATGAGTAGTCTTCGCCACCTTGATTTTAAATAAATAAATTTTTTTAAGGCCTAGGCCATATAACAAAGTGTTTCTCGCCTAGAAATATTTCAAATTTGGATGCACCTATAAGCTATTTGGAGTGATTCTCACTTTAATTTTTTATTCTAATTGAGTGACCACGTTGTTGTGATAATTACCCAAAATGGATGGGGGTAAAAAACTTTTTATTTGTGGTAAAAAAACTACTGCAGATTGTTTGCATAGAAAAACTCCTAAATTCAAAAGTATTACCCCAGAATTAACTTTGAGTGATCACTTTGATATTCTAACTACTCAAAATGGGGGATTGGGGTAGGGTACAAAACTTTTTGTTTTTGGCACAAAACGGTACAAAACTGTGTCACCGAAAAAAATTCAAAATTTGCAAGTGGACCTCCCCGTTACGCACCCTTCTCCTCCCTCTCCAACAGCCTTTCTAAGTCATTGTTGAACAGAGCTGTCCGATGCTCCCCAAGACCGGGCGGTGTAAGTCGAGTTAGCCACATCGTAAGAAAATTGGGGTATATACGAGTTTGCTAGTAATGGGAAGGTTGGGCTTCGAATACCGGATGGGTGGGAGGCCCACAAAAGTGTTTTAAGAGTTTTCCACTCTACCGCTATGTGCTATTGAAAGACGCTTATTGTTAGTCGTCATAACCTCTTTTTGTATCACAACAATACGGCGATAGCAACAAAGAAAGCATTTATGGGCGAGGTTTTCATGCCGCCAATGTTAGATTACTCAACCGTACTGGATAAACGAAAGAATTACAAATATTAAACATTACAAAGCAAATTTAAGTGCTTTTACAATCGTAAACAAATACAAATGGTAGTTAGTAGGTTTATTATAAATAAGTTATTTTTGTTGTACTTTATTAAGTATATTCTCTTTCTACCATATATAGAAAGGGTGATTGGGGTGCTTTAGTTTTAATCACTACGGTACTTAAAAAGTTAAAACCATAAATTGAAACCTTAGTTATTCATACTCTTCTACTGGTTAACTGGAGTGCGTGTTATTGTGAAAAGATACTAGCGCTCTCTAGCTTCTTACCTGATCACAGGAACTAAAGTGCAGTGAGACCTGTATTCCTTAGAGCAGTGGTTCTCAAACATTCTATTCTGTGACATTCTTTACATCCAAGTGAGGAACAATAATCTCTGGTGAGGAAGTTGCGCCACGACCCCTCTACCCTCCACTCCCCATCCAGTGTTGTATGATTTGAATACAAACATTTTGTAGGTTTATTGTAATTATGTATGCCTATCCATATTGTTACATTTTGTTAGAAAATTAGCCTAGTAAAAATTAAAAATCATTCGAATTAAAACAGTTTTATATAAATACATTTTACATCTTGCGCCCCCCTTTATCAATTATCGCGCTCGTCCTTGGAGGTTATGCAGCACACTTTGATAACCACTGCTTTAGACCTTGGTAAATAGTTACACCAAAGAAGACTCATGTATTTAGAAACGATAGTATATACTATTTAACTAAATAGGACACACGCTGCCCTCTATTAACATCACAATACATCATAGCGAATGTTTCCGAACAAAACTTAGACATCGAACATTTATTTAAAGTCATTTGGCCTAAAAGTCAGTTGGCCTAAAGTCATTTGGCCTAAAATGTATTTCGAATACAAAATTGATTTAATTAAGTTCGACAAAAGTCATTTGGCCTAAAAGTCAGTTGGCCTAAAAGTCATTTGGCCTAAAGTCAGTTAGCCTAAAGTCATTTGGCCTAAAATCATTTGGCCTAAACTTTAGGCCAAATGACTTTAGGCCAAATGACTTTTAGGCCAAATGACTTTTAGGCTAAATGACTTTTAGGCCAAATGACGGGTACTCATCATAGAGAGTTCTACAAATGCTGTACATCACATAGTCCACTCCCCTTACCCCCTGGTGGAAATCACCAAATTTAGACCTCGCCAAAATATTTCAAGAGAATTCCCCAGTCAAGGACAACCTTTAGCCACCTCCATCTATGTCATCAAGAAAAACAAAAGAAGAGCAGTATCATGAGTTATGCTAGTTGGATATTATTAAAATGATTTTGATGACGATGGATTAGAGCATGGATTGGCAAATGTTTTGATATCGTGGGCTGTATGGGTTTAAAAAATAATTTGGTGGGCTGGTTTGGAAAAAAAATATCAAGCAAAAAATGTCAACATTATATTTCTCATACATTAATGTTAGTATATTTTTATGAACACAATTTGTTTGCTTGCTAAATCTTTTGCGGGTCAGATAAAATCAGTTAACGGGCCAAATCTGGCCCGTGGGTTGTATGTTGCCAACTGGTGGCTTAGAGCATATTTTTTTAAATAAATAATACACACATATTTCTAGATTAATACTGTAATATTTTAATAGATAATAAATATATTTTAATGCTTTCACATAATGTCATAAGCCTACATACGTTGTAGTTTCATCACATTTAAAAGATAAACATACTATTTAATAATTATTTGTTTCATATAAAATACATAGTACGGTAGGCCTAAATATTTATAAGTGAAATTATTGGGCAAGGTTAGTGAATAATAATTAAATTAGACACATTTATGGGCCTAGTGACGTAAACTCTTTCAGTATACCTGTCAGCAAATGATCAACTCATGTCAAAATCTGAAACTTTTGAGCTTGAAAATATGTTCCCATCTATTGTTAAACAGTGGGGTTTTTTTCTGACTTAGTTTTTACCCACGGGACTCGTTACACAAGCTCTGCCAGTTATTGTTTGTTTGCCTTGCAGAGGGGTGTGGAGGTGCGAGGGGGTACCTAAACAGGACCCACTGAAGTAGTCTTCCTTCATGAATATCTTAGTTTGCTATCTTCATTTTGGAAAGAACGACGGGATGAAATTTCTAAAGGACTATGTGAGTATGGAGGTGAAAAAAAATGTTTAATATAAAGTACGATAATAGTACTGGGAATTAAAAAATTAAAAATATTATGTGTAAAAGAAAAAACTCAAACAAGCTATTAGAAAAAGCTGTCTGAAATCTCATGATAAAATATTCAAGGCAATAATTGAATTGAGATAAAATTATTCGAATTAAATGAATAAAAATTAAAAACAGGTGCTGTCGCTATACATAATAAAACTTGCAGTGTTTTAACACGATTTTCATCGAAAATTACACAAATTATTCAAATTTTGCTGACGATATTTGAGGAACATGTGTGTGTGTGTGTGTGTGTGTGTGTGTGTGTGTGTGTGTGTGTGTTTGTGCATATATATTCAATATACATATACATACGCACACATACATCATCCTCAAAAATGTGTCCTGGATTATGTAATTTAATATAATTAGAAAAAGTTAATAATTTGCGTAGTTTTCGCTGAAAATCATCTAACAACACTGCAAGTTTCTTATGTATTTCTGTATTGCGACAACACTTTTCTTTGATTTCTTTTATATGTATATATATATATACACACACATAGACATATAAAAGAAATCAAAGACAAGTGTTGTCGCTATACAGAAATACATATATATATAGGATGTCTGTATATATTTACACAGGATCATCAAAAAATATGTTCTAGATTCAATAATTAAATATGACCAGAACAAAATATATATATCTACTTACTATTCCTTGTTTGAATACTTTCTACAACCATGTGCATTTTCATATACTGGATTAAAATATAAATTTTAACAATGTTGACCCAAAGAAGCTCAAACCTCCAAGCCCCTAAAGTCCTAATTGACCTGCCCAAAAACGCATAGAAATCTAAAACACACTCAACTATATAAAAAAAACTCTAGAACCATTAGTACAAATCCCGGCTACCAGAGTTCACCAATTAAAATGTCGAGTGAAAAAACAAACATTTTAAAACTATTTTTATCTTTAGATTTATTTACAGCCAAAATAAGATGTATTCTTATTACTCATTTGATTTTAGTTCCAATCAATAAAAATTAGCAATTCACACATATTTAAAGTTAAACCATAACTTCTGGTTTAATGTTAGCATAGTTTTATATTAATAATTTAATATTATCATTTAATATTATAATACTGAATTGATTTCAGATATTGATTTTAAGGAATATATGTAATACTTTCAAAAATAGCTCACAAAATTATTAATATAGGTTTCAAACCGAGTCTTATAAAAATTCCAAATATTTAGCTAATTTTGCTAACGTGATCACATGAATATTTAACATTTTGATTTTAGTTACAGTTTAATTTCAAACTACAATATTTTGTAGATAAAAAACTAATTTACGAGTAAGTTATATAGGAAACTACTCTGGTTCTATATGATAAAAAAATCTTTAGTGTCTGTGAATTTAAAATTAGGACAGAATTTTCTACACTGAATTTGATGACAAGTTTTTCTTTTCTATTTTTTTTTTCCAGAAGGACGATTGTTTCTTTGCGTTGCCACCTCCCTCACATCCCTCATCACAACTACCTCCCCTCCAACAAAAATAAAACGTGTTTTTCTTGATAAAAATAACATTTTATGTCATTGCTGTCTTTGTATCTTTCTTTTTTTTTTCACAAGGAAGGAAGAAAAAAAATCTAAGTGTATGGCAGAAAGAAATACACTACAAAGAGAACAAATGTTGAAAACTTTTAAGGCGTCATCTTTCCCCTTGCGCTTTCTTCCAACACTCTACTTTCCCTCCCTCCCTCCCCCCCCTTCTTCACCCTTATTTCGTATCAATTCCATTTTCCTCTTTATTTGATGTATTCTCTTATATATATATACACCCATCTCACGCCTGGTCCAAGAAGTATTCTTCTATCTCCGTCACACTTACAGATTAAACCCTAGTGTTCTGTCTTTGTTCTAGATACCTCCTCTGTGACATATCACCTTGATAATCCAACGACCGGAAGGTAAAGCTGTAAAAGGCAGAAGAGAAATAACTCGACCAGGCGTATGATTCGGTAATTCTATTCCCCCCGCTTCCCCATCCATACCCATTCCCACTTGCCCCCCCTTTTTTTTTTACGAAAAAGCGTTTGGAGACCATCTCTTCCACAAGACTGGTTTTAATTGTTATTAAACTCTTACAACACCTTCTACATCCTAACCCCTCTTCCTTTCGGCTACCCTCCACACCAATCTTCTACAGAAGCTTTCTTCAAACCCTATTTTCCATTTAACCCCACACCCTCCCCCTCTAACAACCACCAAAAAAGATGCAACTCTTTTCTTCTACGAGGTTTTTATAACTCTCGATATATTTCTCTCTTCCCTACTGAATATAACGTTGATCGGAAGTACGCCTGAGTAGTAAAGTTTAGAACGCCCTTAAGTAAACGTGACAAACTTTCGAAAAGGATAAGGTTACTCGAAATGTTTGTCAAATTACTCAAAAGGTAAACAATGTAAAATAAGTGATTGATAACATGTCATTCCCTCCACCCCTTTGTTCAGGCTAAGCGATAAGTTTGATGTTTGATGTCACTTTGGGCTTAATTAACTTACTTGTGAAAGGGGGAGGGGGTGGAGGGGGGTACATTACAATAACATCTCTATGGTTCTTATTTCGATCAAACAAATATATAATTATAATAAATTATTTCCTAATGTTGTTATATTTCTTAGCTATTGTGAGCTTAGTTTTGAGATGGCCAACGCTCGGTAGACAACGTGATATAAATATCAAGTTCGTTTAGTCTGGGTTGCTGATGATGAGGAGCTCGGAATTCACATCCCGGCTAAATGTACTGAGTGTTTTTTTTTACTGTGTTTAAGATAAGTTACAACCCAATAAATATTTTTTTAAACTAAACAATGTAGTTTAACTTACAATTATTTAGGAGAAACCAAATCTTTCATAAAAAAAAACCATTGACATCAATTATTAAATTTAAACTTAAAAAAAAAATACTACAAGTTTATTAATATAATGTATATTTAAATTATTTTGTTTGTAGTTCAAGGTTAATTACATGACTACAATGTTCTAAAATATTTTTAACTAATAATTATATTGATTAATATATTATTTAAATAAGAAGTTCATGAAATCCATATAATTTTTAGATAGATAAAGTTTTGGTGGTTTATTTAGTTAATATACTTCATGCTTTGAACAAGCATTAGATTTCAGCCATGGCCAATTAAATTTTGGAGGGTGTAGAGTGATGCTAGCTGTTACTTCCGTTTCCGGTGGTAAAGATAAGGTTGATGTTGCTGCTTGATGGCTTGTTTCTGTGCTAGTTGACGATATACTTGTGCCAATAGTAGTTTGAGAATGTGAAGACAGACTTAATTCATCTTTAACAGAATTTCTCGCTAAGGTTGTAAATAAAGAAGGAGTTTTATATCTCGTGCTAGATAAGATTGGCTTCGTAGTTAAAGAAAAATTATTTACAGTTGATATATTGCTTGCGGTAGTAGTCGAATATGACGTTTTATATTCATTACGTGAAGAATTTGGAGTTACAGACAAAGTAGTGTAAATTGTATGATTACTTCTTGCAGTAGTAGTTGATGTTTTATCTTCATCACTTAAAGAATGTGTAGCTGCTGATAAATTATTGTCTATTGTAGAATAATTACTTCTTATGGTAGTAGTTGAGATGTTTTATCTTCATCGCTTAAAGAATGTGTAGCTGCTGATAAATTATTGTCTATTGTAGAATAATTACTTCTTATGGTAGTAGTTGAAGATGTTTTATCTTCATCGCTTAAAGAATGTGTAGCTGCTGATAAATTATTGTCTATTGTAGAATAATTACTTCTTATGGTAGTAGTTGGGGATGTTTTATCTTCATCGCTTAAAGAATGTGTAGCTGCTGATAAATTATTGTCTATTGTAGAATAATTACTTCTTATGCTAGTAGTTGAGGATGTTTTATCTTCATCGCTTAAAGAATGTGTAGCTGCTGATAAATTATTGTCTATTGTAGAATAATTACTTCTTATGGTAGTAGTTGGGGATGTTTTATCTTCATCGCTTAAAGAATGTGTAGCTGCTGATAAATTATTGTCTATTGTAGAATAATTACTTCTTATGCTAGTAGTTGAGGATGTTTTATCTTCATCACTTAAAGAATGTGTAGCTGCTGATAAATTATTGTCTATTGTAGAATAATTACTTCTTATGGTAGTAGTTGAAGATGTTTTATCTTCATCGCTTAAAGAATGTGTAGCTGCTGATAAATTATTGTCTATTGTAGAATAATTACTTCTTATGGTAGTAGTTGAGATGTTTTATCTTCATCGCTTAAAGAATGTGTAGCTGCTGATAAATTATTGTCTATTGTAGAATAATTACTTCTTATGGTAGTAGTTGAAGATGTTTTATCTTCATCGCTTAAAGAATGTGTAGCTGCTGATAAATTATTGTCTATTGTAGAATAATTACTTCTTATGGTAGTAGTTGAGGATGTTTTATCTTCATCGCTTAAAGAATGTGTAGCTGCTGATAAATTATTGTCTATTGTAGAATAATTACTTCTTATGGTAGTAGTGAGATGTTTTATCTTCATCGCTTAAAGAATGTGTAGCTGCTGATAAATTATTGTCTATTGTAGAATAATTACTTCTTATGGTAGTAGTTGAGGATGTTTTATCTTCATCGCTTAAAGAATGTGTAGCTGCTGATAAATTATTGTCTATTGTAGAATAATTACTTCTTATGGTAGTAGTTGGGGATGTTTTATCTTCATCGCTTAAAGAATGTGTAGCTGCTGATAAATTATTGTCTATTGTAGAATAATTACTTCTTATGGTAGTAGTTGAAGATGTTTTATCTTCATCGCTTAAAGAATGTGTAGCTGCTGATAAATTATTGTCTATTGTAGAATAATTACTTCTTATGGTAGTAGTTGAAGATGTTTTATCTTCATCGCTTAAAGAATGTGTAGCTGCTGATAAATTATTGTCTATTGTAGAATAATTACTTCTTATGCTAGTAGTTGAGGATGTTTTATCTTCATCGCTTAAAGAATGTGTAGCTGCTGATAAATTATTGTCTATTGTAGAATAATTACTTCTTATGGTAGTAGTTGGGGATGTTTTATCTTCATCGCTTAAAGAATGTGTAGCTGCTGATAAATTATTGTCTATTGTAGAATAATTACTTCTTATGCTAGTAGTTGAGGATGTTTTATCTTCATCACTTAAAGAATGTGTAGCTGCTGATAAATTATTGTCTATTGTAGAATAATTACTTCTTATGGTAGTAGTTGAGGATGTTTTATCTTCATCGCTTAAAGAATGTGTAGCTGCTGATAAATTATTGTCTATTGTAGAATAATTACTTCTTATGGTAGTAGTTGAAGATGTTTTATCTTCATCGCTTAAATAATGTGTAGCTGCTGATAAATTATTGTCTATTGTAGAATAATTACTTCTTATGGTAGTAGTTGAGGGTGATTTATCTTCATCGCTTAAAGAATGTGTAGCTGCTGATAAATTATTGTCTATTGTAGAAGAATTACTTCTTATGGTAATAGTTGAAGATGGAGCTATATATTCATTACTTGAAAAATTTGGAGTTTTAAATAAAGTCGTGTCTAATGTATAAGAATTATTTCTTAAATAATTGATTGAAGATGGGATTGTTTCTACATCACCTAAATAAGCTGGTTTATTAGATGAAGTAGCATCTAATAAACCATAAATATTTATTGTAGAACCGGTAGTATTAAAAATGAGATTTTCTCTTCATTTATTGAATAAGTTGATTTTGTAGACAAAGAATCTTCTGAATTTTTTCTTGAAATATTAAACGAAAATAATGTTTTATCTTCAGTTCTGGGAAAGTATGACTCTTCAAGAGAAGAATCTTCTTTTGTTTTATAAATAGCTCGAGCATCATTAGATGAAGGTAATATTCCATCTTCCGTTAGTGATATGTATGATTGTTCTTCGTCGGAATTGCTTGAAGAAATTGAGGTTCTCTCTCCAGTTAGGGGAGAGTATGACTCTTCAAGATAAAAATCTTCTTTTGTTTTATAAATAGATTTATCATTATTAGAAGAAGATAATAGCTTTTCTTTCATTATAAATGTGTCTAATTGATTTTCATCAAAATTTGAAGCATGGGTAGATAAAAAATTTGTTTTACCTTCTTCATTATTCGAAGAGCCTAATTCCCTAGGGTAAAAATATTCTTTAGTGTCAAAACTAATTTGTGTACTCGTAAAAGATGAAATTTTATCTTCAGTATTTAAAATAGTTGATTCTACCACAGAGGGAACTTTAGCTGTTTTGAAACAACTTGCAGCAGCAGTTAATGAAGATAATACATCTCCATCGCATGAATAATCTAATGCTGCAGAAGAATACATTATTAATATGATATAGCTCGTTAAAACAATAGTATATGGAGAGAAAGTTATACCATTTATTATTATTGGTAACCTTGACGTCAAAGGTGAAGGAGCTTTAATATTTATTAAACTATTTTCTGCCTCTCTTAAAGGCGATGAAATATGTTTTTCTTTGTCTACGTAATATTTTGGAGTAAAAATAACTGAATCGAAAGTTTCGGGACTTTCATTATTTAAATCACATCCCCCTTGATTTGTTTCTATGAGAGGAACTGGGTCATTCCTCATGAAAGTGTCTGCTCTGGAAATAGGAATCGCTGCATTTATGTCATTCATCGTTGTAAAATATGTCGTCAATATTAGAAGCCATAGTTTCATCTAAATAGGAAAAAAAAAAAATCAGATAAGTCATGGTGTCAAAGATTTTTTATAATTTCATGAGGTAATTAAATGATAAAAGGTTAAGTTTTCAAAAAAAATATTAAAACAAAATTATATATAATCACACACGTAAATTGTGAATTGGAATCTGGTCGGGGGTGTATTAATTTATAAGAAGAAGAATTGTATGTATTTTACATGACATATTATATAAGATTCAAATTTTTAAAGAAATTATATTAATTAAGGGAAAATGACATCCTGAATACAGGAATAGAACCACTGAAATTGTTCAATTAGCTGAAATTTATATTGGTATTAGGCCTGATCCTATGGACAGCCATCACGTTTTATCACAACGCCTTACTACCTGATTAGGTTATAGCGTATGTATGAAATTACTCTAATAGAGTATGGGTGAGCAAGGAAGACCTCTAGAGGTAATCTACCAGCATTTGCAAGATAGGAGAGTGGGAAGCCATTTAGGAAAAATCACCCTCAGTAGACCCAAACGGGATTAGAACCCCAATCTCCCGGTCACCTGCAGGCCAGTATAACATGTAAGTGACGCCTTAGACCAATCGCCACTGAAGCGAGTCATCACATATTAGTTTGCGATACATGATAAAGAAGAATTAGTTAAGAAACCAAATTTCTTTTAAATTGTATATTTCGTGGTTTTTTTTAAGTTCAATTTTTTTTCAATCACTAGTGAAGCTATAGTGTTCAATTTATTAAACATAATACATAAACTTAAGATTCTTTTTTATACAGCCCTTAACCTATTTAGAGCATAACACAATGATAAATGAACATTTTACTGACTAAAAATGTTAACAGCCATGATAAAAATACTAATTGTAAATAAATAGCGTATACTGAACTAACAACTTGAAATCTAATGCTTACCATGTCGTACGGAATTCAATCTGCTAATTAATGTTTTCCTACTTTTCTCTTTGATTCTCATCTATTGGCACTAATAATAAATTAACTCAAAGTATAAAAGACAGTTATTATATATATCTCAACTTATGAAACTAATGTGTTTCCTCATGCTGTACATCACTTTGTGAACTAACTTCATAGGTAGTTAGCACAGTAGACACCCACCGGAAATAGTTTGAAGATAAGAGACCAGTTTTTCGATAGCCTTGAAATACTCCCAGACAAAACTTGTTCCCCTTCACTCGAATGGCGAGAAGGGAAGACATAATAGATTAAAACAAGAAGAAAATTAATTTATTCACAAAAACATTTCAACATAATATTTTGATGATTTTGTTTCATATAGAGAAATAACCCTATTCGGGAAATTTTTAATATTTTGTTTTCAACTTTAAGATCTTCAAGGAACTTCAAGGATCTCTACGTGATCTCAAACTCAAAAATATGGGTCTTGGATTTTTATTTTTGCATAGTGTCTTACCACCGTTCAGGTTACACGCCTATGTACTGATTACGTTAGTTAATTAGGAATGAGAATGTTAAATTTAAAGGAAGTGTGGAGGGAGAGTAAAAAACAGTTTAGAAAAACTATCCTCAGTACACACGACCGGATTTAACCTCAATCTTCCCATCATCGGGAGTCTTGTTTATCACGAGAGTGACTCCTTAGAACATGCGGCACCGAAACGGGTAGTAAGCAAGTTAAATGGTAGCTTAACTCAGTTTTGTAATTATGTAAGAACCTGAAAAACAAGTACTATCCTTATGAATGATCTATATTCCTGCTACACTCAATGCCACGACAGATGTTTCATTTTTAATGTGATAAGTAATCTTCGGACAACGTCCATAAGCTAGGTCAACATAATCATCTGACCTTGAAACATTGGAACTAGATTCCCATAATTAGCAGAAAAGAAAATATTTTCTAGAAAACAACTAAATTATTAACACTTATTTTAACACTCCCCCTTTTCGATGGTCGAATATTCTAAGGCATCACTAGACTATACTGCCAAGACGAGGAGTTCTAGGTTCAAATTCCAGTTGAGTTGTTGAGGTGGTTATTCCTAATAGTTTTCCACTATTCCTCCCTTCAGATGCTGGTACACTTCCTGTAAATTCAATTTTCCTCATCCTTAACAAATTAGCGTGTAGCCCGAATGGGTAGTAATATGCGGTAGCAGAAACGAACTTTTTTACTACTCAAAAAGCACTTGTATCATAAATAATATTATTCTGTATCGATGTTATAATGTCGTGTCCATTGATCCCCCGTGGCTCGTTCCCTCGATTATCTTGCGGGAAGAGTAAGGTTGTAGGCAAGGTTGTTGTGTCGGTTAGGAATAATATGTGGGTTTGTGAATTTTGGTTTAATAGTAGATACTAAAATATGATACAAAAATTTGATGTTGGTCGTAAAATAAAGAATAAAAAAATGGACACCCGTACTTGGGAAGAACTGGCTTAACTTGTGAATACTTAGGTCCACCAAGTTGAATGTTACTACACGTGCCTCTACAGAATTCGATCCCGGGACCCTGGATCCACGATACCAAGTACCAATATTATTGAGATCCGAAGATGTCTGTAACGACAAGCATTAGGGCAGCGTGACCCCACTGCGATAAATGTAATTGTACCCACCCCAACCCTTGTTAAATATTAAATATTCTGGTAGTTATGAAAATAAAAATTAAAATAAGTTTGTGTTTTATTTAATATAATTTTCGTTTGTTTTATTTTATTTGTCCCTATAGCACATTTCAGACAATCTTTTTTTTTTTTTTTTTTGCTCCGCGTCTTACCACCTGTTTAGTTTATACGCCTATGTACTAATTATGCTAATATTAAATCTAGAACAGACACCACATCCAGCCCCCGGCCTTAATTCATCAGTGTGAAAGGGTAAACATTCAAAATTTCACCATTAATATTATACAGTTTTATTTCGGCCACTCGTGGGAATCGAACACCCGTGGACCCTTATACCCTCCTATCGTAGGAGATGCGCTACCGGCTGAGTTAAGGCGCGGACTGCATCAAAGTTATTATTGGCCAATTATTTGATGAAAGTATCGGAGGGCCACTTTATAATAAGTTCACCCGCATTAGCAAGGGAAGTAGTGGATAAACCAAAGTGATAAATCACTACGTGGACAAATACCCCTCAAGTTCAACCGGTTGAGTTCGAATCTTGAGCTCTCCATCAACTAAAACCCATTCTGTTTCGAGTCTGATGCCTTAAATCACCAATGCAGATTAAATTTGCTCCAACAAAACTAAGATTTTAAGATATATTTTCCACCATTAAGTAAGGTGAGAACTATATCCTTGTACAATATAATAATATATAAATAAAATAAAGCATATATGAATCCCCCTCAAGAATATATTTATTTAAAATAAAATGTATACAAATAAACGCTGATGGAGTAGCCGAGATATATACCAGGTGCTCCGTCAGCGAGTAGCGTTTGAAGTATGTATAAATATATCACAAATGCTGTTTATAAAACAAACGCCAGATCCACTACAAACAATATATAGACCTATATTAAAAATACTACTCGCTGATAGAATTGCCGAGAGCCACAAAAAATGAAATTGTAAATTGTGTGAATAAATAAAGAAAGCAAGAAATACAGGGAATGAATCGGATGTAAAGATGGATAAAAGATAGATGAAAACAGGTTAGGTGGATGTTTTCAATACTCCACCCCCTTTCCCCCCTCCCAGAAGACATCCTTAGAGGTTAGAAGAAAAAGAGGGGGTAGGGTAGAGGTGAGAAAAGTGAAGAAAAGAGAAGAAAATGTACGATTGAATCTTCGGAGATAACAAATTGATCACGTAAGGTGTAAAGAAGCTGTGTGATGGATATAAATGAGAGGGTTGAGGGATGGAGGGTGTTGAAGGAGGGTTAACTTGATCTATGACTGCGTCAAACAAAACAGAGCAGTTCGTATTCCATTCTGACAGGAACTGCTCATGATGTACGGCGGTTTTACTCAAATAATATGGAAGGAAAATGAAATGGAATGAAAGGTTTGTTTGCCATTTTATGTTTGTTTTTAATAACTTTATCATCGTACTTCTTGCTTGTTTTTAACAAGTCTATAGTCATATTCTTTATTGTTTGTTGTTTGTTATTTGGAATGGGTTTTCGAGTAAACGTACTTGTTTGTGAAATTGTGTATAGCTCTTTTATAAATTATCAAACTGTAGCTAAAAAAAATATAATAAATATAAATGTGTTTTTAATTATTAATGCAAAATTGTACATTCATACAATGTAAACGGTTAATTCTTGATATATTGTAATGTACACATGCTAATACAAAAATTAAACATAAATACTATAAGAATGGTTAGTCAGTAAATATATTCATGTGTAAAGTTATTATAAGATATGATAATAGCTTATTAAACAATTTACAAGGATAATGCAAAAATTGCATTTACATTTAAATTTGCCCCCTATCACCACCCTTCTTCTTTCCACCCCTATTTGTTGTAACAATATATTTTTATTTTAGAAAATATGGTAACGTATATTAAACCACGGTTGCTGGTATATTAAAGGTGTCAGTTTCGTATTGTCTGGTTTGTAGGTAACAGGTAAGTAAGGTTCAAAACCCAGCCGATTGTAATGAGATTTTCTTTTTTCTTGAACGATTTCCCACACATCCTCCAAGCTGATTAAAACACACTTCCTTTAAGAATATAGCTTACTACTCATCACTAGCACATGCGTATATCCGGATAGGTAGTAGGACAAAAAACAAGAACTAAATTTGAATGGAGTGTTTAACTCTTCTATGATAGTGAATATTCACTGTCGAGGAAAGCTTCGAAAACGACGATATATTTATTATTTTTAGCACCTCTTATTTCCATTCAGGTTATACGCAAATGTACTAATTATGCTGATGGTCTCAAGGAATATGAAGTTTATATTCATAAGAAGTCTACCAGCGTTTTTGTGAAGAGAGAGACAGAGTGGAAAACTATTTTGGAAAAACCACCCTCAGTACAGCCAACCAAGATTCGAACCTCAATCGGCAGTCTAGCCTATTGCGAGAGTAGCGCCTTAGACCACGTGGCCACCAAAGTGGGTAGCGACGATGTTACTAGTTAGACAGAAAACCACAAGAAAACTCTGTCTATTATACCAATGTTTCCCGACCTGGTGGTACCACATCACCCCCACTTCCCTGGGGGGGGGGGGTGCTTTTTTTTTTCAGGGAGTGGTAAATTGTAAGGAGACGATATGAGGGGGCATTTAGGTTTTATTGGATATTAAAGCAATAATTGTATGTAAATAATATCAGGCTTTAAAATATTTAACAAAATAGTCTTAAATTTATTTTAGTATTTTTATACTATAGTTTTGACAATAATATGTTTGATTTAGTTTTTTTTATAAACATTTAACTTTTTTTTTGTGATAAGTTTTTTTCAAACAAGTGTCCATCTGGCAACATGGCATTTCCCACGAGGTTGTGCGAGTGACGAGAGATTTTAGTACCCGTACGCGGGTGGGAGGTAGGGGGGGGGGGTTTAGCCCAGCATCCAATTCTCTCAGAAGTGGGCGCTTGTCTAAAAAAGGTTAGGAACCACTGAATTATATTAGCCCTATATTTTGGTGGTCGTACGGCCTAAGACGTCATTCTCGCATTAGATCAGACTACCGATAATTGTAAGGTAGAGATTCTGATCCGGTGTACAGAGAATTTATTTTATCTTCACTTTGATGAATTTCCACTCTCCTTCCATAAAAATTCGAGTACATTTGCTTTAAATTCTACCTTTCTCGTTCCCAACCTGATTGGTGTCATTATTTAGATAGAATCCAATTTTGTTTTACGGAATCTTATCTTCAATTTACCTAAGAACCACGAATGTACATTTCAAATCCGAATCTTTAAATGTATGAGCACAAGTTAAACTAGAAAAGAGAAATAAATTTTAACATAATTTTTATATATTACATTTATTATAACATTAATACATTCAGTTAAGTATTAAAATTAGGTTATGGGGTCTGGTTAAGTTTGTCCTATAAATATGTAGTAGATAATAACGTTGCGTGTTTAGGCTACATCACCTCGTAGCTCCGTTTGCGGAAAGATTAGGCAGTACCGTTGTCCAGGGACGCCCGAATGTACTGATCGTACTAATAGTACATACTTTCCGTGGAGGATCTTTACGTGTCCCGATGTGATGAGGGTGATAGTGAGTATGAGGTTGTGGAACGAGTAGAAACACTTAAGCCTAATAAAAAATAAGCCTTACTAACAAAACCCTGGTGACCGTTGGGGTGATTAACCTTTCAGGAAAAATACTACACGGTACCAGCCAGGTATAGAACCCGAGACTCCTATGCTCGTAGTCAGGTGCGATGACCACTACACCATGAAGCAAGATACACACATATATATATATATGTATATATATATATATATGTATATAACACTGACTTCATGTCTTATAATATTGTTGATTGAAACGCAGACGCGAAAGGGCAGCATTACGAATTCATCCCCTCATTCGTTGCAACCCCGAGGGGCTCGGAGAAAGAAAAGAGATATCTTACTCCATAATGTCAACGGTGTATCTCCTTCCAGTCCCCCCCCCCCTTTCTTCTCAACCCGTCTCCTATCTTAACCACTTACACTTTGTTCTGTCCCCTCCTCCTCCTTGTTTATCTCTTATATTGTCGCACTTTATCATCCTCTTGTAGCCCCCCACCCCTCCGTCTGGGAACCAAGACGTCTGGACGAGTAAGACCACCCCCACCACCAAGAATTCAATAGTTCGGACAGAGTTTTGAAAGGGGTGCGAGTAACTTCACTTAAGGGTGCATTTCAAAAGATTAACTTTATTTTAGTATTCAAATTGATTAAAAGATTTATTTATTGTTATTTATTTATTTATTTATTTATTTATTGGCACAAGGTCTAAACCTCAACTCATTTATCCTGCTTTGTCGGTAACGGGGAGTTCAGAGTTCGAACACCAGCGAGTGGGGTGTTGTTTCCTCTAAAGATTTTTCCGTTCTCCTTCCAAGCAAATATATTATTATTATTATTATTATTATTATTAGCACCGCGTCTTACTACCCGTTCGGGCTATACGCACTTACGCTAATGTGTAATGGTAGGTGATTGTGAGATTAAATGGAGGACCAAACAGTTTAACGTGGAGTCCGAACCACGGTGGAGGCCTGGCATTCCCACATTCACAAGATGTCTTGTCAGAGGTGAAGGAAGGGTTTGGTAATCAGATAAATCTGTGCCGGAACCTAGGATTGAAGTCAGACACCTTACCCCTAGACCGCCAGGTCACCCACGCAAATATACGTGTACATTTACGTTCAATCCTACCTTTTTGTCCATATACAATTATTTCAGGAAAATATTAATAACGTGGATTGGAAAATTAGTATATGAAGCTGATTGTACATTTCTTTTACCATGAAAAGTAACAGTTTACCTGAGAATTACACTATGGGCGTGTGCTATAAGTTAGAGCCATAGTGTAATCCATCAAGGTAAAAAATGTAACCTTCAGGGTAAAATAAAAGTCCATTCATACGCCTGGAGCAAGGGTGATAAACCACAGTGTGATAAAAACCCACTCCATTGTTCATACACCTGTGATTAATTCCAGAACCAGCATGTCTTCATTAGTACTACCAATCCTGCTCCTCTATTTTACCGTTTAGAGCAGTCAAACCGTGGTCCGTGGCGGTGTGCCAGGTGGTCCGCACAAAATTAGTGGTATGCCACAATCTTATTTGATTTCTCAAATAGTCTAGTGTAGTTTTTAAAATAAACTTGATACAATGCTTTTTAGTCTGTCTTCTGGCCTGGTTTGCCGTAATGAATGCTGACACACTGTTTATGTTGTCAGAGCATATGTTTTATTTGCTTACAAGTTAATCATAACACCTTGCAATACTCGTTTTGTCATTCACAATCCAGAGCACAAAAATATTAACCAAGCACGCCGCTCAATTTAGTCCGTGTGACTACATAGCTATCAATGAAAATCTCCGGAAATAAATTGTTCGCAGTTATAATAGTTTTTATTTTAAAAGAGTACAATATTTCCAAGCTTAAAGTATGGCTACATAGAGCTGACAATTTTATATTCTTTATAGACTGAGTTCTATTACAAAATAAGTTTGTATTTTTATTTTTACTTGCATATCTTTACAACTATTTTTATAAAATTAAGTTAGCTATTAATTACGAAGAACAAAGTTTTAAGTTTGCTAATAATAAGAAAGATGTTTGTTGTTCAATAAGTTGATGTATATAATATTGTTTATCTTGTACGTAATGTTGAGAACAATTACTACACCGTCACACGTGCAACGGCTGTGAAATAAATGTCTAGTTTTACAAGTGCTGACACAGTGACTGCCAATCACTGTGAATAATCCCTGACTGCTCTTTTAAAATCAAGGTCACTGTGATCGCCGATATTGTAAAATCACTGTTTCGCCCATCCCTACAGTGCTTGAGGGTTAACATGAAAACCAAGTTCAGAAGCTCCCGAACATTTATTTCCGGGGGTAGGTGGTGGCTAAACGGTCCACACCGCACCGTAAAAGTACGTAGCAATGCTCTCTCGACGATTCGTCTGCGCCAGCGCAGTGCGATGCGGTGTGGACTAGTGTAGCCATTTGCATTTAAATTATTATTATTATTAGCACCGCGTCTTTCTACCCGTTCGGGTTATACGCTCTTACGCTAATGTGTAATGGTAAGGTTATGAGATTAAATGAAGGACCTACAGTTTAACGTGGAATCCGAACCACGGTGGAGGCCTGGTATTCCCCATTTGCATTTAAAAACATGGATAAGCATTCCACCGGGAAAATGCGGTGTGGTACGGCTCCGTGTAGCCGGTCCTTGACTCCAGTCAGCTATACTTTGTTCCATAAGTACAGTCCAATTTTCATAAGAAGATCTTACTTTCATAAAAAAATATTTCTAAATCACAAAATTGATATATTATTTGATTCTACGCCATTTTATTATCGTTTATAGCTGTCTAATAAGGCTCTTCCTGTGATAATTAGGTTATAAAATGGGCAAATAAATATGCTGTCTTTACAGCTTGATAAACACTTTTTTTAAGCACCGTGTCTTACTACCAACTCGTGTTATACACTTGTGTACTAATTAAGCTAATGATTTTATTAATTAGG
Source organism: Timema cristinae (assembly GCA_039000515.1). Taxonomy (NCBI): domain Eukaryota; kingdom Metazoa; phylum Arthropoda; class Insecta; order Phasmatodea; family Timematidae; genus Timema; species Timema cristinae. Next base: position 19,968,774 of record JBCFYV010000001.1, read on the forward strand.
AAGGCTAAATTTAGAGTAAGTGTAATCGCATTTGTGTGGAGGAAGACTAGAAAACAATTCTGTAAAAAAACTCAGTTCACCCGACCGAGATTCGAACCTCAATCTCCACGTCATCGGCAGTCCAGTCTCCTGCGAGAGTAGCGAATTAAAAGATGTGACCATCGAACCGGGGGATGAATACTTTCATTAGGGAAAATTCCTGCTTCTACAACAAGACAGGCAGGTAGTATGTTAAGGTGAGTTGTCCACGTGTGTATCGAACGATTATCAAGTGATTCGTTATTAGGAAATGTTTGAAAAGAACTTCCTCAGAAAGTGGATTGCCTCTTGGTTCATCGAGCGTTGGTTAGCGTCTTGCACAAGCATTCTAAGCGTCGTGACGCTCCTGCTTGCTCTAAGTGGTGGAGGGTTGGGGGGTAAAAAAAAGTGGTAAGGGTTGGTTTAGGGGTAGGGTGGAGCTCGGGGTTGCAAAAGAAGAAGCAGTAGGGTGAAATCTTGAAAACCCATGATGAAGTGAGGGGTGGTATCCCAGCGTTGGATAGGGGAGGCAGGGGGATATAAAAAGATCGAAATCACAAATGTACCATGGAGTATCTCTCTCTTTCTCTCTCTCCCTCTCTCTTTCTTTCTTCTCCCTCTCTCTCGCGCAAAACCTAACCTCTCCATTCTGCTTGAAGATTATCTGAATACGGAACATGGAAGGGGGTGTTACGAAGGGTTAATCATAAATAAATTAATATAATTCAGTGGATTGTTTGGTTGCTAGGACTCAATGGAGAGTAAGTATTCTCTGATAACTCATTCTGCAGTGGCAAAAGAGTCGGTATCAAAGGATTAAGGCTGATTTTACATCAAACGAGTCAAGCTCAGTCCATTAAAATCACAACAGTCAAGAGGTTTCCCATCGAACCAGTCGTTGACTTTATTAGAATCAAAGAATTTGATACAACGATTTTATTGAGTGAACTAACTTGGTACGAGATGGATGTGAATGTAGTTACGTTCATTATTCTTCGTAGGATTATCAGTAGAAAAATTTAAAAAACCATAAAAAGAAAATTATGGATCAATCCTATTAATTTAAGGTGACGAAGGATCGGTTCATTCAAGAGTTTTATATAGCACCATGTCATACTAACCATCCAGTTTACACTCCAATGTACTAGTTACACTAATGCATTATGGATGAGGAAGGTTGAATTTAGAGGAAGTGTATCCGCATTTTCATGAAGAGATGGTGGAAAATCCATTCTAAAAAACCTCACTACACCCGAAAGGGATTTAAACCCTGATCTCCTGGTCATTAGAAGTCCAATCTATCTTGTAACGTTATTTAACACCCTACCATGTATCTCCCTATATTTTTCTAATTTTTGTGAATAGTTTCCAATTTATTTTCGTTTGAAATTAAGCACGTCAAAGTTTGGCTGCTGTAATGCTGGCCTGACAAATAATACTATTTACATCAATTTAATAAGATAAAAGGACTGAAGGTACAACGTACAATATTGTTTTAAATAATTTAAATAAGGAATTTTGACTTAAGGAAGAACACTTAACTTTTATTAAACATATTAATTATCCTTCTAAGAAGATTGTTGACTCTTCTGTTATTTATTTTTCAATGTCGGCCATGATTTATTTCAACGCATGCGCAGATCTGTAAAATAAGAAAGTGGTGGGTCTCGTGATTGTAAAAGCAGCAAAAGAGGAAAGATTTAAATAATTCCAAATTAGCGCCCTTTTCAATTCTGACAGATGGAAATAAACATTTAATTCTTTAAGAAAATCATTGTTCATAATCATTATCATACAGTTCAATCTTATTATTATTATTATTATTATTATTATTATTATTATTAGCACCGCGTCTTACTACCCATTCGGGTTATACGCACTTACGCTAATGTGTAATGGTAGGGTGATTGTGAGATGAAATGAAGGACCTACAGTTTAACGTGGAATCCGAACCACGGTGGCGGCCTGGCATTCCCCACATTCATAAGATGTCTTGTCAGATGTGAAGGAAGGGTTTGGTAATCAGATAAATCTTTGCCGGGACCGAGGATTGAACCCCGGCCGCCAGCATAGAAGTCTGACACCTTACCCCTAGACCACCAGGTCACCTCAGTTCAATCTTAATCTTAAATTTGCATTGTATTTGATTTTTATCTCTAGTCCATAGCTAACATTTTAGCTTTTGTTTTAATATATTAGTTCTCTATATGGACTTGGAAAAAAAAAAATAGAACATTTTAAAATTTGATTTTGGAAGACTTTCGGTAGGAGACTGGGTCTTCTCCTCGGTGTTGGTCTAACATGAAGCCAAATTTGTGGAGCTCTTAATTTAATTTATTTTTAAAGTAGAGTGTGAGTAGCAAATGGAAAGCTAAGTAGATGTGTAAGAGCTAGACTGTTTATTTTTTTAAGAATTGTGGACGATTTAACATTAATAAAGTGAAACAAAGTCATATGATTTTTTTTTCTTTAATCAAATACCAGAATTCATGTAAGAACTTTCAGAAATACTATCTAATTCAGAGAATTAACCTTTTATTTTATGTCTAAATAACAATTGTATTGATTTTTGTTTTCCTTCCTCTTTTTGTCTCAACAATTCTATTTTGTCAAATTAGAATTATAACCATCCGGAATTCCATTGGTAGGATTGGGATGTGGTAAAAAAAAGAAGCAATAATAAACCCACAAAAGTTCCAATAATTGTTATTTTATACATTTATTTTTATTGTAGTCTAAATTACATTATGTTTAAACAATCCATTTTTATTTAAATTGCTCAGGTTTTATTTTAAATATTCCCCAGTGGTCTCGAGTATTGAGAGTCGTCGTGCCACTGCCTGAATTAGCCGAGGTAAGTGTTTTTTATTATTATTATTATTATTATTATTTGTTCTCCTAGATCCTAGGAGTGGCGTCCAACAAATAGCACAATTTGTATACATTTTGACATTAACTGTTTTTATGCAAACAAGATTCAGAAGACACTGATAAAAGACACAGAAAATTATAATTTATACAATTCCCGGATGTTTTTGATTTTCACCACAATCTCGAGATTGACTCATTATACCATGTGGTCACCGGAGCGTGTAAATAATAAATTATAATATTATGTGTAGGCCCCTTGGCGCCTCTAAAACCAACAACTATAACGAATGACCTGGACGTTGATTGATAAATAAATAAAATTATCACGAGTCTCAACCAACCAATTAGTTTAACCTGTTAGTTTTAACTCACTTTACGCATATAATAATCAGTTTCAAACAAATAATGGTTTTTTTTTCGGTGAAATGCATTGATTAAAATCGGAAAAACGGAATTAGAGGCGTAGAATTTATTTGTAAAAGTAAATATATAAAACATGTTTGTATTATTTCCTATTACTTTATATTTACATTGAGGAGACAAACATTTATTTTTGCCTTTATCTTTCATGTCCTTTTACTTTGTCTAAAATTCCTCAATTTGTTCTTCTAAATTGTGTATTTTTTCACTTCTTGTATCAATTTTTATATTTCCCCTCAACCTCAGTTTCATTGTTAGATTCCCTTTGTTCGCCTTGATATGAAACATACTAGTCTATACGTGCGTGTGTGTGTGTGTGTGTGTGTATATATATATGTATATATATATATATGTATATATATATATATATATGTATGTATGTATGTGTGTTTAAATGTATGTATGTATATATATATACATACTCCTGTTTACATTAAATTTAAATCTGAAAGCAATACATTTCAATTCCATCCGGTGGAAAGTTTCGCGTGCTCAAGATGTCTTGAGTATTCCCTAAACTTATTGCTCCCTTCAGAATCAAATCAAATATTTCACAAAAGCACGTGCCAAAAATAAAAATGTACACAAGGGAGGTTTAACCAGCGCGCAGGGTTCTGTAACTTCAAACAGAAAACCTTCAGAAAAAGAGATGTAGAAAAAAAACAAGTGATATTTTCTAGTGGTACTGTTTAGTGGTATTCTATGCAGGGATATTCTGTGTAGTGATAATGTTTAGTGGTATTATATGTAGTGGTATTCTGTCTTGGGGTAATGTTTAATGGTATTAAATGTAATGGTATTTTTTTAGTGGTATTCTGTCTAACGATCACTTCATCATTATTTATGTTCTGCTATTGGGGGTGGGTTTTTATAAATGTTTTTCCACTCTCCCTCCATGAAAATGTGAGTTCACTTCTTCTAAATTCAACCTTCCCAATTCCTAAACCATTAGCGTAATTAGTAGTTAAAGCGTATAACCCAAACGTGTAGTAAGACGCGGTGCTAAATAATAATAATAATAATATGTTCTGCTGCTAAGGGTGACAAAAACTATGCCAATTTTATAAGTTTAGAATAAATCTCGAGACCTTTACAAATAGTTTCAAATATTACAGCTATTTTGTTCTAAAATTGTCAACATTTTACGACCTCTCTCCTATAATTTATTATCAAACTTTGGTAAAATTGTTATTTAGACATGTTTTTTAAAATACTTTTTAAATCTTGCAGCTCTATCGGTAGAAATAAGAAGTAAAGAAAAGGGGTTGTTATATTTGTCCCGGAACGCTCCAGCTACTCTTATATTGGAACTGCACCCCCTTTCCCAGCGCTCTTGTCAAACAAGGGATGCTGTTTTCCAGCTGCGCTCGACACCGGAACGTTCGCGCACCCTTGAGATCTACAAAGAAAAGAGGGAAAACGGGGGGGGAGGGGGATTGGTTGACGAGAACATTTTTGAACTACACCACCCGTTCTCCCCTCTCTATTTTACTCCCCCCCCCCTCATCGAGTCTCTTGGGAATAAAAAGTACAAGAATTTGAAAATCAGAAAGTTTCCACATTGGCCTTGCTTTTTGATCAAGGGAGTTGAGAACGCTACGTTTCAGAAATTGATCGACTTATTCAGTCAGCCTGCAATTTTACGTGTTCGAAACACTTTGAGGTAATCTAAAAAAAATTATGTTTAAAAGTTTTTATAATTTTATTTATTTTCTATAATATTTGGAGAATATTAAGTTAGTTTGTTAACTGTATATAACTCTACATATAGGCCTATATTTATTTATTTATAACCATAGTTTAGAAAAAAAAATTATATAAAATAACTAAATAATCAACTTAATATTTTATACCCACTCGCTTTAGTGGTTCAATGTTTTAAGGAAGGGATATGCAGACTTACTTACAGAATGGCCAAACAAAACAAAAAATTGTGTGGAAAATTCACTTTTAAAAAAATTATAAATATACAAAATATACATACATGAATAAGTTTAAATAAATTAGTGACTTAGTATGTTTTTAAACCTGTTTTGAAGCTTTATATGCTGGGGTGTGATATGAGGGAAACTGTGAGGAGGTGATTCTAAAGAGAGAAGACAGTAAGTCAGTTTATAAGATATTTTTTTTATTTAAAACCGCGTCTTACTACCCGTTCGGGTTATACGCTTGAGTACTAATTACTCTAATGGATTGGGGATTGTGAAGGTTGAATTTAGAGGAAGTGAGCCCGCATTTGTGTGGAGAGGGAGTGGAAAACCATTTTAAAAAACCCCCCTAGTTCACTTGACCAAGATTCGAAACTCAAATCTCCCCGTCCTCGGGTTTATAAGATCACTTTGCATAAGTTTCATGGATGTAAATACTTGTACACATAAATATGAGAATCTAAACACTGCTATATATTTTTGGGCATGATTTACCAAGTTTTTAAATGTTGATTTTGGTATGGTTTTATAAAAAATACAATTGTGTGTGTTTAAAAAAGCCTGTTTCACAACACAATACCTTTAAATTATATCTCCCGTTGGCTGGATTGAACACATTGGCAGGCCCTTATTTAGCCCCTTGGCCGTAGTTTGCCCTTCTATGAAGGTCGGTGTTTGAAACCCATTCAGGTGTGCTGTAAATGGTTTTTCATAAATGCTTTTCCATTCTCCCCACGCACAAATGCTGGTTTACTTACTGAAATGTCTACTGTAATAATCCCAATAAAAGGAAAATCTGTCGGATGATAGTCAAAATATTGGAGTCGTTGTACTTCAAGTATTGATAAATAAATTGTGAGAGACTAGTTCTATACCCGAATGGTTCTAAATGTATTATATACGTGGTGCAAACCAGGTTAAGAAAGATGCACATATCTTAAATAATAATAACGATAGTGAAGATAATTTTAAAATTAAAATGTGTAAGGCATTAGAAACGCGTTCATCAGAATGTTATGAAACCAGGTCCAATCCGGACAGTCAAAATTCCAGAAAATCCGTATTTTTAGAAATTTTTCAAATTAGGAAAGTAAAAAATGGGAAATACGTAATTCCTTTTAAAAAAATGTTATTTGGTATGATACAGAAAAGGTTTAAGATGTTATTTTATTTATAACAAAATGTAATTAAAAATCGATTTTACGATTTCTCTTTGATCAATCGATCTCAAAACAGTTGTAGAGATAATGACTCGGCCGGTGAAATGTCGCCTTTCAACTCCTGATGGTCAAAAGGGTGTTCCGGATAGCCAGAAATCACGGATTAACGGGTTTCTTGTGTATATCTTTCTCTATTTCCTGTGCTCAAGAATTTGATAAATTTAAATGCGGCTCTGTTTAGTGACGACTGTATCTTGGACTAGAGCTAAGACTTGGTATCTAGGGCTTCCTTATGGTCCCCCACCCCCCAGCCCCCCGCCCCAAAGGTCTTTGGAATTAGATGTTTAACCTCAAAATAAATGGTAGTTAACTGAAGGGCAAGAGGATAAAAAATATATTCTCAAATAACTTTCTAAATATTTTGATTAAATTTTGTATCTAAGTAATTTTTAACATTACAAACAAAATGGCAATTTTCATTTTTACCATGAAAATGAATTTGAGGTCACTATACATCTGCAGAAATTTACAATTTTGAGCATATCCCAGCAATTATTTGAGATACGAACTAATTTACCATTGTAAAGTTATAGTACTATAAAAATATAAATTTTTTTAATTTGGAATAATTTTTATAAAACCAGTAGTTTTGAGGATAAAGCAAACATAAATATGTATATGGAGTAAGCCGATTTTGAAACATGAAATTGATTGTCATGCCCTTTGGCGAACAGATATTCTCCTCTTTGCTCAATATTTCTGTAACATTGTATATTATTTCAATGATGCTCTTCAGTGAAGTGTTTCTGCAACAATGTAACTTATATTATTTTGTTTGACAATATTACGAGTCTTTAGTAAATTAAGTCTAACGAGAGAGAAATTCTTTACGGAAGACAGTAACATTTATTTCCTTGGGGTTGTAACATTGAGTTACAAAAGGAACCATTCCCATGTTAACCCTCTTTATTTTATTCATACTACCGACTCTACTTACTATCGAAACTAATTATCTTCCTACAATAGTATTCTTCTCTATTGTAATTCTCGTAGTTTCGTTCTATATTATTAACAATTCTTAACCATATAAAACAAGAATATAAAACATAAATAAACTCTATACAAAATAAAACTGTTCATGTACTTATCGATTGTATCTTCTGGATAGAGCAACCACTAAGACGGGGAATCCTAGTCAGAGGAGTGGACTGAGCGAGCTATGATGTTCCAGCACCTGACATCCTCACCAACTTGATCAACGATACACTAAAGTGGGCCGGACAGGAATTGCCTTGACTATAGGAAGATTGTTTACCTGACCTCTGATGGGAGGACGTGAATTACATCCACAACATCAGGAGATTAAAGAAATATCGTTTGGAAGTCAGATGGAGCTCTGACATCAAGTGGTCTACGTGATGATCAAAAGCTTATATAAGGCCGAATTGACGTCACCGACCGAGTGTTCTGTTCTCCCATCTTGCGTCCCTAACAACGAAACCCAATAACGAGTGATTTTTGTGTAAACTAAAATGACTTTTCGATTTCAACGCTTCAAGGAGGAGTGCTGTCTTGGACTTGGACAATGTCAGGATAAACATCCATGCATTATATTCTACGGACATAATCTATGGTGGTTTATATTTCGGACTCTAATTTAAAATTAACTCTTAGTGTTAGAAAAATTACGTTGCCTAATCTGGTTATTCTCAAATTATTATTTTTTACTTGAACATATATTTTGAAATTAAACTCGATCTTCTGTCGCCACTTAGGTGCTAGCATCTGTCAAGATATTTAGACTTTTTAGATAACCACAATTATCAATTGATTTTGTATTGGACGTGTTAAATGTAAATTGTTTTGAAATTGTGGTTACCAGTAATTGTATTTGCATTTTTATGGTAGTATTTCTTTTGTAGATTGCATTTTTAAGTATTGATTAAAGTAACGTAACATTCTCTGATCGATAAAATTATTAAAATATGAGACAAATTGACATTAATATATTTTACAAATATTTTTATATGCTTTGATTCAAGTATTGTATTATCTTTATTATTAACAAATAGAGTTCTTGTTGACGTTTCCAATTTTTGTGTCGAGATTCGATACTCCCGCGGGGGTTTTACTAAAATCTGTTAGCCAAACAATCGTGTCATTTAAAATATCTGAGCGTTATTTAATATTTATATCAACGTTTTTAAGTCTGCATTCACTGGAGTTAATCGGATACTTTGGTAATATTTTAAAGATGCCCATAAGGCTCTTATTTTGTCATTGTATAATTTCCTGATGGACATTATTTGTAATAATTGTTTGTAGTATAATCGTCATTATAGGTCGTAATGTCTCTTCAAGACTGACCCATTTGATTGTAGGATGGGTTACGTGTTTTGTAACATCCCCTCAATTTAACTGTGCGAATAATAAATGAAGTTATTTTTTAATTTCGATTTTCAACATACCTCAGTTTGATTTTTGAGACCATGTAAAGTATTCTGCTCTGTTGTTATTACTTTGAATAAACCATTCATATTGTTATTTTTTAAATCTTGCAAATGTTTTACCTTTTTGTATGTTCCTTAGATTATCCCCCCCTCCCTTTTATATTATTTTTGGTCGTAAGTAAAAGGCAGTAGAGTGGGTGTAACAGCTTTCATGTCTCAGATTCATAAATTTCATTTGAAACCAGCAGTAAAATGAAAAGTTAGTTTAAATAAACCAGAAAATAAGAAATCTTTCTGACAATACGCTATAAATTGGAATTTATAATAAGCTGGCTTATAAACCGCGCCAAATCCTCTATCTATTTATATTGTGTGGTACTCGGATTTTCACTTCATACCCTCTTCCCCTTTGTTGCCGTTGTAAAAGGTGGTTTATCTGGGAGGAAAAGGAGGGGAAGGAGGTGCGGAGAAGGTGAATAAAATTGTGTATACGTCGCCATGGATAAACGTGAATCGAGTCCAAATTGTGTTTCATGCAATCTTGTGAATAGAGGAAAGAGGTGGGAAATCTTGGGAGAGTAGATTGAAATCTGGGTCTCCTCTTTTCTTACTACTCTGCGACGCTCTTTCCATCTTCACTCTATTTATTCAGAATCCTCTTTTTTCTTTGGACTAGAGAAAATGATCGTCGTGCTGATAAATTAGAAGGCGAGATGAAATAAAACGCTTAGCTCTGACATCATTTCAGACGCAAGAAAATATTAAGCGTACATGATTTCATATTTTACTCTTCCAGTTTTTTAAAACTTATCTACAAACAAAGGTGATTTCCTAAGGGAAAACTTTTTTAAATATAAATATTATTACGACTTTCATTCTAGTCTCTCCATGAATTTTGTATTAAAATAAATGTTCAACTTAAAATCCACACAAAGATTTAAAAATATATATATATATATATATTTTAGCAACGAGCCATTTGGGTTACACTCTTTAAGTATTAATTACGCTAGTGAGCTAGGTATGAAGCTGGGTGAAATTTAGAGGAAATGTACCCTCATAGGAAAAAAATATCTCAGTTTATTTGACAGAGATAAAACCCCGATCCTGTTTTTGACAGTCTAGTCTAATGCGAGAGTAGTAGAGAGTTTAACCCCTAATTAAAAATAACATTTAATACTAACTCCTTTATTACAGCCCTAGGCAAGACGTGTGTATGATGTGACCTTACCAAGTCTTTTCACCTTGAATAAAGCTCCTGGCAAGACGTGTATATGATTTGACCTTAGCAAGTCTCTTCACCTTGATTACAGCCCTAGGCAGGACGTGTGTAATGATTGTGACCTTACCAAGTCTCACACCTTGATAATGCTCCTGGCAAGACGTGTGTATGTGTTGTTTGATTGCGAGTGTGATAGACAGCATTATCCACACCTCCGTCTCACGCAGAGTAACTTATTAAGTGCAACTTTCATCAAGGGATGGGTTTAGGGGTTGGAGAAGATAAGAGGGAAGACTCCACATGGAGGGGTGGCTTCACAAATCAATCACTCTTATCTCCCCATGAGAAGTTATTGTGCAGATGTCATGGAGTTGAAGAAAGTGAGGGGTAGGTAGAGAGAGCTTTTGTCAGAAATAATAATTCTACTAGCTTCAATACAAGGGGTTTCTTTTCTACGATTCGTTTTTCACATAAAAATGCTTATTTATGCCGTTTATTTTCGTCCAGATCTTTTTCTTATGCGAATCTGTCCTGATACAGATATTAACTGGACATCTTCCATTTGCTTCAGTCCTGGGCGTCTCCTTTCATATTTTTGTAACTTTTTCCTTTCTTGATATCTGTTAGCATTCCAAAACCTTCTTCCTCTTTTTTACTCTTTCTTCCCCTCATTGATCCTCTTCATTAAACAATACTACGTAGTGTATGGCCCAACCAAGATGTTTTTATCTTCGTTATCATCCTTATCATGCTCCTTTCCTTTCCAACCCTTCTCAACACTTCCTCATTCCTCACCTTGTCCATGTATTTCACCTTCTCCACAACCACAATTAAAAACCCTCCAAATAACTTTGTTTCCTCTTTCTGATTGTTCTCATCTCAGATCCATTATCCCCACACTCTACATAAAAGACATCGCAAACCTTTTTCATAACTCAATCGGGATTCTTTCCGCTGTCGGTAATCCCCTCACCCTTCCATATACTCCCTTCCACATAGCTATCCTGCTTTTAACTTTATCCGTATTGTATCCACACCAAGTCACCAGATTTCCCAAATATTTGGACGACTTTAATTGTTCTAGCTTCTTACCTTCAATTAATATAACAACATTGAGGTTTTCCTATCCAATTCTCATCACGTCTGTCTTACCGATGTTTACCTTCATTCCAAATTCCTTACCCACTCGTAAAATACCCATCCTCATCATGTACCAATTGTAAAGTGTTTGAAAAGGAATGGCTTGTGGGTTGTTACCGGGGCTAATCAGGCTTGGCGGAACTATACTAGTAAGCGTATCCCTCCACTCCATTATCTATTCGACCAACCACAAGCAAAATAGTCCTTAACTACTTATGGATATGATTACGAGCCCCTTTTAGAAACCGCAAATATATTTTTTGCTGTTAACATTATTTTTACCGCGTCTCATTACCCGTTCGAGTTATACACATGTGTTCTAATTGCCCTAATGTTTTAGGATGAGGAATGTCGAGTTTAAAGGATGTTTACCCGCATTTTCTTGGAAGCAAAGGGAAAATTACTTAAGGAAAACCATATTAGTTCATCCGATTAGGATTTGAACCTCAATATCCGCGTCATCGGCAGTCTAGTCTATTGTGATAGTGATACCGTACCTTATACAAAAGGTTCCCGACGTGGGGTGCACGAAGTGTCTCGTGGAGGTCCACAAAAGTAATCTAGATTTGTAAGTTATTTTTATTTGTAATTTGGCATCATATATAAAATATTCGCTAATCAAAATTTGCTAAGACGCCTGGGTTTTTTTCTATACTGTCCAACTAAACATATATTTATTTAAGCTATTTAGAGTCCCCTTTCTGAACCTACTGATTATATCAGCATATGAGAATGTTTATGAGTGAAAGCAAAAGTTCCTAACAAATTTGTAGAAAAGATATTTCACATATCTTCCAAGGGCTCTTTTACATGCCACAATCTATATGGGACCAACGACTTTACTTCCCATCCGAAGGAAGTTGTATTACTGATTTTTACCACTCAAGAAAAATCCGTAGACCTTGGCTTGGTTTGGATCCAAGAACATAGGGTCTTGAGATTAGCACTTTAAACTAAACATATTTATGTATGTTTTTCTTATATTAATATTAAATAAGTTACGTAGAATACTATAAATACTTGAGTAGTTTTTTAATTTAATTTTGAATGGTGGGGGTGATTAAGTGGAGAGGTGGGTGTGTGGGGGGTGGGAGGGGAGTGGGAGTTGGGGGTGGGGGTGCACTACGAAATAGAACATTGGCTCCAGGGGGTTCGTCGTATGGAGAAGATTGGGAGAGCCACTGCCTTAAGACTAATCGACCTTCAATGCGGAGGTGATCAACATTGATGTTCTATAATTAAGATAGTTGTTTTAGGGATTAGGAAGGTTATGAGAAAGTAGCGCGTTTGACCTTGTGGCCACCGATGAGGGTGTAATAGGTTAAGTTTGTTATGAACGAGTGGGATAGAACAGTTTACTAGTACAGTCCCAACAAGCCTTAAATTGATTTGGTAGCACTATCCTCCAGAGTTGGAAAAAATATGCTTATTGTACGAATTGAAATGAAAATAAATACAGGCAGCCTCACCTCAAATAGAAAACCCTTATTTGAATAACTTGTCTTAAAAATATATCGTATTTTATTTTTAAGGCACAAATACTAAGGTTAGATTTATTTTATCGCCTCTCATAGATTTCCACCATAATAATTGCAGAGAGAAAGGAGGTAATATTATATAAGAAAGAGAAGAGGAAGAAAATGAAAAATGCAGAATCCATCGGAAGTAGAATCTAAGGAACGAAACGCGGGAGTAAAAAGAAAAAAGAAAGTGTATGAAGTGTCACAGGCACCTGTTGCCACATTTCTTACAGCATCAGCAGAATAAATATGAGGCAATACTTGGAGGGTTCGGTAGAGAGAGAGGAGTGAATTATGGGAAATACCAGACATATTATTTCTCTAAATTAAAGTGAGTATGCGCCGTGGGTGTGGCTGGGGTTTGGAGGGGGTGGCAAGATGGGCGTGAGATTGTGAGATTCTTTCATAGCTGTGTTTGAAGCAGTGAAAATATATTTTTTTGTTCAGATATTAAACACTTAATATTTTGAAAATGTCAATATAATACATAAACAATTTTTTTAGATTAACTAAGGCGTAGTGACATAAACAATGATACACCTATTAATTTTTTTAAATTTGTGAAAAAAAGTAAATTTTGTGTAACTATTTTTTTTCTCGCCGTGTCTTATAACCCGTACGGGTTACCCGCATTTGTACTAATTACTATAGTGTGTTGGGGATTAATAAGTTTGAATTTAGAGGATATGTATTCGCATTTGCGTGGAAGAAGACTAGAAAAACTTTTAGGAAAAATCGGTTCACCCAACTGGGAATCGAAACCCTACTTCCTCGTCATCATCAGTAGAGTTAATTGCAAGAAACATTACTTAAACCCTTTTATCTCCGAAACGGGTTTTTAACACTTGAATATTAATTAGAAAACGCGTGTGTAAAATAAGTGTATTTATGTAAGTATATAATACATAACCCTCATTGGTGGTCACGTGACCTAACACGTCACCGTCGTGTTAAGACTGGACTGCTGGTAACAGGGAGATAAAGGTTTTAATCCCGGTTCAGAAATAGCTTGATTACATTTTTTTTTTCCTTTAAATGGTTTCAAACTCTCCCTCCCCGAAAATAAGGAAACGATTCATCTGAAATTATACCTATCTCACTTTCGTGGTCAATATATTTTACGTATTGTTCTAACGGTTACTATGACGTAGTGAAAAAATTTGAAAAAAATATAATAGTACTTAGAAAACCAAATTTTTAAGTTAATATAAAAATACTTATGTAGAAACCCGTGTTTGTTAATATACATATTTTCTTTATTTTCAGCCGCTATAAAAATATTTGATTTGAAGAAGATATTTGCACACCAACATACAAATAGTATTTTAGTTTCGTAATTTTACTTTGTGATTCTACTAGAATTAAAAAAACTATTATAATTTAATTCACATAATTGAGCATGTTGATTAGGGCATCGAGCTAATCTGGTCTAGTTTTCTGGCAACAAGGAGGTTGCGGTTCGTATTCCAGCCGATTGCGCTTAAGATAAAAAGAATAAATGAATTTATATATTTATTTTTTTATGAAAATACGGGTATATTTTATCTAAATATGACCTTGATTATCCTACCCCATCAGTGTATTTAAATTAGAATAAATCGGACATCCGCTTCGGTGGCCGCATGGTCTAAGACGTTATTCTCTCAATAGACTGGACTACCGATTATGGGAAGCTCGTGGTTCGATCCCGGTTGGGTGTACGAAGGGTGATTTTTCCTAGATGGTTTCTAACTCTCTACAAGAAAATGTGTGTACACTTCCTCTGAATTCATCCGTGCTCATCCCTGACCCACTAGCGTGATTAGTGCATAGGTGTATAACCTGAATGAGTAGTAAGATGCCGTGCTAAAAAAAAATCAGCCCGGACGTGTAGTAAGACGTGTTGAGAAAAAGAGAACTTTATTAAGATGTAATATTTTATGAAAGAAAATATATTAGGAATTAGAGTTTATCTTGTAAGCATTCACGGTTACTTAAATTGATACTGATTTTCTGAAATAATTCTTGCATAAATAACTGAGTAGGCAAGTGAAGTGAGACTTGGATTAGAACATAATGCCATTTACAACGCTCTTTCTTAAACTCCCCCACCCCATATTTCTAAGATTGAAATAATTTTCTTCCCCCATTTACAACCCTCTCTCTTTTTTATCCTCCAACAGAACTAAAATGGAAGTAAGAAAAATAATTAGTATCTTGAATATCCATTCCTCAAATTGAACCATGTGCTTTCAGTCTAGAGAATATTTTCACTTTCCGAATAAAACTAAAAAAGTGGGAAAGGGGGGGGGGATTGTTCTAATGTCTGATGGAAAAAGACAGTGGGGTAAGTTTATTCAATCCCCTCCACAAAACATCGACCGCCATTAAATTAAAAGCTTTATTCCTTCTCTACTTCCTGGTGTAAGACTAACAAACTTGTCATTTCTCGTGAGTCGCCTGTGTTATTTCAATGTATAGAGTTTATTTATAAAGCCCTCCCCCAACCCACTCCAATAAATCCAACCCTCTTCAATATCTACCCCTCCTTAATATCCACCACTCCTTAATATTTTCCTGACTTGCTACTATTCTGGCATTGCATTTATTAGTATCGAGAAGACAAATTTGTCTTGGCTTGTTTCTTTTGGGGTGTTTTGTGTGTGTGTGTGTGTGTGTGTGTATATAATATATAATATTATATATTACGGGTAATGTATGAAATCTGGATAGTGTTGAGATTATCCGGTATATGTCAGCATTATCCAAGTGCAGTGTATAAAGTCTGAAATAGAAAGTAATTTATCTAATTTGTGACCTTATCCGGATAATATCGACACTAGCCAGCAAGACTCTGATAACGTTGGATGATATTTGTAAAACTAATCATTTTTCAATACAGATTTTATTTTGAAACAATATTTCGAAATTGGACAATAAATTGGTCCGTAGTAGGGCACAAACACTAGAAAGGCCTCATTTTACGCTTGATTTTCCACCAACCTAACCTAACTCAACCCAGCCTATCTTAAAATAATCTAACATAACTTAAACTCACCTAAAATTAATTTAAGTTAGCTTGCCTAACCTAACTAGCCTAGTCTTAACCATAGAAATGTCCACTATCCAAGTGCAGGTAGATAGTGTCAATATTATCTGGATAAACTTCGCAAAACTTTATTCAGTCATCTTTCCCTTAACATACATCTACAAATATTTACATAAAACATACATACGTCTACGTATTTTGGATAACGTCAACATTATCTGGATATTATTGACTTAATCCGGGTTCGGATGACCTTGCATAAGCACTGCTTTTTAAATATTTACAGTATGTGTTAGTACTCTTTAGCTATATTGTATTAATGTTATTATAATATTTTTATAATCATTATATTATCTATTTTTTGTTTGTAACTACTCATCAGTATATATAATTATTTATCTATTATTGTTTATCTAATTTTTCTTGTGTAAATATATGTATTTGTATGGTACTTGTGTACTTTCAGTGCTGGCCTATTATAGGTCTTACGCCTGTTGGCCAGCACTATAATAAAGGAAATTGAAATATAGATACGGGTCGAATCATATATTTCTCGAATCCGAATTGTGATTAAATTTATTTCCATACATCTTATCCAAATTCAAATTCTAGAAGTTTTAAGAATGTACCATTAAAGTTAAAGTGAAAATATTTAGAATTTAACTTAAAAAAAGTTATTTAGGCTTGGTACCACTTTTAATAATAATAATAATAATAATAATAATAATAATAATATTTAGCAGCGCGTCTACTACCCGTTTGGGTTATACGCTTTAAGTACTAACTACGTTAATGGATTTGGGAAAATTGGGAAGGTTGAATTAGAGGAAGTGAACCCGCATTTTCGTGAGGGAGAGTGGAAAACCATTTAGGAAAAACCACCCCCAGTTCACCGGATCGAGATTCGAACTTCGATCTCCCCGTCCTCGGCGGTCGGGCTCAACACGACAAGCGCGTTAGCCAACTACGCCACTGAGGTGGGTGGTACCACTTTTAAATGCTATTTTAGTGCCAAGTCCATCTATTACGTCATAAACAACAAAGAACACCTTTTTAAAGTACATTATATTATTTGTTTGGGTTGAGTTTTTTTTGTGTGTGTGATGATTGTTGCTCACTGGCCTGGACTAAGGAGTCACTCTCGCAATAAACTGAATTATGGATAGTGAGTGTAAATATATGGTTTCAAATCTCGGTTGGATGTAATGTGGGTGTGTTTTTTTTTTTTTTTTTTTACTAAATGGTTTTTCACTCTCTCTCTAAGCAAATAAAGGTACACTTCCTAAAAACTCAAGCCCCTACATTCCTAAATATTATCATGATTAGTTCATTTACGTATAACCCAAACGGGTAGTAAGACGTGGTGCAATATACGCATATACAGGGTGTTCCCGGATTAAACAGCCAAGCTTAGGGAAGTGGTGCGGATCTAAAAACTACGCAAAAGATTTGGAACATATGATGGGGTCATCTTAATGCTTATTAAATTATTGTTAGCACCTTATCAGGCTATACGCATATTATAGTAACTATGCTGATGAGTTAGGGATGAGGAAAATAGAACTTAGATGAAGTTGTCCGCATTTACATAAGGGAGATTGGAAAACCATTTAGTAAAAACCACCTGACCGGGAATAAAACCCCAATCACCCAATCATCGGCAGTCTAGTCTAACGCGAGAGTAGCTCCTTAGAGCATACAACCACCGAATCAGTTTTTAATTTAATTTTGCACAACTTTTATACCGAAGTTTTTTATAAACATAATATTATTGGTGTTATTTCACTTTTTAAAGCAAACACATAATTTTATTTAGTTTTGTTTTAGTATTTTCTCGAAAGGGAAGGAAGACGACTAATCTCCAAAAAGGACATTTTGATTTAGTTTTTCAATCCTCCACCGTTTCCCAAAGTTGATATGTTTAATCCGGGAACACCCTGTATATAAATTGGTTCTGTAGGATCGAGTGAGCCGAGCCTCCCATTCAAATGCTAGAAAGCCCCCTCTCTTACCGGTGTAAAGCCAGCCCTACTGGAAAACCGCAGAGCATTGCCCCATTTCGAATAAAGCACTCACATTTTTTCGGCAGTTACGGAAACCGGGGAGTGCCAGAAAGAGAGTGAGGGGGGGTGGTGGGGGTGAAGGTCGGAGGACTCCTTGAAAAGGGTGAAAGGCCCTGTACTGAGCATTAGACGAGTGTCAGAGGTTGTTCTACTGGAGCAATCTACATAATGTTACCACACTACACCTACATCTATCTTGGCGAGACTACACGAGTAGACTACCTCATTGTGAAGAAGACCTTGTAAATAATACTTAAGGTGGGTTTGTAGGGAACGCGAGAAAACGACAAGTGGTTGTTTTTTTGTTTGTTTTTTGCAGTTTTTAAAAGCAAACCTTTTTTTTTGAGGCCAGAATAGATCTCATTACCTAACACACTTTAGGTGCCTTTATGTATATTTGTAAAAGGCTTTAGGGCCATCTCACCCAACCCAGTCCCTTTCCCTACTTAGTTGGTCACACTGTACTGTGGAAAATTTACCCGAAAATTTTAATCTATAGATTAAATAGTTTAATCTTAGTTTTACAATGTATCTTTATTCTTTTTATTAGAAGTTGACATAAAAGGTAAAATGGTAGCGACCAATAGTTTTTATTTTACAATGTTCTGTTAGTGCTTTTGTCCACGTTAAAGTGCTCTTAAAACATTCAACCATATATATATTTGTCTGTATCTTAATAAATATTTGTACTGTATATATATTATATATATATATTTATTTATTTATTTACTAGTGATCGTTGCAAAGATGGTTGCTGATTATTGCACTGAGACGTATTTTAATCTTTTATTGGGAAAAGTTTTATATAATAATTATGCCCCCACTCGACTTTCTAGCTAAAAGTTTACATGTCAAAAGCTATCAACTTAACAAAGAATTTTAGTTATCGGTATTTTGATTTGAATTAAAACGTATATTTTACCCCTCCTCACCACGATGAGAACTTTAAAACGACCCTTCTTCCCAGCTCTCTACCTATTGGTTGCACCAAATCACTCAAGTAAGAATTAAATATCTTATTCACGTAGATACATTCATGCACAAATCAGTGTTTCTATGGTGAGGTAAGCAAAGAATGAAAAGCTGAAAACTCATTGGAAAAAAAAAATTCGTTGAAAACTATTTTTTCCCAACATTATGGATCACTAACCAATGAGAGTTCGTTTGTCAAAATCTGTTCAGCCATTTCTTCGTAATTTTTACAACCGGAAACGGGCTTATCAAATTATATATAAGAAATTAGATGTATATAAATAAATTGATGTATCTATATATTATATGCATATATAGATAGAGAGGGGGTCAATATTCATAATTATGTAATTATATGCCACAAGAAAATGATGATGAATAACACGAGTAGGCCCTACTAAAAATAAATACATAGCCTTTTAAACTATAGTTCTAGCCATAGAAGCCCTCTATAAACCACGTAACGCTTTGAGGAGGGAGGGGGGAGTTTTAATGTTTACATACTGTTACATGGGGGAGGGTGGGGTACATCAAAGTTTCACGTAACACAGGTCTTAAACTCAAATTCTAATGTTGAAAAACAATATTATTGTTCATGTTTTCACCTTTGATAAACATATTTATGGATAGCTTCCAAATATCTGTGGCGTTGAAAGTGAAAGTTTAGCACTTGCTTTTTGTTTATCAATATTTCGAATGCGCATTGTCTGCCCGAGACTATGAACGCCAAGCACATTAGAATTCACATATTTGCATGCGGATGACAGTGGCATGTTTTTACTCGCGGCATTTGTTCAGATTCGTCCAATCTACAAACCCCCTCACATACAAAAGTTGGATAACAGCTGTCAGTCGAATCGGCCTTAATTTATAAGTATAGTTGAGTTTGAGTATAATTTAGATTCCTACCGCACATTCTTTTACATAGGCCGTGAATAATAATTGCTTGTTTTTGTACAAAAACAAAAATAATTTCTTCAAAAAGAGGAGACTCATTCATTGCTTGCGTATAAAAAGCGATATCCAGAAAAAAGCAATGGAAGATTCTCAAAAAGATGTAGTGAAATGGAAAGAAGCAAAAGTACAGAATTTATCTCAAGGCAAGTTTGAGGAGTCCACCAATATTGTTTCTTCATATCAGCAGCATGTTATGAAAAGTAAAGCTTCAAATATCATTCATAATTTACAAAAGGTGTGGTTAAGCATATACTTTTTCCCTTGTGATAAAACTAGTATGTATGTATATAAATGCAACTATTATATACACGCTATGGTGGCTGCATTGTCTTAATGGTCATTCTCTCAGTAGACTGGACGGCTGAAGTTGGGGAGATGGGGTTCAAATACCAGTCAGGTCTACTAAGGTATGCTTTTCTTAAATGGTTTCCCACTCACCCTCCATTGGTAGATTTTCTTTAAAATTCCATCGTTTTAGTAATTTTATTATATTTATCTAATGTAGTAGAAATGAGGAAGGTAGAATTCTAGAGGTAATCTACCCTCATTAACGTGGAGATAGATTATAAAACCATTTAAGAAAAGCCACTGAGTACACCCGACAGGTATTCGAACTCCGATTTCCACTTCAATCGCCCACCTTGTTTTTATCGAGAGGGAAACCAGGATCCAGGATCAATGTTGGAACTAAACATTAGTTTAGGTATTGATAAGTTAGTTAAAGTAATAATAGTAATAGTAATAATCATTTAGAAAAGTTGTATACCAGAATCTTTTAAATGGATATCTATATGATGATAATATGACTATCAAAAAAAGTGCACAATATTAATAAATATGTCTTCTCCCAGAGTCATGCATCGGATGTGGGCATTTTACATCGTCATGTAGCGCTACTATAGAAAAGGACTCTCCCAGTCAGCGCATAGCAGTGCCGCGGCGTCTGGCTCTTACTCATATCGCAAACCTGACATCCATAACATAAATATAGCAGAGGTTTGTCCTCATAAGCCTGAGGAATTTGAACTCTACGTCTTTACGCCTGTACTTGTCTGTCTTATCTGTCTGTATGAGAAAGGTTACGTAATATAGGTTCGGGTAGGGGGGAGGGTAGACTAAATGTCTACATGATGTTATATGGGTGGAGGGGGGGCTAAGCAGGTAAGAAAAAAGCGTTACGTGCTTTATGGACGACCCCTTAGGAGACAGACTTAGGAGTATGTATTGCATGTGTGCTGATATAAAAATTATAAAATCTTGCTATAGTTAAAGGGAACAGGATAGGTAGGGTGAATATTGCAAATAATGCGTCGTTATATAAACCAGAGAGAATAAAATACAGCAACGTTGAGAGCCAAAACCTGCCCTGCAAGAACCAGGCGTGCCAACATTTATCCTCGTGTTTGTCAGTTAATAAGTATTTAAGGTTGTTTTCCGACGCCGGTAGAAGCTGGGCGTCTCGTCACGCGATGAATGATTAACATGCACTCTCAACACATTACAGTGGCGTCTCGATCGTATGTATGAGTGGGGTGGGGGGGGGGGCGTATGGCCGTACCAAGACAAGATGGCTTTCTCCGACAAGGCCACCACAACTATACTGATTATATATTATTATTTGAGATATTTGACGTGTACTTTCTGAACAGAATTATTAAGTACATGACTTTTAAATGAAATTTAAATCTAGAACAAACACAACAGCCAACCCCAGGCCGTTAACTCATCACTGTGAAAGGGAAAAACCCACATTTCAAAAGTGTAAACATTTTCAGTCATGCTGGGAATTGAACCCGGGACTTTTTATATAGTAGACAGACACGCTACCAACTTAGTTAAGTCGACAGTCAAGATCCAATATCCAGCTGTCTTCAGGTATATTTATATTATGTTAGTTTCTAAAAATATCAGTGCTATTTTTACCGTCACCATACTTCTAAACGAGTTAAAATATATACTATATATAGTCTCTTTTTTAATCAGTGAAAATCAGATTTTTGTATTAATCTTTTTTTAGAGTTAAACTATAAATCCTAATTGAATATCAAATATTATTCTTTATATCACATGTGTGTAACCAAGTTAACGATTTAGCTTCGTCAACAAGACAAGAAAATATTTCCTTGGAATAGGCCTTCATAATGATGGACCATTTACATTATAGAAAAGTGAATAGATGTGGAGACAAACGCTCCGAATCGGAAAAATAAAGTATAGCACAAACTCGTATCTAGCCTAGATTCCGAAAAAGAACAAGAAAGTAAATTGAAATATATTTCTTATTCCCACCATCTCTTAAAATCACACTCAAATAAAATCCTGAACCGTAACTATAAGAGTAAAGTCGTTAATGAATAATTTTGTTCGTTAATACAGTTGGTGGGTGAAAAAGAAAAAAAAAAATATCCCTAAAGCTTAATTCTGAAAAAAATATACCACTAAGGTTCCAGATCACGCATGGCTTAATGTGGGCACTGAACCCTTGTGCGCGTCTTTGTATTGTGATGTATCGGGTAAAATCCTTCTAGACATAGCACCCAAGTGAAGAAGCCATGATTGAAGACAAGTGGTACACTCCTCCCTTGTTGGATCTGGCAGCGCGATTAAGTGCATTTCCGAGTCGGCGTGACAACCTTTTGATGGATGCGCCTTATTGTTGGCTACCCCCATCGAGTTAAGGGCCTTCCGAAAATTGTAAGGAGGGGAAATACTTTCAGATTTCGACATTAATCTTTTACTTGAATATATAAATCCGAAGAATGATTTAAGAAAACAATATGTTTTTTTCACCTCTGAGTTTTACTATCAGTGCAGGTTACACGCATGTATGATAACTACTCTAATAATCTAGGGATGTGAAAGATTTTTGTGGTAATATTAGCGTATTTTCGTGGAAGGAGAGTGGGAAACCAATTGGGGGGGTGGGGGGAGGATCTCACCCAATGGAGATTTAAACCTCAATCTCCCCGTCATCAGCAGCTAACACGAAAGTGACAACTTAGACCTTTCGGCCACTGAAAACAATAATTATGTATAATTAAAAATTAGGTAATTTAACCACTTTAAACTGCCTATACAATAAAAATTATTTATCTTTATCATATTATAAATATTTCACTGCTTACAGTACAAATTGCATGGATGTCTGGTTATTCTAAATTTCAACCTCATACATAAACTACTTTACTTTAACAATGGAGGGTGACCTGGTGGTCTAGGGGTAAGGTGTCGGACTTCTGTGCTGAAGGTCCGGGGTTCAAGCTTTGATCTAGCATGGATTTATCTGATTGACAAACCCTTCCTTTACCTCTGACAAATGTATATTAATAACTTGTGAATGTGTGAAATTCCAGGCATCCACCGTGGTTTGGATTCCATGTTAAATTGTAGGTCTTCCATTTCATCTCACAATCACCTTACCATTCATTCCATATTAGCGTATAACACAAACGGGTAGTAAGACGCGGTGCTAATAATAATAATTTAACGATGATACGGAAAAAGTATAAAATAGTAATTTTGACTCGTGAACTGTAACGATTTTAAATAATTGAATCATTATTTATAGCTTATAACTATTCACTTGTTAAAATTGTGCATTAAAATTTGTACTGTCAAATGACTAAGATGGAGGTGTAGGGAACGCAATAAAAGGTGTTTTTGCAGTTTTTAGAGCAGTATTTGGCCAAAATAGATAAACTATTGCTGCAGTAAAAACCTAGTTTAATTTTCTTCAAATGGTGATATCAACAGTTGTTGAATATCTGTCATGAGCATAGCGGCATTAGATGAAAAACTTCTTAATCGAAGAGAAAAATATGTCATTAAATTCAAGGCCACCTTTAACAGATATTCAATAATTGTTGATATCACACTGAATAAAGATTAAACTATGTTTCTACTAGA
Organism: Timema cristinae; assembly: GCA_039000515.1. Lineage (NCBI taxonomy): Eukaryota > Metazoa > Arthropoda > Insecta > Phasmatodea > Timematidae > Timema > Timema cristinae. The sequence goes on from JBCFYV010000001.1 coordinate 19,992,429, forward strand.
GAAATAATTTATTTATTGTAGTCAAAATAAAATGTTTGGCTTTAAAAATTGCAAAAACACTGCCCTCAGTTGGCATTCCCTAAACTCCCATCTTATGGGTTGTTCTGCCCGAAGTAGCTGTATACCCTACAACATGAACTCTAGTAGCGGTGACTGCCTAGTAGCATGATTTTAGGTGTCAACCTCATATTTGGTTTGATATTTTCACATCTTAGATATCATTTTTCTATTTGTTGCACTATGCCATTTTTGATTTGTTACCATTTTTAACCAAAAGTAAATATTTTATTCACCCACTTTTATATCAAGATCCAATTTTTTATTTAACTAAATCTAATAATTGTATGTATCACAAGGTATCTGGTCATCAGGAACAGTTATACTGTCTTGTTTTGGTGGAGAATATGTGGTTCCTTTTTAAATTTGACGATTTAATCTCTTTTTTATCACCATAATATTGCATGCTTTGATCGATAAAGTTGAACATTTCTACGCCCCTCATAATCATCACCGAACAACTAGGAATTTAAAGAGTTCAGAATTGGTCACCAGAGATAAGTCTAAATCGTTGAATTTAGTTGACTTACAGTTACATTAGTAAATTCATTTAAAAAAATTGTCAGTTATTTATTATTTGTATTTATTTATTTGAAGTATTTAACGTGCCCTCTCTGAACTGAATGATTATATCAGCCAGCACATGAGAATATCTATGAGCGATAGCGAAAGGACCAACCAATTTTGCCGGAAAAGATATTTTTACATATTTTCCATTGTTATTTTACAATGCCACAATCGACATGTGACCGACAGTATTATTTCCCCTCCGAAGGAAGTTGTGCTACGGATTACCGCCCAAGAAAAATCTGTAGATCACGGCTGAGTTCAAATCAACGAACATCCGAGATTGACAAATGTAATTTGCTAATTTGGTCCTTGTCAGAGTTGAAAGTAAATAAAAATATGTTTATTGCACACAAAATAGAACTTTAAGATCGTAAGGCAATTTTCAATAAATGTAGCAACCCCTTAAACTTATTCTTATTCGGAGTGTTTTTTAGCTGATGGTTATTTTCCATGTAAACTAAGTTTTGGGTTTGGGGCTAAATTAACGTGTGTTTTGAAATTGAGACCTGAATAAATTTTTATTTGGCTTTAAGCTAATTGAATGCACCAAAGCATCGGTTCTAAGCGTTAGATTATATTCGGCTTCAAATAGAGATTTTACCAAACAGTAGGCAAGTAACTTGTTCCAAACACTTATCGATTCGTCCAAGGCTCCAATGTGACAGAGATAAGTATTATCTTGATTATTTTAGTCACTTAGTTCTTGGCTCAAACATAGTTTTGGTTGTATTGAGTCATTTGATTTATTTAAACAATTGCAGCACTTACAAAATTATATTGGAAATTGATGTTTTTTTTATAGCTCTTGCCCAATAATCACAGATCTTTCTAGCTGAATTGGCATTAGATTATTGCCGCCTTATCCCCCCAGCTAATATTTTCAAATAATACAATCTTAGTACTGTAAAAAAAAGCAGCTAAGGATTTAATTAAGAAAATTGAAAACTCATGTTTGGAGCTATTAATAAATGATTAAGGCAACTTTCTATATGATGTTTATAATTCATTCTATTATCACAATATTTGTATTATTACATTTTGTACGTAATTTTTTTAATTTTTTACTTTGAAGCAAACTCTTTAAATAGTAACTAGAATATTCCATCTTAAATTCCAATGATTATCTTTTATCAGGCTTTGATTTATTTCCATTGACATGTTAAACTCGAAGGGAAATATAAAGAGCCTTGTCAACGAAATATTAAGGGTTTCAAAAGATGAGTTCATTCAAGCGCTTAAAATAAAACATTACTGATTACAGTATTTAACTAAAATAATCCTTCTATCAAATCAGAATATGAGCTTTATGAAGAAGGGCACTAGAACATTTTTATCACAATACCAGTTGAGTAAAATGAACTTACACACCAACTTAAATCTAAGACAGCGAGATTCTCGAGATAAAACGAGGCTTCCCTATATATATGGCCAATCTCCCTAACCACTCAGTAAATGGGTGGGAAAAAAAGTTACCTTGGGTTATCCTTTTTGTAAAAAAAAAAAAGTCGGCAAAATATGTATAGGGTGAAAGCCTACCAATCCGGTATAAGTCCCAAGAAAAAAAGGGCTGCCTTTCCTCACTCAACCCCTATTTCTAAGGGATGGTCTCGTCCATTCTCGTGATGACATTGTCTCGCGGATCACGGGATTAGACGAGAGAAGTTCTCCTCTTGACACACAAATCCTCGTATTTTCACACCGAAAGAAGAAAAAAAAAATTGTCCGAGGAAAACATCACATTACCGTAAATAAAGTTGAGGCAATGATCCCCGACTATGGCAATAAATGTAATTGAGTGGAGAGAAGGGATATCCGGTTGACTTATCCTCCCCCCGGAACCCCACTGCGGTAAAGACAGAAAATAGACCAACAGGCTATGGACACACAAGAGTTGACTTGAGAGCGTTTTATTTGTTTATTTACTGTGAGGTTTTACGTACACAAATCTGCTTCATTTTCACACCCAATTTGACTAAAAGTAATCTCAAGGTCGTTTTTAAAATCTGACACCACGCTTCAGAATAATACTACACTGTTTATAAAGTAACGTTTAGATATATTTATTCCAGTCTTTGATATAATAAAATATTACGCTATTTATAAAGTTACTTTGAACTATATCATCCCAATCTTTCATCAGATAAAATATCACTCTGATACCAAAATTATTATTATTATTTACCAGTATTTAACGTGCAATGTCTTACCAAAGCCTACAAAAAAAACTTAATTCAAGAACAAACACAAAGCCCAGTCCCCCACCCGTTAATTAATGACTTTGAAAGGGGAATAACCAAATAATCAAACAATAAAATTCAAAACAATTTCATTTGACTGAGTATTTATTAAAATTAAAACTTTTAAATATAATTATTTAACTAAATATATTCATTTACCTAGTACCAGGTTTTCGAGATCTCGTAGATATTTTATTAATTAGCTTCTTCATCGTTTATTAATGCTATGGATGTGCTTTATTAAGTGATACCACTTTTAAAATGTCTAGTTTAAAGTCCCTTGGCGTAAATCTAAGATTACCGCCTCCGGCGCCCCCTTCCTCTTAGAGAACACTACACCACCTTACACCAGTGGTATTCAACCAGGGGAGCACATACCTTTCATTATATATAAAGACATTTCGGATAGAACAAGAAGCTATATATTTACTTATTACATTATTTTGAATGCAATTTATTTTAGATGTAGATTACAGAATATGTATAGCTTTTATTAAGCACCAACAACTTTGAGAGTACAAAGTTGAAGCTCTAGGGATACACAAACAAAATATTGAATACCACCGCCTTACACCATTTGAACACCAAAACCTGTAAAAAAGTATTAAAAACTTTTACTACGCTGTCTTAAGGTGTGGGTGAAAAGGATGGCGAGAAAAGGTAGGTGTTTTTGCATTTTTTATATCAAAACAATTTTTTGGTGAGAAGAAATCAAATAATTCTCCAGTAGAAACATATAATTTAATATTCTTCACATGATGGTATCGACAGTTTTTGAATAGTTGTCAAGGGTGTTCTAGAATTTAAAGACAAATTTCTATCGTCATTCAAAAAAATTTCATCAAATGCCGCTATACTCATGACGAATATTCAAGATTTTTTGATATCATAATGGGAAGAAAATTAAATTCTATGTTTCTGATGAAGAAATATTTTATTTATTTGGGCAAAAAAAAAAGTTTCGCCATAAAATCTGCAAAAACGCTTATCTTTTCTTGCCATATCTTTCACACCACCCTTAAGAGTTAATTTCAGAAATATAAAATCAAAACTTTATAGAGTGAAAGTATTATTTATACAAAAAGATATGTATATGAAATGAATAGCTCTCTTTTCCGAGGAAAACTTGTGGAGTACATTATGCCATCAACACTGCGACCGCACCCTTCTCCCTTCTCTTCCTAACTCTGAAAATTCAGCAAACCGAGACGACAGTGTATAAAGTACACCTACCTCTCCGAGTCATGGGAGTACCTACCAACTTCTGCCGAGAGTGTCCAATAAATTCCCCTGACATAACAAGGTGGTTCGCCTGCTTTGTCCAGGACGGGACCCAACCAACTCTTTTGCTCCGTCGGTCGACAACATTCGCGGTCTCTTCTTCTTCCTAACAGCTTCAGGTACTTAAGTCTGTCATGCATGAAATTTAATGAGGTAACCGCATGACTTACTGCTGGCGGCCGGAGAAAAGCTCGGAGCAAAAGCGGTTCATATGACAAATTAGAGAATACTTTGAAATGTATCTTTTCTCACGATTAGTGCCAAATTCGATTAAAACGAAGTTTTTCAGGGACATTCTTTAAGCACAGGCTGATCAACGTAAGTGTATGGTTTCATTATTTTACTATCAGTTTTAAGATGGTGGCCACTCAAAAAGTGTTTTGTTTGAATGTACTTATTTTAAGGGATTTGAGTATAAATTCTAATCAACCTATAAAGCATCTCCGGCATTGCAAGATGGACGTTTTAAACCTAGTGAACAATTTATTCTCTATGAATATTAGACCTATAATGAACTATTGAATATAGTATTAATTTGTTTTCTGTTAAACTTGATCAACAAGGAATAACTTCAATTTGATATCCAAGGAAAAATTATAGGAGATATTTCAACTTGAAATACAAAGAAAAAGGTTAGTTTCATATTAACGATAAGAACATGGAGGGAGCGAGGTCTACTGTTCATAATGTAGGAATGCCAGCCTCCACCGTGGTTCGGATTCCACGTTAAACTGTAGGTCCTCCATTTCATCTCACAATCACCCTACCATTACACATTAGCGTAAGTGCGTATAACCCGAACGGGTAGTAAGATCCGGTGCTAATAATAATAATAATAATAATAATAATAATAATAATAATAATAATAATAATAAATACTGTTCATAGATGACAACCGAAAAGTAGCAGTATATTTTGTTTCGTGAAGATCACGCTTCCAGAAAACTGGCCAATTTGACAAGCGTTTAGTTTCATTAAACAATGCATCTTAATATGGGTGGCCATCGGCTGGATAAAGACAAATCCTTTCTACGATTTAAAGATCTGCTTCTTCAAATACAAGATATTCTAAAAGAAATGTATGTGATCTATTATTATTATTAGCACCGCGTCTTACTACCCTTCGGTATACGAATATGTGATCTATTGATCCATAACTGAAAAACCTGGGATAATTATATAGTTTGAATTACTTCTTGATACCACAGTTGAATGGGCTAGATTTGTAATAGCAAGGTAAAGAAGGTCAAAGAAGATAAAAAAACAAGATTTCTGTGAATTAACTATTTTTAAGAAAATTAACATTTTTGGAAACCGTTATTAATGAGGTTTTTTTTAACACTTCTCTTGCTTTAGAAAGGTTGTAAATTATTTTGATTACAAAAACTTCGAGCCGGAAAAAAAAACTTAATTAATCCACTGAGAGCCGGGATTTAATGAAGATTCACAAAATTTGGAAAACTAGAACCAGTTTCAATATTTTTTAATAATTAATTTTCTCCTTGTTTTGTTTAAGATAAAGTAAATCTCAATAAGATAGTTAGATTCTTATCCATCCCAATTTTTCTATATTGAAAGTAAAAATCATCACACTCAAAATTATGTTTCTGGAAACTCTTTACTTTTAAAGACTAACCAGTTTTCAGAAGGGTTTTTTTTAGCACCACGTCAGTGATTACGCTAATGGGGTATGTACGAGGAAGGTTGAATTTATAGGAAGCGTAACCGCATTTGCGTGGAAAGAGGTTGGTAAATCATTTAGAGAATACCACCCTCAATACGTCCGATTGGTATTGAACCACAATATCCCCGTCATCGGCAGTTTAATTTATTTCGAGAGTAGCGCCTTGGACTATAAAGCCACCGAAGGGGTCAAGAAATATCCACGTTTCTTATGTTTAATGATAGCTTGGTATCTGTTACATAACTTGAAAATATTTATAAGAAGAGTAGGTAATTAAATTTGAAAATATGTATTTTATTTATTCTATATTTTCTTTCAAGATAGAAGAGGAAATTATGGGGCTATTGCTAGGTTTGAAGTCTATCGCGAACCAGAACGTCTGCAAACCCCTGGTCTACAATATAGTCAGAAGTTTACCTTGTATTATTCCACTATGGCACAGCTTATAAGATAGGGCCATAGTATAATCCGTCAAGGTAAGACTGCTACCATTCAGGATAAATGAAGTGGACATATTATGTTAAATTAAATTAATAAAGTATACAAATTTACTTTAAAAATTGTACTAATTTGGGGTTATTTTTACATAATTGTGACATATTATATTTTTTGAAATTCTACCCCCTAAATATCTTAAATTTTAATGTGGCCCTTATTACCTCAAGAGTGTAAAACTCCAGACATAGATAGTTTAAACTATGAAGTTATTTTATTTTACTATCCATTTTTTCAAAAATGACATAAATCGTTGTGTATATAAGTCGAAAAAGGGCTTAAAAACCTACCCCAACCCTTTATATTCTCGTCCACCCCTCACTAGTCCTACAGGACAAGACCACATCGCGACACTTGAAAACGTTATGGACCACAAAACTCTGCGGGTTACCCTTAACGAGCAGCTTGTTACGTAGCTTTTGAGTCTTTGAAGCTGGAGAGGCAGGGGTGAGAGGGGGGGCAGTTTCCATCCACCCCCTACCACCTAATCATCCCTTCTTTCACCCTCACATCAAACCTGCACCGGACAAACCATCCTGGATATGACAGGTCGACAAACCAACCGGACACATGTAAAGAAGGACCCGTTAGTGAGGAAAAGAGGGTTTGAAGGGAAAAAAAATTTCCTCTGCTTGCTACTCCCTTGTTTGTTAGCGCCAATTTGTCAGTAGTTTTAAGACTTGTTGAGACTTACAGTAGCCCCATGGCTTCTTTGGTAATGACTGACAGCTCACAGCTGACCTTCTTGGCGTCAGAAGTGACAGCTGCTAAACAATGTTTTTGAACATCATATGGTTCGGCGTAGGGATACATAATTTGGTCTGGTAACTTTTCAAAGCCGTCAGCTGTCAGTCCAGCACCAAAGAAGCCATGGGGCTACTGTAGGTAGGGTCTACACTGCATCCCGAAAGCATGGTCTAACGCGTCACTCGTGGAAAGAATGAATTGTCAATGAAGGGGAGATTGACTTTCAATCACTGGTCAGGTGAATCAAGTTTTTTCCACCGAATTATTTCTCCATCTCCCTCCACGTAAATACGAGTGCATTTACTCTAAAACTCTACATTATTCATGCCTATCCGCCTAGCGTAATTAATATATAAAATACCCGCCCCAGTGGCGTAGTTGGCTAACGCGCTAGATTCGTGTCAAGTTAGACAGCCGATGAAGGGAGATCAAGGTTCGAATCTTGTTCGGGTTTACTTAGGGTGGTTTTTCTAAATGGTTCTTCACTCAACTTTCATGCAAATGCGGGCACATTTCTTCTGAATATAGCCTTCCTAATCCTTAAAACCATTCGCGTGATTAGTACATAGGTATATAGCCCGAACACTTGGTAAGACGCGGTGCTAAAATATATAAAAATGTCAAGTCCGAATGGGTATTAAGAAGCGGTGGAAAAATAATGTCAAATGGGGTTTTATTTGACGTCATAATCTTGACTAAAGGTCATCAGCGGAAACAATATATACACTGTTACAGAAACAATGAATAAAGATGAACCTATTTGTCCCTCGAAGACTATAAATCGGAAACTATTGGTTTTATAAAAATATATTTCAACTTTAAAAAACATTAATCTTCTTTTATTTTTTTCCAACGTTAAGCTATTTCGTGTCTCAAAATAGTTACGGAGATTTAGTCAAAATTGGACGATTCTGCCAAGTTTAAGTACCCTCAGAGATTTTTCATGGGAAAATGAGGATCGCAATTTTATTTATAATTTTAAACGATGCCTTGATGTAAATAAATGTTAATAAAAACTGTGAGAGCCAATTTTGAGAAAATCTTTTTTTTTTCTCCTTTTGCCTTTGTGTATAGAGCCCGTAATTTTAGGGTTGGATATCCAATCCCGAAAACTCCTCGGAGGAACATTCTGAAAATCCTAGATACCAACAGACCTATAGGTGAAATAGTTTGGGCTGACTTAACAGACAGACAGAGTGGCGAGCATCGTAAAAACCACCCTTTCTTGATCAGGGAGTCATGAAACGTCGACATTCCATCAAAATCTTGAGTTCCGCCTTCTCTCTCCGAGGGTTCGAGAGTGAGTAAAAGGCAGGATTTACAAATTTGTCTGTTTCAGAGGTTACAACCGAAACGTTTTGATGGATTTCGCTCAAACTTGATATTTAGATAACAAGCCAAAGGTCCGGGTTTCAATTCACGTGCTCATATGACATTTTTCAATTTAAAGAGTTGATACTAGATATTACACGGTCATACTTTAGAGTAGAAATATGAATTTTAACTTTAGCTTTAAAATTAAGGGTTGTCACTGATTTAATAATAGTCAAATTGTTCACTATAGCTTTAAATCTTATATCTTTGTTTAGTGGAAACAAATTAATCAAGGGTATATACTTATGGATGTTTTCTAGAAGTTTAAAATATTAAAAATTTGGCACCAACTAACCAAAAAACCAGATGACATGAACGGTGGGCACGCAGGCGTCAACCTTGTCTAGACTGGATCGCTAATCATTGGGAGATTGACGTTCAAATCTCGGTCGGGTGTACTGTAAGTAGTTTTTCCTAGATGGTTTTCTTCACTAACTTCATGCAAATGCAGAAACACTTCCTCTAAATTCAATCTTACTCATCTTGAACATATTAGCATAATTAGTGCATACCCGAATGGGTAGTAAGATATGGTGCTAAACATTTGTAGGATATACTCATATACTACTTTCTTACTCTATGGCATTAGGAACTTGAAAGTTCTTGCCGTGATTGCAAAAGTACCCCACCTATCCCCTATCTTGAGCGTGTTATATCCAGTCCCCCTCAATAATCCAATCCCTATCTTGAGCGTGTTATATCCAGTCCCCCTCAATACATCCAATCCCTATCTTGAGCTTGTTCTATCCAGTCAACCTCATTACACCCAATCCTTATCTTGAGCTAGTTCTATCCAACACACTTCATTACACCATATTTCTATCTTGAGCTTGGTGACCTGGCGGTCTAGGGTAAGGTGTCAGACTTCTATGCTGGCGGCCGGGGTTCAATCCTCGGTCCCATCACAGATTTATCTGATTACCAAACCCTTCCTTCACCTCTGACAAGACATCTTGTGAATGTGGGGAATGCCAGGCCTCCACCGTGGTTCGGATCCCACGTTAAACTGTAGGTCCTCCATTTCATCTCACAATCACCCTATCATTACAAATTAGCGTAAGTGCGTATAACCCGAATGGGTAGTAAGACGCGGTGCTAATAATAATAATAATAATAATAATAATAATAATAATATATTGAGCTTGTTCCATCCAGCCCACCTCATTACACTCTATTCCTATCTTGATATAGTTTTACCCAGTCCACCTCATTACACCCTATATCGTTCAGGTCCATTATAATATTATCCTCCCATCTGCATGTAAATACACATGTGTACATATTATTATATATATATAAAATATTATATATATAGAAGTAATCTCTCACTCTTCATAAATATATATACCTCACTAGAATGTTTCTGTTCCCTCCCTGAAGCAGTTTTTCCACTTCCTAAAACGGACACAGAGGTAAACTTGTTAAGGAGGTACAACTGTAACTGTCACGAGTCAAATTGTAGGGTGGGCTAGGGGCTAGGAGGGGGTTAAGGGTTGAAAGAGATTGGAGGGGGGGGCAGGTAGGTTAGAAGAGTGTAAAAAAGGGGGAGGGGGCATTTCCTCCACGATCTGCACTTTAATTATCTGCTAGAGATGACTAAATTAGTACCTCATTATTCCTTCATTAGAGGGAAATTGCTTAATTAGTACACCATTTCATGCTTCAGATCGCAAGGTGGTGTGGAGTGTGTGAGCCCTACTCTGTCTCTCTCACTCACTCTGTACGTGTGTGTGTGTGTGTGTGTGTGTGTGTGTGTGTTAATACCTCGCAGTAGTAATTTGCGGTCTAAGTAATATGAAGGGTAAATAAAGAGGTATGCCTGGTACTATAGGAAAGACCTAACTTAACTGGCCTCGGCCTTTTCCCCCTTTAACGAATTAATATTTTTATTTTGAAATCTGCTCTATTTTAGTTTCAATACCTCTCTCTCTCTCATCACGTTACTATTATACAGTAGAAAAGCAAGGTGTAGAGACTATCAGGTAAGTTGGATACTGAGGTACTGTGCTTGTATAAGATTACGTTTGGTTTTTGTTCAACAAGAGGATGTTAGGTATCATCAAGTAGCCTCTTAAGTAATTCGACAAAGTGAATTACTAAGATTATTAGAGTACATAACATCTTGACAGGTTATTTAACAAGGGAGGGGGGGGGATATATTAGAAAAGACGGAACGTCTCAGTTCAATTCAGCAACACAGACCAGGTGTGTTATTAGCGGGATTATCTGGACCTCTGCCTCTGCCTGGCATTTTATGTTCTGTTGGGAGTGTTGTTACAGTCAAAACTATAAATTTCATGAAACAGACATTTCAAACCTATATATTTGCATTGGACACAATAAAATTAACGAGTAAAGTTAGATTTAGTAAAAATCTAAATAACGACATTGTGCTTTACAAAATTATTTAAAATCAAACTATTGGAGTGTAAAATTAACATGTTTATGTATGATTAAAAATGATGTAATTTTACAACTTTTAAACTCGTACATTAAAAAAATTAACACATAAATATGTTATTCCTCATATTAATGTCTAGTTATTCTAAATTTCTGCCCCCTACATTCATTACTTTACCTAAACAATAGTACGGGAAAAGGTGACCTGGTGGTCTAGGGGTAAGGTGTCAGACTTATGTGTGGGGGGGTCCGGGGTTCAATCCTCGGTCCCGGCACAGATTTATCTTATTGCCAAACCCTTCCTTCACCTCTTACAAGATGTGTGTTAATCATAACTTGTGAGTATGTGGAATTCCAGGCCTCCACCGTGGTTCGGATCCCACGTTAAACTGTAGGTCCTCCATTTCATCTCACAATCACCCTACATTACACATTAGCGTAAGTGCGTACAACTCGAACTGGTAGTAAGACGCGGTGAAAATAATAATAAAATAATAATAATAATAATAATAATAATACGGGAAAAACATAAAATAGCTCAGTTTGACCCCTTGAAACTAGTGAACTTTAAGTAATTATTTGAAATAATTTAATCATTATTTATAGCTTATACGTTTACACTTGTTAAAATTGTGCATTCAAATTTGTATTGTCAAATGGCTGTCTTTAAGAACCCACGGATAGCGCGTAGCTTATGACGGTATAATCATCAACTTAGTGTTCACTTAACGTAAATCTTCTCCTCGTGTTTTTAAATAGAAGCTATCACAATTAACTTGATTTTACGTTTACTTAGCGTCAGAGTTGTCCAGTGGAGGAAACAGCGTCCAGAATAGTGAGCCTAACCTCGAGCCGACGTTGTATAAATGGGTTCGACGGAACGCTCGCAGCAACCCTGTGAATGTCGGTATCCCGACGAACATCAAAGGATGTTAGGAGGCTCGTCTCAAAACTCACTGGACGATGCTGCGAGCCGAGCCTCTTGCAACTTTCAATTATTGTTTATTTCTGATTAATATTCCGTCACATACGCTCTAAATATTAGCTGAGCAATTGCGTGTTGTAAATTTAACTACACCTTTAAATTTTGTTTGATATTTTTTTCTAATTGACATATCAAATATTAACTGCAAATTCGTTTTATAATAGGGCCGATGGAAATAAACAAAAAATAATTAATATTTAAAAATTGAAAACAATATTCGCAGTTATATAATTACTCGCGTATTGTAAACTGTACAATGATGGTAATACAATTTCTTAGAAAGTTTTTTGCACAGTTAAAATATGTTTGAATCTCTAGGGAGAGAGGGGTGGACAAAGAATAGACTGTCAACCTGGGTAGATTTTGTGGGTAAATAATTATGTCACAACTCACTTCAGTGGCTCAGCGGTCTAACGTGTCAATCTCGTGTTAGGCTGGAGTATTCAAGGCAGGTAGATCGGACTTCAACTTTTGGTAGGGTCTATTTAAGGTGTTTTTCTATATAATTTCCCACTATCCTTCCTCGCGAATGTGGGTCGATTAACTCTAAAATGCTTCCTTCCTCGTTTCTACCCCATAAGATTAATTATCATATACTTTATTAATTATATATATATATATACTTTGTTTGGAGATAGGTATTACAGACTGGTATAAGAGTCACAGGTTGTTTAGAAACGTATAAATGTTCTTATGAATCTTGTCATAACACTTGAAGATTCGCCTAACCGTGAACTTTTTTTACCGATAAAGCTCGTTTATCTGCGTCTCATGAACGCCAAAACCTGGTGATATAGGTTTACACTCAATTCTGTAGCTACAGTTAAGCTTCTATGGTAAGTGTTTGCAGCCCAATCAGGCCTAAATACTAGCGTTACATCTCAGAGAAGAATTTATTTTCAACGAGTTGTGGAAAGTGTGGATTGTAGTAATTATTTTATTTACCATCGCCAATAAATCTATTATTACGCTAAAATGACGATGGAATATGCTTATATATTTATATCTTTTAAATATAAGTGAAACTTTATTTTCCCACTATATTTGTTTAATCAAGCAAGCTATTTACACCATTTAATGATTTTAAAAGCAAAAATCACATAAGTGCTTTGTTGCATGAGTCAACCATGTGTAGTCTTTACGCCTAGGGGATATACGTGAGTATGGTTTTACCACAACTTCCAAATCTAGTTATGGAAAGCTATGGTTATGTAGTTATTACGTCCTCCCTCCCTCCCTCCCCCACTCAATCATTTTGCCCCCTTACTTTGGATAGTTCAAAGGGTTTGAACTATTTTGAATTCTACGTTAGCTTTCAGGAATAGGCACCGTTTGAAATTAAGGGATTAGGAAAGGTATGCAAGCTCTAAAGAGGGTCGGTTGCGTTTACAAATTGATTTCAAATAAAACATGATATGCGTATCATCGTGAGTCTGTATTCATTTCAGTTACGTGAATAGATTAATATGGTTAGTGACTACTACATTCGTAGAGAACCAATTAAAATTGGTTGTATCTGGATATTCTTATAGGCCCATTTTTTATTGAAGAATTATTAAAATGGCTTAGTGTTCTTATGCCTCAAAGATTTTGGCTTTCACTTTGACAGTAGAGGTAAATTAAGTTCAATTATTTATATCGGGAAAAAAAACATATTTTTACGGAATTGATAAAAATGGAGTCTTATTTAAAATAATAATTATGTTTTAAAATGTTATAAAAGGCCGGGATTGCCTCAAGCCAACTAAACCAAATTCAAATAATTGTATAGCTCAATATTTTCATTTCATACGCCCAGTAATATTTCAGGGGATATATCCTCAACATGTGATAATACAGTATTTATGTTGTTTTTTTAAGTATAATTTACAATTTTGTGTTAGTTAAAGTTAATTTTACCAACAGAAGGATAAAGAAGAAAATTAAAAGCTAAGGATTTAATAAAATTAATATCCAGACTCGATGATCGAATAGTCTTGCCATAAATTTGAATGCCAATGATAGGGATAGCGGGGTTCGAATCCTAGTCGATTGTACTCAGTGTTTTTTTTCCTAAATGGTTTTCCACTCTCCCTCAACGCAACCTCTAAATTCAACCTTCCCCATCTCTAAAATATTGACGTGATTATTACTGTACATATGCGTATAATATGAACGGGTAGTAATACGCGGTGTTAAAATATTAGAATTAATCGTAATTTTTGTAATAGAATGAGTCCTACAAATATATTGAGATATTTTTTAAGTCCCTATAAAGATATAACTAGCCTCTTAAGATCAAGTTTCGAAGATATAAGTAAAAAATAGGCACCAATATTACATGGCACGTAATTTTACGTATTTATCAGAAAAACGTGTAGCAGGTAAACTCCCAAGTAGCGGTAACCTCAAGGTCAAATCATACGGGACGTATGAAAAGGTCAGTGTGTGTGCAGTTTTTAATACGAAACTTGTTTGTATTCTTTAAATTGAAAAAGACACCTTAAAGAAAATTATATTTAGGTGCGTTTATAACCGTAATTATCAAATATAATGGCTTTACTATTTAATCCATCAAAACCAAATATCACCCAAGTAGAAACCTAAGGTTTACATTAAGCCATTCTATTCATATTTTCAAAGTTTAATCTTATTTTTCTTTGACAAAATGGGATGACGATGCTTTTATTTTGTAAGGTGTTTCATTAGTTTCCCTAAAAAAGAAACGAAAGGTAATCACCCATCATCGAAGTCCTTGGTAACGATGCTCCATGATCAGGATATTTTAGTGAAAGCGTTCACCCTGTTTGTCACTAAACGCACCACAATTTTCTGGGAAAAGTCAAGATGTGAGTGTAAAAACTGAGTTTTTAGCGACATTCTACACACCAACTTATTGTAGTTGTCCAATAGACCAATCACTATGGAAACATGTTTATCTTCTCTTCTGTTGCCCAAAAAGCCGTAAACAATGGCTTTGAAAGAGGACCAAGCAGCTAACTCGATATTTGTAAGCTTAGCATAAAAGTTGGGATCTTTCAACAATGCCCTAATTTGTGGCCCAATAAATATACCTTATTTTAGCTTTACTTCACTCAACTTGGAATTTTTTTTCAAATGATCAAAGGCCTGATCTTCTTTATCAAGAGCTTTTACCAAGTTCTTCATTGAGCCTAACTTTATATGAAGCGGAGGCAAAATTACTTTACATGGCTCAACCAATTGAGTAAATTTCACATTTTCCCTTCCAGCAATGTATAATTTCCTCATAGGCCATTCCTTGACTTTGTAGTGGTTCTTGGTGTCTCGGCTGTGCCACAAGCACACAAAAATAAACAGTATTTCGCGAATCCACCCTGTAAACCTGTAAGCAGTGCGACAACTTTTAAATCACAACATATATGTCACTCATAATCTTTATATTTGATTCCCTTCATTAGCAAAACCATACTCTTATAAGTTTCCCTCATGTCCCCCGCATGCAACAAAGGCACTGATGGAAGTTTGTTGCCATTATGCAATAGCACTGCTTTTAAGTTTGCTTTAGATGAATCAGTAAATATTCTTCACTTATGTGAAATATGTTGAACACCCAACTCCATCATAAAACCATTAGCGTCTGTGCGCACACACATTGAATTCTTCATTCAAAAATATCCAAACAGCTATTCCTTGTTCTAAAACATGAAATCTTTGTACCTCGTTCTAGAAGATGCCATTGTTGCAGTCTAGAACCCAACAGTTCAGCTTGCTGTTTAGAAAGTTTCAAATCACGGACCAAATCGTTCATTTCCTTCTGTTATTTGAGGTGAGGTGATCTGTCATGAGTTTCAGGGATGTACTCTTCCAAAGGTCGTGCATCTTCTGATTCACTTTCCTCTGATGGTTATGATGCAGTGGTTTGAAAGTGACAAGCACGAACAGGTACAGGCATATGAACTGAAGAAACATTTGGATATGTAATGGTATGTTTAGTTTTACTGGAATGTCCTGCAATATTTGTCAGGCAAAAATAACAGTCCATATAATATTTTGGATCGCACCAAACCGATAGAACAGAAAACGCCATGGCTCGGTGGTTTCCTTTCGTCCATTCTATAAGGGTAGTTGTGCAGGCTATGCAAGCAATATGAGGTGCAAAGGTTTTATCCTGATCTCCGAAAGCACAACAAAAGTATAGTTTATAAGCCTTCTTAACTAAGTCAGTGATTGGCTTGCTTTGGGTTTTTAGAGTGAGCTTACCAAATACATAGCAAAAGTTATCAACCACAAACCACCATGAAGTTTAGAAGTTGCCACTACGTTAAGAACACTGTACTAACTATAGCCTAAAAATATCAGAATGTCTCACTAGTTCACACATAAAAATCATAAACACACAATAATACAAACTTAGGTATCAATAAAGAGAAATATACAAAGTGACTAACACCACCCAAGCTTCAACACGCACTAAACAGCAGGGCTAACGTTGCTAGCTGAGTTACCATTCTCCACCAACTAAATAGTCCTGTCATCTAGTGACTATTTTTAGAACTTCTTCCATCATATAATGGATCCAAATACAAAGTGCAACCAGCATATACAGTGGTAATTCATGGGAAAGAAAGAGAACACAAACAAAACCGAAATCTAAAAATAAATTAAACATCTCAAATATCTTAAAAAACATTACGTGGCAGAGCATTCCCGAAGGAATATTTGGATTCTACAACCAAATAGATATATATTAATTGATGTATCACATACCAGATGCAAAATGGCTGTTAACCAGCGTTATTATTCGTTTTTTAACATTGTTAATTGTAGGACAAGGTGTTACACCTTAACTTCACCCCAATAAATAAATATTTTAAATTAATTAAACAATACGGTAGCTTTGGGTCTGAAGATTAAGTTTACAATCATATGTAGACAAGAGAACGTGTGCTCATTTTTATACCCTGCACAATCTCTCCCCTTTTGTAAAACCAATTCACTCAGACCCTGTAAATTTGTATAGATGACCTAGGGAAGTCCTGGGGTAAAGTGCTCATCTCAAGACTCGATGTTTGTGGGTTCGAACCCTGCTAAAGTCTACGGATTTTTACTGGGCAATGAAACCACCCGTAGCACAACTTCCATCGGAGTGGAAGTAGAGCCGTCACTCTCATGTCAATTGTGGCATGTAAAAAGATCCTTGGAAGGTGATATGAGATGACTTTCCAGCAAAATTTCTAGGATCTTTCTCACTCTTTTATAGAAATTTATTGTGAAAATCAACGGGACGGCACCGTGCAAATTCATGACTTCCCTAGAACATATAATTACCCCTCCTCCCCCCCCCCCCCCCCCGATGGAGAGGGTGGGCGACACTAACCGGACAAGTGCGTGCTCTGCTCCGGATGGATTAGGTAGCACATAGGGACTTACCTTCAAGATATATATTCTGAAAATTGAAAAATGACACCTGGACACGGGAATCGAACCCGAGACCTTTAACTTAGTACACCAATGCTCTTACCACTGAGCTATCCAGGATTTGTACCGTGCCCATGGTAATTCTTCACGATTCACTCATATTTTAAGGCAGAGTCTATGATGGACGTGCGGAAATCGTCGGCTACAAATGTGTGCTTTATATCAAGATCACTAGCTATCAGATAACGCAGCCACCTTCGACTCGGTAATTGACTTATTGCAGCCATTCGTACAATTATTATAACTGTACGGGATTGCATATCCAAACAGCTATTCCTTTTATAATTAATTGTTTGAATGGGGTAACTTGATAACCGTGAAAATAGTAGCCTAATATTAAATTTCATGATGTTTGAGAATAGTCAAAGATTAGGATATCGACAATTAAGTTTATTTTGGTGAAATTTATATTTGTTAATATTTTGTTGGAATATTAGTTTTGACTTTATTGATAGAATTCGCGATAATAAGGTATAATGTTGGGGTTTGATAACCATGATTTATTTAATGAAGTTTAACTCTAATGGGAAAAGTTTATCTTGTTGTTTTAAAGTACTTTTGCAAGTTACAATTCCCTTCATTATTTTATGTAGACTTATTCTTGTAAAATGGAAATAGGAATTGAAGTTTTTAAATGAATGATAATAGAAGTCTTGAGGGCTTACCTTTTTCAAGTTGTTGTGTACTTACATATATACGTATTAACGAGATAGGTATAATTTTTTAATTTTTTTGCTTGGGTCAATTTAACGTCTTTACAAGATAGTTCCTTGTGGCTAGTGATGATTAAATTAATGTTGTTCGTTTACTCATGCAAATTTTTAAGTATGATTAAATATTAAACGTTGATAATGTCTTTATATTAACCAGTCAGATTCATGAAAAATATTATATATTTACCAACCCTAAGACTATCATTTATAATTTTTTATACCATCATATATAGTTCTACCTGTTAACAAACATATATACATTTATTCAATTATATTTTCTATGAATAAATACCAATAAAAGCATTTTTTCCCCCTTAATGTTATGAATAGTGAAGATACCCTTAGGATAGTTTTTTTACATGTGGTTAATAATCCTTTTTTTTCTTTCTGTTAAAACTTACATACTTTTGAGGATGGCCGTCTATCATTCCCACAATAAGATGAGTTTCGTTCTCTGAGTTTCAAATGTTTGTACTCAGACTATCGAAACAATTACTCAAGCGACTTACTCTGATTGTGTTTATAATTTAATTTAACTATTTGAGCCTTCTATTTTGGATTAGTTTAGTAAAGGAGGTTTTAGTAAAGGAGGTTAGTGAATCAAATAGCCAAAGCTATTATTATGCATTTTAGTGAGGATTAATCTATCTAGACATAGATGGAGTAATCCTCACTAAAATGCATAATAATAGCTTTGGCTATTTGATTCACTAACCTTCAAGTTGATAATTTTAATTTACTTTTTGTAACCCTCATGCAACTATTTTTATCATTCAAGTAGAGATATATTTTATTTATGTCAACTCTCAACATAATATTTGAGTTATATCCTAACAAATAAATACTCCCTGGTAGTAATAGTAACTGTAACGTTACGTACAGGGCTTGCATATTAACGGGCATTGATATAACCCCAGGGCTTCAAAAGCAAGAATAATTTAAAACCCGGTTGATTGAGTTCCAATAAAAGCATTCACACACAAGCACAGCGCTACTTTTTTTTTCCATACCCTCAGGAATACATTTTAATTTTCACTTGACATTTTCTCTCTAAGCGTTCAGATTATATAGCGGCGGTTGTTTTTCTGCGTGTTATTCTAGATAGAATAATAATTTGCCAGTGGGCTATTTCATTAATACGAAATTAAATATAAATTCCATTATAAAAATATGTCAAAAAATTGCAAATTTAAAAAAAATAAGAGTAACATGCCGTCTGATAATGATACTAAATAGTATATTAATTTTCATAAAACGTATCTAGTTTATGAAATATACAGCGTAAATATATTTGTATTAAAATATGGTAACAGTTTTTCAGATCCAGATAAAAACAAAAATGTCTAGCAAACTTTTAAATCATATTAGATATGAAGGTGAATTATACCTTAAATTTTAAAACCTAATTCATTTTTATGTCCTAAAATATTATATTATCACTCCATTCCCACAATCCAGTGTAATAATTATCTATGTGATTTCTTCTGTGTGTATTTATCAAGATGAATAGAAATAGCAATAAGCAATATCTTGTTTTAGCACCGCATCTTGCTATATATTTGAGTTACATGCCTGTGTACTAATTACACTATTATGTTAGGTATTAGGAAGGTGGAATTTAGAGGTGGGAGAGTGTAAAGTCATGAAAAAAACCACCCTCATGAATGCACGCATTGAAATGTTACTCATGAGCTGTACAGTAAATTATCCGGCCCCATGATGTACAAGTTACCAGTGCAACCTGGCTACGCACCCAGAGGTCCCTGCTTCGATTCACGGCTGGTATTGTACCCTGGATATTTTTCTCTTAAGGCGGGGTGCTAGTGAGCGCGAGTTTAGTGCATTCATTTTGCAGTTTTTATAGCACAAACATCTTTTGGACAAAATAAATCAAATATTTATTTCATAGAAACATAGAGTTTTGTTTTCTGCACATGATAATATCAACAGTTGTTGAATGGTCTAGGGGTAAGGTGTCCGACTTCTGTGCTGGTGGCCGGGTTCAATCCTCGGTCCTGGCACAGATTTATCTGATTACCAAACCCTTCCTTCACCTCTGACAAGTCATGTATTAATCACAACTTGTGAATGTGTGGAATGCCAGGCCTCCACCGTGTTTCGGATCCCACGTTAAACTGTAGGTCCTTAAATTTCATCTCACAATCACCCTACCATTACACATTAGCGTAAGTGCGTATAACCCGAACGGGTAGTAAGACGCGGTGCTAATAATAATAATAATAATAATAATAATAATAATAATAATAACAGTTGTTGGATATCTGTCATGAGCATGGCGGAATTTGGTGACAAACTTTTCTCTTTATTTAAAAAGTTTGTCACCAATTCCGCCATGCTCATGACAGATATTTAACAACTGTTGATATTATCATGTACAGAAATAAAACTTTATGTTTCTATAGAAGAAATATTTTATTTATTTTGGCCAAAAAATGTTTGTGCTATAAAAACTGCAAAAATACTGCCCTAAGCTCACTCTCACTAGCACTCCACCTTAAGGAAAATTATTCCAAAGGTTGCCAGGGGATGGTTAATTAAGCCTAAGTTATATTTAACACTCCCATTGGCTCACACCTCCACATTCACTGTCATCACATCATCTCAATACGAGTTAATGTTTACAACCTCCTATGGTGTACCTGGACAACGCTCTGTGCCACCAGAGGGGCTGATATTCACACACAGGCGACCGAACTGTCTCTCCTGGTCAGTAATGCGATATGCTTTTTAAAAAAAACTCATTTACACTGAAGCTTTCGACTCTGAAATTTGGTGGGATTGATTTTCATTATGTACTTAAAATGAATCCTTGTACATCTAAATTTGTTTTTGATAATTAAATGTTAAAATAGAATTCTATCACAGTGTTCGTAATGTAATATTGATTTTTCAGAATGTTGTTTGAGTGAGTAATTAGAATACGGCTCCCATTGATATGTTTTATACAGATGATTGAATATAAGTAAATATCTATTAGGAACACTTTTTGTCTTGAAATTATTTCGTGGTGTATATATAGACTATATAATATATATATATATTCACGTAATACATCTAAATTTGTTTGCTAATGAAATGTTCAAAGAGAACTCTATTAAAGTGATGGTATTATGAGTAATATAAGAGATATATATGTAGAGAGAGAGAGAGAGAGAGAGAAAGAAGAGAGAGAGGGGGCAAAGCACATTATTTTGAGCATTCGAACTGTATAAGGTATATTTATTAAACGAACACATTATTTTGGTTGTTTTGAGGATTAGAAATGAATAAGGTATATTTATTAAAATAAAACACATTATTTGAGTTATAGAAATCTATAAGTTATATATACTAAAATAATATTTTATTTAAAAAATGATAAATGAATAAATGAATGAATATGATATACATATATAAACTAGTGTATATTGTATTCCTCATAAATTTACAGTACAATACTAAAATGAATATGTTTTATTTTAAACAGTGGCACTAACAAAATATATATGAAAGAGAGCTACTAACTTATATGTTAACTAGTAAATAAGTCTGTCGGCAATCAGTGGACTAAAACTTGCATGATTAGGATGGAAAAGATGTTAATACAAGGTGAAAACGCAAACCCCTCCTTTTGTTCTTTTAAATCATGAAAAGCTTTTAAAAAATTTGATCAAACTGAAAAAAAAACCAAAATAAGCCTTTAAAGTCCTGCTTTGCTAGGTTTTGTCTCGTAGTCTATATTATAAGTGTTCAAAGTTTCAGCTTTTTAGGTAATATAAGAGCGTCTGTAGGGTACGGAAAGTCACACACATTAGGATGTTATATATATTATCGTCCAAACCCAATTCCAGGACAAACTAGATTGGACTAGGTCAAATTGATACATTCTAAAAGCTTCAGGATGTACTAGTTTAGCCTAGTCTAAATTCATTAATCCTGAAATTTTGGCCTATCTCTTAGGACAAATTAGTATATCCTACAATTCTATCAGGCCAAACCAGGTTTAGGTTAGGTTAGGGTTAAGAATAATGAAAACTATTACTGTCTAAAAACATCAGGCTATATTGTACTATCCTACCAGCGGCAGGATGCATCAATTCGCCTAGTCCGAAATAGTTTGTCCTGGAATCGGGTTTGGACTGTAAAAATATATATATATATATAATATATATATATATATATATATATATATATATATATATTTATAACTGCATCTTGGTTGCATAATCTAAAGCATCACTCTTGAAAAATATTGAATGGCCAGTGACGATTAGATCGGTGTTCTAAACCAGGGTGGGATCATTTTTTTTCCTAAATGGTGTACCGCCTCCATCCACACCAATTTAGGTACATTTCTTCCAGGCTCTTCCTTCCACATCACTGTAATTTACAGATATCCCTAGAGAGTAGTCAGACGCTGAGCGTGAATATATATCATTGCCCTTAGACCCCCTCATGTTCCTGCACACTAACCGTTTAGCTCTCGACTCCTGACATCTAGTGTTCGCTATCCTCCTAGGTGTCCACCTTTAGCTTGGACAATCTGTCGAGCTGTCATTCAGGATTTAAGGAAAGTTGGCTAAGACTGAGATGAATAGAACTTGCCTTTGAAGTAGTGTTTTATTTTACGATACTTGTGTAGGTAGTACAGTGATCAAATGTGATACTAATTTATGAATAAATATTAATTTAAATGAAAACAGCTTTAGTGTTAGTAATCTATGGCTAGTAAACATATCGTGTCAGAAATGTCAGTCCTATTTGACCGTCCGTACAGGTGTCCATCCTCATTACTAGCCTACAGCACTTAAAGACTAGTTGACATTGCTCAAGTATAAAACCGATCCGAGGTGCGAGTTAGAAAAATAACCTTCTACTTTAACAGTTGGTTGCTTTAATGGGTGAGTGATTGAGTATTCAGGTGAGTTGAGTGGTTGAGTGTAAAGAAGAGTAACTCAACCACTCACTTTATCCTGCCATCAAAGGTTTATACTCGTCAAAGTGCATTGTACTTCAGGGATTAACTTAGAAATAACTAACCTCAAAACTCTCTATGGAGAGTGTGGTAGCTATTTCCAGTAGCTAGAAAATGCAATGTTAGAATTTTAGGAGAAACCATAGCTAGGAGTGTATTGAAATTTTCAGGGGTCATTCTCAGACACATCCTGCAAGAGGAGAAGCGCAGGGTGCCCCATGTGTGACTCTCCTACTGATCCAGTTCCGCACCTTTTTAGTATGTTTTGTTCCTCGTCAATTATATCTTCTACTTCATCCAACAAACAATCATAGACACGTTTTTAAATATTGTTGAAATACAGCACGTCGATGTTTTACGTACACCAGTTTTAACTAGTGTTCTGCGATTACTCAGATTTCAAGCTTCAAGCCGAGCTCGTCTTTAAAGCTCGAGATTGTGATCGAAAGTTTTGTAGGATAATCATTTTCGAGCTTTCATTTGATGTACTAATAATCAATTTTTTTAAATGCAATAGTAGGCATAAGCTATTTAATTGAGATAATATCGTCATTTCCACCTATAAATCGTTCGGTTACTTAACAAATTATTAAAAATTAATATCAATTCTCACATTAATAAAGTAATAGAGCTTTAAAACCACTTTTGTCTGATAAATTTATTAAATATTGTCGTTCATTTTAATTATACGTGATTAAAGTTGTTTACTTGAATTGCCATGACAAACCACGGAAAATAAAAGTAGCTAAGTAGATTACTAAATAATTGAATGATCCCTTTTACCGTTGTTACCTGGTCCCTATCTAAAGTAATAATTTATGTTAAGTTAAAAATGTGATAAAAAGAATATAATTATATTAAATGTTTTCAAACTTAAGATATTTAAATCTCGTATTAATTAATACGTTTAGCTACAAAACTAGCACCAGTTTAGTTACTATTTAGTTATAGAATTATGTTGGTTAACCTGTCTAAAATCAATATTGATCTGATTTATTGCAATGCATATTTTAACAAACTTACCATAGTTATATTAAAAAGCATTTGCTATTTCATATTGTTTGTTAGAAATATTATTTCAGTCATATTATTTTAATTTTAAAGTATGACATCAACTTTTATAAACATTAAAAATTGAATTGAAGTAAATTTCTCAATAAAATAATATCTAAGGAGAGCCCATACAACGCGTATGTGCAACTGCGCATAGAGGAATGGAAATGGAACAGAAGACGTAATCATGCACGATAATACTAAGGAATAATAAACGAAATACGAAACACTTAAAATTTCTAACAATTTATGATTCTTACGTTTTCTTATAGGGTAAATTAAGTTACTTAATAATATTATGGGGAAATTTTAGCTTTTAAAACGTAAATTTTATTAACTTTTTATCGATACAGTGTAGAAACACTCTACAATGATGTAAATGATAGTTAAGGAAGCCATCTTGAAAGGATAGTTAGGTTAGGCCTAGATCTAAACAGACTTCTCTATTTCTTCTTAAATTCCTACACTTCCCACTTTTTCAAACTTCCACAGTTGCACATTCTTTTGAATTTTCGGAGACAGTTATTTTTTATATGAAGAGACATTAATGAAAAAGTAATATTTATGAAAATTCAAAACAATGTGCTACTGTGGAAATTTTAAAGAAGTGGGAAGTGTAAAAGTGTTTGAAGAAATGAAGAAAGAAAGGTTTTTTTCTATTTAAGCCTAACCTATCATTTAAGGTTGATTTCTTCACTATCACTTACCTTACATTATTGTGCAGTGTTTCTACGCTGTATTATTGTACTTTTCCAAGCCAGTATGCAATTATTCATTTTATTATTTTTTGTACATAGTTGTTAGTTAATTTTAATGTACATAAAGATATGAGTGTTAAAACCATCTTAATTAATTTTGCTATTAGGTCCTATATTTTTATTTGAGTGCTGTTTTTTATTTTTAAAACATATTTTTTAAGTGTTATTTCTGATTTAAAAACCGATATTTCCATTTATTAATTTTTTTCTAGAAGTATTTATATTTATGAAAATGAGGGTCATTCATATTTTAAGAATATGTGTTTTAGTATATTTTTTAAATTTGAAATTTTAAGGGTGTGATAAGTTATCTATTTGCATTTAAAATAAACAAGTATATACCGTACTCATAACATTTTAAAATTCTGAATACATTTGAGCTCGACTCAAACTCGGGAGCTTTTAGAAATACTCGACTCAAGTTCGACTCGAATGAAAAAAACCAAGCTCGCAGACCCTTAGTTTTAACGTACGCATCAAAAATAGGCGAGTCAAATACTGGGACGAGTAATAACCCCAGTTCACTTTCTCCAGTTACTCTACCAATGTAACCTTAGATTTCAGTTCGAAACGACCAATGGCACGGACACTTTACACCAAACCTGTGTCACAAGGGGATAGTTAAACTAGCGGTGAGTACAGTATCTTCTGGTTAGTTGTGTTGTTGTTTTATTTAGCACCGCGTCTTACTACCCGTTCTGGCTGTATGCTTGTGGTTTGGCTTTAAGGATTATGTAGGTTATATTTATAAAAGCGTACCCAAATTTGCACGGAGGAAGAGTGGAAACCTATTTCGTAATAACCACCCTCAGTACACCCTACCGTTATTCGAACCTTTGTATCTCCATCATCAACAATCTAGTCTACTGCAAGAGTGGTGTGTTAGACCATGCTGCCACCGAAGAGGGTTTGTGTTGTGTTAAAATGTCGTCTGTTAGTGTAAGACTGCACCTATATTGGATCCGTATTTCTCCCGATCCGATGTAGGAATACCATCGGACGACATCGGAAGACAAACACCAAGATATAATGTAGGTGCCTACATTGGAAGGGGAAGCCCGATACGATAATAAACGATGACGCCCGAGCATGGACCGACGTGGGCTGCCCGATCAAACATGTTTGTTTCCAGTCCGATATCTCATCCCAACTGCACATAATGACGGGGGAAATTGACAGAGCGTTGTTGATTGATCTTGTGAGGAACGAGCCGCGCCTGTGGGACCAGCGGAACAAAGCTTGCCATAACCGGGACATTAAACCTGAACTGTGGGAGCCTATTGGGATCAACTATTAGTAAAAGGTAAATATGTATTGTTTAGTAATACTGTATTTAAAATTACTACATGTTACTACAAATCACTACAAATTTCAATAGCATTGATTTTATATCTTACAAATTAGTATTTAATAATTAGAAAGCAATAATATTTTTTTTATTATTATTATTATTTAGCACCCCGTCTTACTACCCGTTCGGGCTATACGCTTAAGTACTAATTACGCTAATGGATTAGGAATTGGGAAGTTTGAATTAAAGGAAGTGAACCCGCATTTGCGTGGAGATAGAATGGAAAACCATTTAGGAAAAACCTCCCCAGTTCACCCGACCGAGATTCGAACCTCGATCTCCCCGTCCTCAGCAGTCGGGCTCAACACGATTAGCGCGTTAGCCAACTACGCCACTGAGGCGGGTAAAAAGAATAAAAATAATAATAATAATAATAATAATAATTGTTACTAATAAAAGATAAAAAATATATTACAATGTCTTTTCATTCTGGATTTCAAATTACTACATGTTTTATACAAATCACTACAAATTGTAATTGCAGTAATTATAACATTTTAAAAATTAGTATTTCGAAGTTAAAAAGCCATAATAAATATTAATTGTTACAGGACACGTTCGTTTTGTCACGGAAACGTGCTGATTTTGTTGAAGTATTAGTTGAAAGTGTGTGATGTTTCAAGACGATTGAGTTCGGTTTCTACAAGCGATAGCGTTATTTCGTGAGGTTCACATGAGGACATATTTTTACTTATTTTCCTAAACTATCCATCCCAATACCTATAATATAACTCGGGATATAATTATACACTCTGAATTTAGTTACACCATTTAGCTGTGTCCTTTATTTACTATAATATAAGTTGGAATATTGCACCTAATCTAATGTCCTTTTATTCCTAATGCTAGTTCCTAATCATACTAGTGGGTCTACCTCAGGTATATTACGCCCCCAGTACCCTGCCCCATTGGGTGTCTCGCCATCCTCTGGATCTAATAGTCCCCAGATCGGCGAGAGCCCTAGCGGGGGTGGGCATCCCCCTATCTGCCACCTGGAGAGGCGCCCTACCGTAGATTGCACTCCACCTACTCCTAACTGATTCCACTGCTTATTGGACCTAAAACTAAATTACACTAAAACTAATAATAAAACCTAAACTAAAACTAACTTAACCTAAACATTATCTTCACTCGGCAGCTGCAGGGTCTCATGACGCTGAAAGAAGCTGAAGATGGACCAAGATGACGGACGGGACGCCCAACAGCTTCAGTCCAGCACCTCACTTGTTCCCAAGAGGGCCGGACCATCCGAGCAAGGGGTTATATCCCTCGTATCAACCGATGTTACTTCTGATCGCCCCTCCCCTGGTAGCTTAGTGCCTCCTAGTTCATCAGAAGTTTGCACTACTGGAATACAGAGAGCACTTATCTTCGGCTGAGCTCTGAATAGCCAGGAGTTCAAACACGCTTTATCCCGCCAGCTGGCACAATCTTAACTTATTCCTAATCTAATTTCTTGTGCAAAGTTAGTAAAATCCCTCTATTTCAGAGGTTAAGTCACTATCCTCAGTAGCGTCACGCTCGTCTTCTGTCTTCTTGTTGTTGTCGAGTCTCTGTTTGTCCCATTTGTCTCACCTGTATCCTAAGCTTCAACTAAGTTACGTACTTGTCCCTCTCTCGTTTCTAAACCTTGTCTGCGATTGCATCCAGCAGGCTCCACCTGTCCACATCTCTCAATATGTGGTATATAGCTCCCACCTGGAGCGGTATCTGCAACTCTTCTCTACACTCAGCATTACACTCACACTCAAATACCACATGTTCAGGAGTAGCCTCCTTTCCGCAGTAGCATTGTCCTGAGCCAGTCAGTCGACTAAGAAAGAGGGCCACCCTGTACGGTCCATGACCAGTTATATAATGCACCAACCCCGGGGAGAGCTGCAGGAATTCAAGTCCTAACCTCTTTTCTACATTTGGAAACAACTGGTAGGTTCTCCTACCAGTCACGCTTCCATCTCCCTCCCCCGTTAGCATAGCCACTCTGTCAAGTTTACCTTTCCTTAAACAGTGCCCTCCTCCTTATTTCCAAGTCAAGTGGCCAGATACCCAGGCCTATGCTCGGAGCATCTGTCGAAACAGTCCTATAAGCACCAGAGAGCCTCAGAAGAATGCTCCTCTGAAGACTCCTGATTTTCCTCTTTATTCTTAACTTCCTCAACTGCTACGCCCATGCACTGACTATAGAGACCAGAAGTGCCTGATAGTATATACGGATTAAGAGCATAGACCGTCTAAATCTCGCTTGTCCAATACTGATTATTTAATTCATACTCTCAATGCCCCTGCACTTATGCTCTCCACGTGTGCCACAAAACCACGCTTCTCATCCAACACAACGCCCAGATACCTAGTCAATATACTACGTTTTATTGTCTGTCTTCCTATTTTAACTATCGGGTATCTCTTAAGCACTCCACTGAACAGCACGAATGTATTCTTCGCGAGCACCAAACTTAATTTTACTTTCTTACACCAAGAGTCCAATCTAACTAGTAGTGCATTCCTCTTGGCTTCAAGTTGCAATCGTGATTTATCCTCCACATAAAATCAGTAAGTCATTCGCAAAGGCAACCACTCCCACCGTTCCTGGAAGCACCTCGATCTCCCACGGGGACAGTTGAACTATAGTTGCAAATGGTCAGTCGGTCACGTGGTCATGTTCCATCGACTAGAGCTAGTAAAACATGTTTAGCTTCACTGGCCGCCAGTAAAACACTCGCCAGCAAGCACTATTGGCCATCAGTTGAGGGACAACATGATGCTAGTTTATTGAGTCATCATCACCAACATCATAGGAATGCTCTAATGCTCTCTGAAAGGGAGCACGAGAGCAATTCTAACACGTACCGACCAATTGGTCACATCATGTTGATTTCGGGATTATTAACTAACGCGAAGGTTCTAAAACAAAAGAAAATAAATTATTATTAATGGGGAGAAAAGTATAGTGACAAACCTAATCAGGGTTTTTAGAGTTATATGCGGAGACATTACTCTATGGAAAGCTGGGTAAGAGCCTCCCGTTGGCCACTGGTTTAAACATCTCGTTTATCCGAGCATGGCTTTGTAATATCGGTGGAGCCCCACCCAGGGTCGATGACGTAGCCATTGATTTTCCTAGCAGTTAGTAAACTACACTGGTTACCACTGCTGAGGAAATTACATGGCTACTTATGGGTTGTTTCACGTGGTCAATCTTCACTTAAACATAAGACAAATTTTGCAACGCTAGTTCGTCGATGTTGCCAGTAGTTCCTTATTCCCCCAGCACACCAGCTTCCGACAAAACTGAGAGTGAGGAGATTTGCCAACAGTTGACAGAGACAGAGAGAAGATAAATCTTTTTTTCCATCAGACCTGAAGTTCCCTCAGTGATGATATTGTGTGTAGCTCAGTATGACCGAGGCTTAAGCCCATAAATATGGCTACGTATTGGCATCGTCATACACACTACCTAATTTTATTTTATTTTTAGTATTTACCGTTCACTTTCTAAATCGGTTGATTATATCAACAAACGAGAAGTTCTATGTGCGAGATCGGAAGGGATTACCAATTTTGACGAAATTGTAGTTTCACACAACTTATAAGTTCTTATACATGGCACAATCGACCTGTGACCGACTACTTTACTTCCCCACCAAAGGAAGTTGTTATATGGATTTTTTTATCACTCAAGAAAAATCCGTCAACCCAGGCTGGGTTT
Source organism: Timema cristinae (assembly GCA_039000515.1). Classification (NCBI taxonomy): domain Eukaryota; kingdom Metazoa; phylum Arthropoda; class Insecta; order Phasmatodea; family Timematidae; genus Timema; species Timema cristinae. The sequence goes on from JBCFYV010000001.1 coordinate 20,022,254, forward strand.
GAACCCACGAACATCGGGTCTTGAGGAGAGTATTTTACCTCAAAGCCACTGAGGTTGACCACTAGCTAGATTTCCACGGATTTAAAATATGACAACCACCAGAGAGCATGAACCAAAGACCATTTAGAGACAAGATGAAAGACCAAACACTCAAGTCAATATATATATATATATATATAGAGAGAGAGAGAGAGAGAGAGAGAGAGAGATTAGAGGTGTAACGATTCAGTAAAACCAATTACCGATACAGATTGCTTAAAATAATGGTTCATGCTACGGTTATTTACACCGATTAATCCCGATTATCGATTATTTGTTAATAACTATTGGGAAGTATGCTTTAGAAAATGATAACAGTTAGTGTAACTAATACTAAAAGATTGTATGTATACAAAAAGTGATTTTATGCATGAAATTATATTTCTTTATCTAGTTATTAATCTTTGCATAGACCGCAAGCCTGATGCAGTATGTATAAAAGTTTTTTGCGATTTTGATTACTACACTCCTAACTAAAAAAATTTGATTTAAATTTTACTTAAAAAATCAACCATTAATCGACATAATAATGTCCCAATAACGATTTATTGTTATCCGCATTGGTACACCCCTAATATATATATGCTACTGTAAATGTGCTGGGTGTGAAGAGTTTGTAAAGTCACCGGTGATTCTCAAAAGCCACTGGTTCACTTGGGAATGTAAAAATGTATTTATTATTTCACATACTCACCGAACATTTTACAAAATTACAATCAACTACCAGTGAATGTTAATAAGTCACGTCGAGTTTAGGTTTGGTTAGATTAGGTTAGGCAAGTTAGGTTAGTTTAGACAAGCTTAGACCAGTTTATCTTAGCTTAGGTTAGGTTATACTAGGTTAGTTTAGATTCATGTTTTACATTTCTATCCACATAAGCTAGATAACTATAAAATCATCAATAAATGTGAATAATACAGTTCATGTTTCATACTTTCACCAACTGCATTGGTAAATTTATAAAAATTACTGGTATATTTAGATAAATCCTATTATTTTTCTATTTTTTAAATAAGCCATCGCTTTCAGCGATTATATACATTCACTGGTTATTTTATAAAATAACGAATTCAGCACATTCACAGTAATATATATATATATTCACTGGTTATTTTACAAAATAACGAATTCAGCACCTTCACAGTAATATATAAAGAGAGAAAGTAATACTGAACAAACAACTTTCCACTCTTCATCCTCTTCTACTTAAAATAATATGTTTCCCACGCACTCTCACCGATCTCTATAAAACATGACATGGAACATTTACTTACCAATCTGACACCTTCTCCCCCCTCCATACCACCCCCACCCCCCATATATTTTAGGGGCGAATAAAGGGATAGCAGATAAAAGTATACCACACTTCATTACCATAAACAAAACATTTTGCTATTCTGCACGGGGGTACATTTCGTAGTTGAGAATCCACTTGCTCGTCAGGTATGGGCTAAGAGGAGGAGAGCCTTCAAGGTAACATGATTCGTAATAAGCGCCCGAAACAACTGTTATGGAACACACATGATGAAGAGATATATGTTTGCTCGCCTCAAGCTAGAATGAGACTCTGTTGACATAATATACTCGTCCTCTCATGGCAAGAGTGACATATATACAGTGAATTAAAAAGAGACAGGAAAATAAAGTTTACAGGTAACGTTCACGCGTAGACGTTGTAGAACTCGAGATTACCATGGCTAAAGTACACGTGTCGTTTGAACTAGGATGGTCGTAGGACGTTTCGAGAACTCAGGGATACCATGGTTAAAGTACACGTTGTTTGGAACTAGATGGTCGTAGACGTTTGGAGAACTCAGGATTACCATGGTTAAAGTACACGTGTTGTTTGAACTAGATGGTCGTAGACTTTGGAGACTCAGGATTACCATGGTTAAAGTACACGTGTTGTTTGGAACTAGGATGTCGTAGGACGTTTGGAGGACTCAGGGATTACCATGGTTAAAGTACACGTGTTGTTTGGAACTAGGATGGTCGTAGACTTTTGGAGGACTCAGGGATTACCATGGTTAAAGTACACGTGTTGTTTGGAACTAGGATGGTCGTAGGACGTTTGGAGAACTCGAGATTACCATGGCTAAAGTACACGTGTCGTTTGGAACTAGGATGGTCGTAGGACGTTTGGAGGACTCAGGGATTACCATGGTTAAAGTACACGTGTTGTTTGGAACTAGGATGGTCGTAGGACGTTTGTGAGAACTCAGGGATTACCATGGTTAAAGTACACGTGTTTTTGGAACTAGGATGGTCGTAGGACGTTTCGAGAACTCAGGGATTACCATGGCAAAAGTACACGTGTCGTTTGGAACTAGGATGGTCGTAGGACGTTTGGAGGACTCAGGGATTACCATGGTTAAAGTACACGTGTTGTTTGGAACTAGGATGGTCGTAGGACGTTTGGAGGACTCAGGGATTACCATGGTTAAAGTACACGTGTTGTTTGGAACTAGGATGGTCGTAGGACGTTTGGAGGACTCAGGGATTACCATGGTTAAAGTACACGTGTTGTTTGGAACTAGGATGGTCGTAGGACGTTTGTAGAACTCGGGGATTACCATGGCTAAAGTACACGTGTTGTTTGGAACTAGGATGGTCGTAGGACGTTTGGAGGACTCAGGGATTACCATGGTTAAAGTACACGTGTTGTTTGGAACTAGGATGGTCGTAGGACGTTTGGAGGACTCAGGGATTACCATGGTTAAAGTACACGTGTTGTTTGGAACTAGGATGGTCGTAGGACGTTTGGAGAACTCGAGATTACCATGGCTTAAAGTACACGTGTCGTTTGGAACTAGGATGGTCGTAGGACGTTTGAGGACTCAGGGATTACCATGGTTAAAGTACACGTGTTGTTTGGAACTAGGATGGTCGTAGGACGTTTGGAGAACTCAGGGATTACCATGGTTAAAGTACACGTGTTGTTTGGAACTAGGATGGTCGTAGGACGTTTCGAGAACTCAGGGATTACCATGGCAAAAGTACACGTGTCGTTTGGAACTAGGATGGTCGTAGGACGTTTGGAGACTCAGGGATTACCATGGTTAAAGTACACGTGTTGTTTGGAACTAGGATGGTCGTAGGACGTTTGGAGGACTCAGGGATTACCATGGTTAAAGTACACGTGTTGTTTGGAACTAGGATGGTCGTAGGACGTTTGGAGGACTCAGGGATTACCATGGTTAAAGTACACGTGTTGTTTGGAACTAGGATGGTCGTAGGACGTTTGTAAACTCGGGATTACCATGGCTAAAGTACACGTGTTGTTTGGAACTAGGATGGTCGTAGGACGTTTCGAGAACTCAGGGATTACCATGGTTAAAGTACACGTGTTGTTTGGAACTAGGATGGTCGTAGGACGTTTCGAGAACTCAGGGATTACCATGGCAAAAGTACACGTGTTGTTTGGAACTAGGATGGTCGTAGGACGTTTGTAGAACTCGGGGATTACCATGGTTAAAGTACACGTGTTGTTTGGAACTAGGATGGTCGTAGGACGTTTCGAGAACTCAGGGATTACCGTGGTTAAAGTACACGTGTTGTTTGGAACTAGGATGGTCGTAGGACGTTTCGAGAACTCAGGGATTACCATGGCAAAAGTACACGTGTTGTTTGGAACTAGGATGGTCGTAGGACGTTTGGAGAACTCAGGGATTACCATGGTTAAAGTACACGTGTTGTTTGGAACTAGGATGGTCGTAGGACGTTTCGAGAACTCAGGGATTACCATGGCAAAAGTACACGTGTTGTTTGGAACTAGGATGGTCGTAGGACGTTGTAGAACTCAGGGATTACTATGGCAAAAGCACACGTGTCGTTTGGAACTAGGATGGTCGTAGAAAAGTTGTAATTAGAGTCCAGGACACCCATGACAGATATTCTACAACTGTTGATGTCACCATGGAAGAAAATGTTTGTTTCTAATGGAGAAATATTTTTTTTTATTTTGGCCAAAAAAATGTTTTGCTATCAAAACATTTTTTTATTTTAGCCAAAAAAAAATGTTTTGCTATCAAAACTGAAAAAGTGCTAACCTTTTCAAGTGTCTCTTACTTACACTCCCACATTAAAAGCGGCATCCTAAGTAACGATGAAGATAGATTTGACTGTACTAACTTTAAGTGTTTTGTTTACACTATATTGTGACGCTTCATTCTTAAAGGTTACTAACGTCAAAGGTTAGGTGAGGCTAAGAGGGAAACTGTGGTTGTTGCATGGCTTGTACTTCTTATCTTAGTTGTTTCAAACGATTTCCAATTTACTTATTAATACTGCGCCAAACGTCATGTGGCAGTTTTCAAAATTGGAATTATTTACTCTTGGTGGGACTTATAAACATATTAATAATAATAAATAGAAATTAATTAACTGGTCCATATTTTAATTAATACGCCAGTAATACTATTTTAACTTATAAGGTACACATGAAATAAAAAAATGCTTACTACAGAGAAAGGGTGATAAAAATATGGTTGATGGCAGTTTTTAGAATACCTAAAAAATATTAGATTAATTCTTAAATCAATAATATCAATCACTCTTTGCTCAAACCCGCTTTGGTGGTCGAATGTTCTAAGGCGTCATTCCCGCAATATACTGAACCACCGGTGACGGGAAGATTGAGTTTCGAATCCCGGTTGGATGTACTGATGGGGTTTTATCTTCAATGGTTTTCCACTCTCCCTCCAAACACATTCTATTACACTTCATCTCCATCCAACCTTCCTAATCTCTAACCCATAAGGTCATTTAATATACATTGATTGTCTTACGAATTGACATTTGGAACACATTTTAGAAAATATAAACTTTTTTTTTACTGTTTACCGTATTATTAGTGTTATTAAATAGTTATTGATAATATCTATACAAAGTGACAACTGCAGATAGTATGATTTGAAGCATGAATACGTGAAAGTAGATCTATTAACTTTTCTAGCTGTCAGATCTGTCTATTTGTAAGAAAATTAAGCTATTCATTATATTCCTACAACTTAAAATGGTTACTAAGAGGAAGAAAATTGGGAAACAGTTTAGAGAAAACCACCTTCAATAGACCCGAATGGGATTCAAGCCCCGATCTTTGCGTCATCAGAAGGCCAGTCTAACACAATAGTGACGCCTTAGACCTTTCGGTCACTGAACCGGGTAAAATAAATGTTATATATCCTCTACCATAAGACCTACTGCAACATTACGAGACCAAAATGTGTGTCTGCTCAGAGCTTGTTGATCATATTTCCCAAACCCTTGATGACGTGTTCAAGGGTCGCGAACAATTATTAACGGGTGGTATATTTTATACACGTCGCAACTGAGCAAACATGGTCGCCGATCCAACAAAGGTCACAGCAGGCTGAACAAATATTAGTATGGTATATTTCAAAGGTCAACAGAGGGGTATGGGGGGAGGGGGGCAAAATGCAATAACAACGTCATCACCTCAATCATGAAAAGCTTGGCTGTCGACAAGCCTAACTTGCCATAGTTAATTTCGGGTCCTAAGGACCCCCCTACCAACACTTTTGGTGGGAATCGGTAACAAACTGCTTCCACTATAATCGGGCCGTTAGAGAATGTATTATTTACTCTATTGTGTTAGGGTTGCTAAAGGTTGAATTTATAGGTAGTGTACACACATTTTATTAGATAGAGAGTGGAAAACCAACTAAGGACAATCCCATTTCACTACTCTGGACCGGGATTCTAACCCCGGTCTTTCCGTCATTGGCAGCCAAGTCTTTAGAGAGAGTGACGCCTTAGACCAAGGGTCTTCAACCCGTGGCCTACGGGACACTTGTGGCCCACGATAACATTTTTTGCATCCCGCTGGAACATGAACAATAGAAATTATTTCAAGATAAAAAATGACAAATACACATGTATGTGTGTGTTTGTGTGTGTGTATGTTACATAATTAGCTAATAAAATGAATACATATTTTATTTACTTTTTTACGTTATTTTAAAAATGATTATTTTCTTTGTACGCTAAGAAAATTATTAAGTTTTATACAAATGTACTTTAAACCTAAAAATGGCAACTCTAGCAGACAAAGGCAAATCGTGCTACCTCCTGCTACGGAGTGTTTGTTCTTTATTCGACCTCGGACTTAGTCGTAATATAAATACATTGAAACGAGCACGAACGGATCTGATGGATCATTGACTAGTGCCTACCAGTTAGAGGTTATAAAGGAGTTTGGGGTATAGGAGGACCCAATCTCACCCCATGGACAACTAACTTAGGTAGGTAATACTCTTAAAGGAACCGCTTACTTGAAGGAAAATCTCCTCAAACTGTTGTATTTATTTATGTCATCGTAGCGGCAGTTTAGAATCTTAGATCCACTAAAACAATCTTCAATTATCTTAACATCACCTTTTTTTTAATTACTTAGTTTTAAGAAGGCTAGATGTATGTTTATAACCATTTTATTTGGTCTTGCGACATTTATAGTGAAACGTCTTTGAAGATTATTTTATTTTACTTTTTCATGATTTTTTTAAATTATAAAACTTGAAATATATAGAAATAGCTTTAACTTACATTTTGGCGTGTACAATATTTTGAAATAACAAATTTATTCTTAAATAATACGGGATATTTGGACGTCTGTAAAGCGTCTCGACACTTAGGTGGGTGGCCCCTTTAGTATTTAATCAAGAACATCACTCACTGTCCACTTTCTGTTAATTTTATGGTGATCTGAACATAGCCCATTCCTTTAGCAGTAAGCCCACAGTACTATTTCAGCCCCAGATAGAATACTAATTCATCCCAATAGACCGAACGAATTCGACCCTATGAACCAACCGAAAACTTTTCCTTTCCTTTTCAACAGACTTAGGATTATCCACCACTTATTGTCTTTCGTTCACCTTGATAAAATATTTACACCCATCCTTAATGCGACGCCACAACATCTGGGCCCAGTTAGTACACCAACATGGAACTGAACTCAGACAACCTGCCTTCCCAAAAACTCTTAACAGGGCCCAGTTAGTACACCAACATGGATATGAACTCAGACAACCTGCCTTCCCAACAACTCTTAACAGGGCCCAGTTAGTACACCAACATGGATATGAACTCAGATAACCTGCCTTCCCAACAGCTCTTAACAGGGCCCAGTTAGTACACCAACATGGATATGAACTCAGACAACCTGCCTTCCCCAACAACTCTTAACAGGGCCCAGTTAGTACACCAACATGGATATGAACTCAGATAACCTGCCTTCCCAACAACTCTTAACAGGGCCCAGTTAGTACACCAACATGGATATGAACTCAGATAACCTGCCTTCCCAACAACTCTTAACAGGGCCCAGTTAGTACACCAACATGGATATGAACTCAGACAACCTGTCATCTCAACAACTCTTAACAGGGCCCAGTTAGTACACCAACATGGATATGAACTCAGACAACCTGTCATCTCAACAACTCTTAACAGGGCCCAGTTAGTACACCAACATGGATATGAACTCAGATAACCTGCCTTCCCAACAGCTCTTAACAGGGCCCAGTTAGTACACCAACATGGATATGAACTCAGAAAACCTGCCTTCCCAACAACTCTTAACAGGGTCCAGTTAGTACACCAACATGGATATGAACTCAGACAACCTGTCATCTCAACAACTCTTAACAGGGCCCAGTTAGTACACCAACATGGATATGAACTCAGACAACCTGCCTTCCCAACAACTCTTAACAGGGCCCAGTTAGTACACCAACATGGATATGAACTCAGACAACCTGTCATCTCAACAACTCTTAACAGGGCCCAGTTAGTACACCAACATGGATATGAACTCAGACAACCTGCCTTCCCAACAACTCTTAACAGGGCCCAGTTAGTACACCAACATGGATATGAACTCAGATAACCTGCCTTCCCAACAACCCTTAACAGGGCCCAGTT